>JAPYKE020000365.1:0-398806 GCA_028554795.2 Sinohyriopsis cumingii | reverse complement strand
ATTTTGAAAGGCACTAGCTTTACATCTCATTGCATCAAAATTTCCTTTACTCTAAAACAAAAATAATTTTTTGATGGTTTTGTTTTCTGGATGTTTGGATGGTGCATATAGTTGTATAGATATGGTACAGGTTATAACAGCATGGTCACCAAACCGATCATGTGAATAAATGCATGAGAATTTGCCCGGTAAGAGGGTCAGGACTAGGTCTAATACATGAGTTGGAAAGTCGGGCCATTTGATGTGAGCCATGGTTATTCATAATTAGTTTTTCCTCCGAGATATTAAGCATATTCCTTGGCTGTATTTTCTATTTGTCCAATTAAAGTTGTTATTATATATCACATAGAACATGTATATGTGTTTATTTCCGTTTTTATCAGATTTTATTTTTTCTAGCTGTTTTTGTCCCATTCAGTCAGCGTCGTTAAAACTTAGTAACAATACCCCTCCTTCGTATAAGGTTCTAATATTTCTATATGCATAAATTACATTACTCTGGAAATAACATGGGGATGGCGACTGAGGTATCAATTTAAGTTTCCTGTTTAGCCGAATTATATCTGCTTAATCAACAGCCTAAAAGAAAGTAACTCCAACCTGTTACCCCTACTGCTGTTTATATTCATTGATACTAATTTTAGATTTTGTGTAGTCAGTTTATTGTTGTTGTATTTTGGTTTGTATGAGGTATTACTACTTCCTTCTCTGTTTGAGAGTTCACGAGTGACGAGTAATGTTATATATAATAAAATCTTTCAGTAAAGTAATGTTCAACACCATATAACACTATAAAGGAAAAGTACATCTTTTGTTATTATACTGAACACAGGCAACTCTAGTATAGCATGGACAAATCAACACTAATAATATAGAAAAGGAAAATTGGATTTGGGACCTACAATGTAAGACATTGACACTGACAATCTTGCTTGAGTCGACCCAAACAACATAAATAGAAGGGTAGACGTCATACAAGTCACATTATACTGCTAGGGTGAATACTGTAGGTTTGTGATAGCTGTTTACTGCAGAAGTTTAATTTAGATGATTGATTTATTGTGCCATGTAGTCTCATTTCATTGTAAATTGACTCTTTACAATGAATGAGGACCGAGTTCATACATTGAAATACATGCCCAGCTACAACTATATATACAATTACCGAGAAGTGGTTGAGCATCAACTTAGACGGTTTGAGAATCACGTTTGGCTAAGAGCCTCCATAGCTCAGTGGTTAGAGCACTGGTCTTGTAAACCAGGGGTCGTGAGTTCGATCCTCACTGGGGGCTTGCAGACTACATTTTTTTTTTCGTGTTCAAAATATTGAAATATTAATCAGTTACATTTTTTTTATGTATGTAAATATATATGCATAAAATAATTTTAAGTTGTAAATTGGAACACTCAGTAAGAATTTGGAGTAATCTTGTGGGTATTTTGTGAACATGCATAAAAATTTTTACCTCTCAAATTCTATTTGTTTAACATAATTCTATCTTGTATTATATGAAATCATTTTCATTTGTAATCAAAACATCATATTATTATTTTATGCACTTTAATTTCATATTTGTGTGAAACATTGTCATGTCCATGTTGTAAAATGTATATATTGACTTTTTAGCAACATGATGTTTTTTGCATGTAAGTAAGGTAATTTTCAACATTAAAATGCCTAAACATTTATCATTTATCAGATATATGGTGGCTTGGAATTTTCGCAGACGCGTTTTTATATAAAAAAATATGCCTCCCATATGGTGGAGCATATTATTTTATGATGCCAATATGTTCATGTGTTACCAATTTTATTTTGCACCATAACTCATGTTATGCATGATCCACAGTTACCAAACTTTGTGAATGGATTGCACTGGTAGTAAAAAAAAATAACCCTATAGTGTGGGGGGGGGGGGGACAAAGGTCACTGTGGCTGAAAAATGGATTCTGCACAATTAGCCATGTTGTCCACCATCTACAAGTACCAAACTTTTTCAAAGGTGTTTACATGGGATATGGGAAAACCAAACCAGTTTGTCAAGGTCAAGGTCACTGTAATTGAAAGAATAAAAATGTTTTCTGTACAATATCATTAGTTCTAAATCATATTTCTTCAGGATGCCTGCACATATGGTTTGGAAAAAGTCTATTGATTCTGGTGTGAAAAAAAATATCAAAGGCAAAGCTCAATGCAGCTGAAAAACGAAACATGTTTCATTATAATAACATTAGTTCTATACCACAGTCATTGACCAAACTTTATTAGATGACATACATTTAGGGTAAGGAAGAAATCTTCGGATTTTGTGGTTTAATGGCTAATGGTCCATGACAGTGACAAAGAAATAAATCCTGAACATTTTTTATTATCAGCCATATATCTTCACCAAAGTTGGTAGCTGATTTACACATTACACAAGAAAGAAGACTGATATTTGAAATTGCCATTAAAAGTCCACAAAAGCAGAAAAAATATCAGTTTGGGTGTCCAAAGGTCAAATATCAAGGTCAGTAACTGAAAGAAGAAAAATGAATTTTGCATAATAACTGAAGTTTTATGTAATGAAAATTTATGTAACATACCTAGACTAGACTTTTCAGATGGTTTGCACTCTTGGTAAAGAAGAAAACGATTGATTTTGTTTAAAACATCATAGATCAAGTTACTGACAGAAGAAAAATTAGTTTCCATGCAGTAATTTTAGTTCTCCCGAATCAATTCTTACAGGCTGAAGAAATATGATTTTGCATAACAACATTAATTCAGACACCTGGACCAGTCTTTGCAGATGTCTTACACTTTGAATATGGAGGAACCCTATTGGTTTTGAGGTCAAAGGTCAATATCACTGACTAAAAATGGTTTCTACACAACAATTTGAGTATTCTACCATTTTACGAAGATATTTACCAAAGTTGCCAAACTTTGTGGATGCCTTGAGGTAAGAATGATGTCACTTATTTTTGGGGTCAGAAGGTCAAAGTTATTGGCCATAGTAACTGAAAGAAGATAACTGGTTTTCACAGTTATTTGAGTAATCCAACATCTACAGGTACCAATCTTTTTTTTATGACTTGCACATGAGTTATGGAAGAATCTTTTGTTTTGGGATCAAAAGGTCTAACATCAAGGTCATTGTCTTAAAATATCTGATTTTGTCAGATAACTTTTTCTTGAGTAAATTTCTTTACCAAACTTTGTAGATGGCTTGCACTTAGGGAAATGTAAATGAACTTATATTCTGGAGTCTTAAGATCAGGTCATTGTCATGTTAAGTCTAAAAGAAAATAATTTTTTCTGCACATTAAGTTTAGTTCAAGAGTTTTAGTTTAAAAAGAGCTTCCAATACTCTGGTACAGTTGTGTGGAACAAGCTTCCACTACATGTAAAATCTTATGAAAATATTACAGTATTTAAGAAGAGATATGAACATGTATGTGTTTCTAATAGATAATGGAATTTTGTATTTTAATACTTAACATGTTAAAATAAACATTAATTATTGCTATCTTCATATAATGTTCAGTTTTATACTCTCCTTAAGAGGGCCTCAAGGCAGAATAGTCCTTGACTAATGAGTCACCCTCTATAAATAAAGCATTATTATTATTATTATTATTATTATTATTAATAATAATAATAATGGGTCTTCCAAGATGCATTGATTTCCAAAGACCTATCTCTAGTTCTTGGAACATTAAGATTTCTTTATTTCAGACTGCATAGTCATTACATCCAAATTAAAATATAGGTATAAAATAAAAATATTTTAAAGATCAAAGATGATAGACATCTTATGTACAAATATTGTACAGTGTATTATCCTGACCGTTTTCCTGTTCACTGGTGTATTTAGGTAGATTATATTCCTCTACGTATGTATCAATCATGTCAGAATTGTATAAATCAAAACTGTAGAAACTTTTAGTCTAATTAAAATTATGATCCACTTATAATAATTAGATCTGAGAAGCATGGTTTGTGTTAATGTTTCAAATTCTAGGTCCGCTTAGTTTTAATAACCTGTCGATTAATTGTCACATTTCATATTCATCATCATCATCATCATCATTGGCGACTCGGTCTCGAAAGACCATGCGAATAGCGCCCTTGGGGTGTTGCCTGTCTCTGTTGGCAACGTCTGCTGTGGCTGTGCATTTCATATTAGGGAAAGTTATTATTAAATATGTTCATAATGAATTATTTAACTTTCATAAAGGTGAAAGCTGTAATTTGATTGTTGAATTGAAAGGTAGACAGAACATGATCAGGAGTAGTTGTCATTCAGATCTCTGTTATGTCCGATATCTTGAATTTAATCCGATTGTACAAACTCTTGTTGCTGTTATTGTTGTTGTTTGGGTTTGATACCATTTTTCAGTACATGATAGACTATACAAGGCAGTCAGTATAACTGGTGGAGGAAGAACCCAGGAAAATCCTGGTAAGCACCACCAACCCATGGGAAGCTACTGGCAAGCTTTCTCACATACACATATTTACCTGAACCCAAGACATCACCCCACATGGACAGAGGTGAGATGGCAGTGATCATAAAGGTGAGTGCTTTAGACTATGAGTTGATTTTTTCCCCGAACCATTTTGCCCTATCTTCCCACATATGTTTGTATTCTTCTTGGTATTAAAAAGTCAGCATTAGTTTTTCTTCAATTTTTTTTTAAGAGACTGCATATGTTTAATAATATTTACAGATTTTGAAAATAAATAAATTTATATAATCTTTTTCAGATTTGTAAAAGTAACTCCATCCTCAACAGCAGATGAAGTACTGTTACTGGAGATTCTTAGGTTTATTAGCATGGTGCTGAAAATGACCAATCAAACACCAGATAACATCCTGCAGTGGCTTGGGGAAGTGCTTTACCATCCAAAAGGCCCATTGATTGGTCTTCTTCACAGGTCATCAAACAGAATAGAGGGAGCAGATGATACTGAAGATTCATATGTAAATGTAAAAAGGTGAAGATTTTAACTTTATGTCGATCCGACTGGTTTGAAACATGTTCTGACCTCATGTTTGCTTGTAAACAATCATCACTTGCTGCAATAGTGTTTTATACCAGATTATTAGTTCACTGTCAACTCATAATAATTTAATTGTTTTTTTTTTTGTTTCCAATTTTTTTAACATCGCATAAAAATAGAATCAATATTTTTGTTCTATAAATTTGCAGACATTTCAGTATGTAGATAGATGACTCTTTATGTAACAGCTTCATTTTAGCTAATTCTCAGTGGTTCATATTTCTCCTAAACTTGTGCTGGAGATGGAAGAGAGTAGGAGCCAAGAGAAAAAGATTGAACTTGCAGAAGTGACTTTGTAGTTCAGTCTGTAACAAAAAAAGCAGTAAACTGCTGCACCAGTGTACATGCATGCTTCAGAACAAATAAAGAGCAAATTAAATAATTAACTGATTTCCAAAAGGATCTAGTAATCATACTGAGTTCTTCACTAAGTTGGAACCCCAGAAGGTATGGACACTAGAGAACCTAGTGATGCTATGGTGAAAACCCATCAGAAATTCCATCCTTCCGCCACTTCTATAAACATGTATGACACCATAATAATATGGAATTGCAGACTCTTTTAAGGCAAATATTGATGAAATATGCCTTCTGTTTAAAAAGCAGTAGATCTCTACCTTAAGACACCTGTTAAAAAAAACAATCGTGTTAATCTAAAACAGTTTCTTAACCTGCAACAATTTTTGAAGAAATACTTAAAAAAATAAAAACCTTGTAGAAATGTTTATCATAAATATCAAAACTCCACACAGCTTAATTAATCTCCACACTGCATTGCAGGCTATAGCCTGCATACACAAAACACTTGCATTTGGCTCCATTTATTTCCATTCTAAAATATCATTTAATCATCTGACCTTGACCATCATATTGAACAGTTACAGCACCTTTTTGTTCTACTTGGCAACCTTAATAGCACCATGCACTTTGCTGCAGCAAAGGTGTCAGGAGAGGGAAGAAAATAGAAGACCTTGCTATAAAACAGTTGCTACCATTTTAATAATAAATCATTACTTACCTGCACTTTGCCTTGTTAATAATAAATCATTACTTACATGTATCCTGCCACATGATCCTGCTTATCCATAGATCTGACCATCTGTGATTTACCATGTTTACTTGACTTCTCTTGGGAAGTTGGTGATGCTAGTTACCATTTTCCAGCATACAGTGTGACCCCACTATAGGAAGATAGTTGGGGTCCATAGGACCCAACTATGTTATAGATGAACTGTGTTATAATCAACCAGGTCAGTTAGCTGAAGAAAAATGATGCATGTACCAAAAAAAGATGGCTCGGGGGGAGTAAAATAAAAGTGGGCACAAAAATACATGCTTTTGATGAAATGAAGACCAAACTAGTCTGAAATACACTTGTATATTGACAACTTGTTATTGCCAGGGACAGATGTGGGAGATAAGCACCCACTTTCCTTGGAAATCCCCCAATGGCTTGCGTCTGATAGAAACTCTGACAACCAAATCCAGCTCCAGGCCTTCACGAGTGGTGGAACCTGTTTAAACTGATGACAGGTGAGTTTTTGGTGCTTCAAAACCAGACGCTTCGGGCAGATGGGGCTCGTTAACCTTGGGTTGTCACCCATCTAGGAGAAGGTAAACCCCAATTTCAAACCTTTGATGCCTTGCAACTATACCCTCTTATGGGAAAGGCCAAGGTAGTAAACTCCAACAGAAAATCTGGAGACAGAGTCCCTAAGGCAACTTTGCATTGCTCTCAGTGACATCTCAGCAACTCCTGCGACGTAGCTGGTGCCATGACATATCGGCTTGTCTTTCTCTTGGATACATCACTTGCATGGAGAGGGGGAATCAGCTGCATGGGCAACAGCTGATTCAGGTACCTGGAATGTCCGGACCATGTTGACTGAGCTCTCAGATGATCTCCAGAAAATCAGTGATGTTTGAAAGACTTCAGTCATCAACGACGAACTTGCAAGACTCCAGGTCAACATTGTCTCACTACAGGAGACATGGCTACCAGATTCTGGGTCCCTCAGAGAAAAGAACGACATGTTCTTCTGGCAAGGAAAGAGCGCAGATGAAGCCAGAGAGTTTGGTGTTGGATTCGCTGTCAGGAACACTCTGCTGGGGATGACAGAACCCTGCCAACAAGGAAACAAAAGACTGTTATCCCATTGCCTCCACACCACAACTGGGTCTCTAAACCTCATCAGCATTTATGCTCCCACACTAAGCATCACCGCAGATACCAGGGATGAGTTCTGCGACGAGTCAGACTCGCTCATTGACAAAATTCCCAAGGAAGAGAACTTGGTATTACTGGGCGACTTCAATGCTAGAGTGTGTGCCGACCATGACTCTTGGCCTTCCTGTCTTAGCAATTTTGGTCTTGGGACGATGAATGAGAATGGGCAGCATTTCCTAGAGATGTGCTTCTACCACGACCTCTGCATCACCAATTCAGTCTTTCAGATAAAGCCACAGCATAAAGTGTCTTGGAGGCATCCCCAGTTCAAACACTGGCACCAGCTGGACTTGATCATTATGAGACAGTCGGCCATGAAAGGTGTGCTTCTTACCTGTACCTTCCACAGCGCTGACTGCAATACTGACCACTCTCTGGTGTGCTGAAAAATGAAGCTTCAGCCGAAGAAGATCCACCACTCTAGGCAAGAGGGTAAACCACGCATTGAAGAATTCACCTATGCCCTCTCCAAGATACTTGATTCAGAACCTCCCAACGGCAGTGCCAAAGAGAGATGGGATAGAAGAGTGCCGCAGTGCTCACCTTAAATACAAATGAACCTCGTGCCAGAAGACACAACAGGCATACAGGTCTTCCAGAAGCAAAGTGCAGAGGTTAGCACGGCAGTGCGCCAATGAATACTGGCTTCAGCTCTGTCAGAGCATCCAGCCAGCAGCAGATATCGGAAACATCAGAGGCATGTATGATGGCATAAAGAAAGCAATGGGTCCCATGAAGAAAGTGACAGCACCACCAAAGTCTGCTGCAGGCAATAACATCCACAACAAGGGCAAGCAGATGGAGCATTGGGTCAAGTACTACTCTGAACTGTACTCCAGAAAGAACCATGTGACCAACAATGCCCTCAATGCCATTGAAAACCTCCCTCTCATGACCGACTGGATGAGAAGCCTGCTGTAGCCGAACTAAAGAAGGCTTAGAGAAATTGTCCTTAGGTAAAGCCCCAGGGAAGGATGGCATCTCAGCAGAAGTCATCAAATGTGGATGTAGCGTGCTGCTCACACACCTGCACGACCTCCTCTGCCAGTGCTGGGATGAGGGTGCAGTGCCTCATGACATGACAGATGCCAACATCATAACCCTGTACAAAAACAAGGGCAAAAGAAGTGACTGCAACAGCTACAGGGGCATATTCCTTCTCAGCTTCATGGGCAAAGTCTAATGAAAACAAATGTGATGACTCAGGATGCGGACCCCCCCAAACATCATCATCAACAACTACGAACATGAGGTAGTCAGTCAGTTCATGTACCTTGGCTCTACCATCACCATCAACCTCTCACTTGATGCTGAGCTTAACGAGCAGATTGGAAAGGGATCAACAACTCTCTCCCAGTTGTTGCAGAGAGTGTGGAACAACAGCATGCTGACCCTGAGCACTAAGATCTCTTTGTACCATGCCTGCATGCCAAGCACTCTCCTGTATGCCAGTGAAACCTGGACACTGTACACCTCACAAGTGAAAAGACTGAGCGCCTTTCACATATGATGCCTCTGACCCATACCCAGGATCACATGGAGCAGTTGAGTAACAAACGAGGTGCTTGAATGTGTCAAGATTCCCAACATGGTCACACTCCTCCACCAACGTTAATCAGATAGCTGGGCCATGTACGTCTGATGGATGACGAACAGATTCCCAAACACATTCTTTATTCTAAACTTGCCTCTGGCAAAAGGTTGATCGGACAGCCGTATCTCCACTTCAAGCATGACTGCAAGCGTGACATGAAAGCCCTTGACATTGATGTCAACACCTGGGAAGAGCTTGCTCTAGACAGGTCCAGCTGGCGACATGCTCTGATCACTGCTCTAAAAGCCGGCGAGGATAAGCTACGCTTGCTAGCTAATGAAAAGCGATTGCAGAGGAAGAAGAAGCAGCTCCAACCCACACCAGACGCAACCTTCAAGTGCAGCATGTGCAGCAAGAACTGCCACTTCCATGTTGGGCTACATAAGTATTTTGATGGCTAGATATTTATAGTTTCGAAAGATTGGAAATTTAATTTGCATTTTATGCTGCAGTTGGTAGTGATCATAAACATAAATGTTTTACTGCAAAAAAGAAACTTCCGGACACTTGGGAAAATGCAACAATCCATCAAATGCCATTGTATTTATTTTAGTTAGGTGCTGACTTCCTTTTATGAAAGGTGCTTTGTTTTTATTGAAGATTGTAGTGAGCTTGCTTTGATGAAGGTGCATGTGTTACTGAAATATTGTTAAAGAACAAATTTGGAGGACCAGACTATAGCATGTTGTATTCTGGCAGCAACATCAAATAATTGTAGAACATTGTTTGGGACTGAATTTTTTTCATTGCTTAATATTTATACCAAATGATCACTTCAAAGGTAATCAGTTTCTTTGAAGTTTCAGCAAAACGAAATTTTCTGGGTACATTAAAATGAAAATTAGCTGTTGTTTGGTCAATTGTAGTCGTTCCTGTTCCTGCCTTCAAAGGTTGGTCAATTGTAGCCAGCCTAATAGCATGACTGTTTGAGTGGATCAACAGCATACACATCTTTGCTAGCCAAGGTTCCAAAAACCCTATCTACATATTGGCAGATTGAACAGCTATATTGGTGCTTTGTCCTAGTGACATCTATTGGATTTCATGTGTTGCCTCCCTTAGTATATAATGCCAGCTAACCAATAGCATTGTACGTCCACCAAAAACAGTGGTTTCAATTGACCTAAAAAGGATACTTTGTAAGTTTAATATCAAAAGTATGACTATACCAGAGGGATGCCATTACAGGTGTTTTTGAGTGAAAGGTATTTGTGCAAACACGACCGACACTCAAAAATTGCTTATTTATCAGTCCATTCAAGTTGTGTGCTCCCCTTGTCTTGGTCACATGGGAACAGTGTTCAAATTTGAACAACTAAATTTTGATTGGATACATTGGCTTGCCACCACATCCAGTGAATTTCACAAACAATGAAGCTCAGAAGTATCTGCTCGATATGCCAAAGTGTAGATAGGGTAACTTATCAAAACCTTTGCTGGCAAAGATGCAGCATACAGTACTCAGGCCAGATGTCAGCATACAGTACTCAGGCCAGATGTCAGCATACAGTACTCAGGCCAGATGTCAGCATACAGTACTCAGGCCAGATGTCAGCATACAGTACTCAGGCCAGATGTCAGCATACAGTACTCAGGCCAGATGTCAGCATACAGTACTCAGGCCAGATGTCAGCATACAGTACTCAGGCCAGATGTCAGCATACAGTACTCAGGCCAGATGTCAGCATACAGTACTCAGGCCAGATGTCAGCATACAGTACTCAGGCCAGATGTCAGCATAAGAGGATTATTATTTAACAATGCACGGTTGAGATAGTTTGTCAATATGAATAAAGTATTTGAATATGTAACAATAGATTCAAGTGCATTTTATATCCAAGTTTGCAGCTTCCTTTCATGGTGCATTTGAATTTCTGCACTCCAAAACCCAAGAGTGTATAGACAAGTTTAAACAGGTAACAATGTTACCTCAAAAAGAATTTGCCAGATGGTATATTTTTTCACCAATATGAGAAAAAAAAATCACAGTTTGCGACATTGGCCAAGCTCAGTGCTATCCCTGAATAAACCTTTTTTTGCATGTTATTTTTCATACTTTTAAGAAGAAAAAACATTTGCTCTTGTTCAAGAAAAGTACATGCATACATAATTTCAGTAGCCACACCACAATCGTTTTATATTATGATTCATATACAATCTCTTCCCCACAATGATAGTAAACCATTTACATGTTATTTTTTTAATACTTTTAATAAGAAAATTTTTTTTTTTTTCATATTAGAAAAATACATGCATGTGAAATTTTACAAACCACACCATGACCGTTCTTTGTCCGAATTCTTGTTATAATGGAGCATGCTATAGTGGGGTCACTCTGTACTTAAAGAAGTAAAAAGACCCAAACACCAATAAGAAGGGAAAAGAAGGTCACTGGTATCCAGTTTTTGTATGAAGTATT
This sequence comes from Sinohyriopsis cumingii, assembly GCA_028554795.2. Lineage (NCBI taxonomy): Eukaryota > Metazoa > Mollusca > Bivalvia > Unionida > Unionidae > Sinohyriopsis > Sinohyriopsis cumingii. The sequence continues at coordinate 387,516 of JAPYKE020000365.1, read as the reverse complement.
AGCATGTGTTTGGTTGTATGTCAATTACAAAGAATGAAGATCACTGATTGGTTGAAAACAATTACATGAAAAAATTAATGTAATTTATCATCAGAAACCTGTACGATTTAGCTTGAACCTAAAATATTTTTATTTTTATCAAGGTTGCCACACAGGTACTGCTGGATGTAAATGGGGAGATCTCATTGAGCTAGACTAATATAGTAGGCACATACAAGGGAATTTTTTTAATAAACTTCAGAGTATGCAGTATATAATTTTCATCATTTTGATAGTTTCATCTAAGATAAGTTATTCATGAGATGCAAGCATGGTTTGCCAATCCTGTCAAAAAAGTATAGTAATTTAGGAATGGAATTGGTTGTCTGTCCAGATGGAAATGGGACAAGGCAAATTGGGAAATGTTTCAGCCCTGCTACGGAGTAAATCCTAGAGTTGATTATTTTGATAGGGTATATGATCCAATACCCTTATTTACAAGGACATTCCAGGATGTCGCTGAGGATACAATACCTAAACTTGATGCCTCCAGCAAGATCAGCGACTTCAAGTTAATACTGTTCTCCACTGTCCAACGGATTTTAAAGATAAAAACTTTGTGTCCATGTTTATTTAATGTCTGTGTGATTGTAATTATGTGAATGTGTACACATTTGTTTGTATGTTGATGATAAATTACAATCCAAGTCTACGATTTGTATTTTGTTTAAGTGTATTTTTTTTAAAATTCTTAAAAGAAAACTTTTTTTTATAAATTTGAATCATTGGTCTTTGGAGTAAATTTTAATCATTTGTTTTTTGCATTCAAAACATCTACCTTCACTTTAAATAAACAAATAAATTCTTTTTTTAACTGAAAATTTGCCAGACAATTTTAACAGAAACAAGCATACCCCTCATGCACTAGCAAAGTCAGTTTCCGCACAGGCACCATACCTTAAATAGGTAGCAGTTGCATTTAATACTGTAGTGGATTATCCAATTTGTTAGTTGTTGTTAACTCTGCTGATCATAGACTGAATAACATACGGAGTTTGTTATCTGGCACCTGTCAGCTCAAATTTGTTATTTCTACTGCACCTAAACTACCAGAGGGTTGCCATGTAACTAGACAAACACGTTTTTCCCAAAGTCAAGTTAGTCATAAACGAAAAATGGTGCTTATCAGATATACAATATGGTCAATACTGAACCAATCTTGAAAATATTTGTATTGCTACTACTAAAGGATGGTCATATCGACATACAGTATTGCTTAAAGACTTAATATAATGTTTAAATGGTGCTGATCTGGCATCCAATATGGCTGCTATGGTGATCATCTTATTCTTATTACAACACCTGCTGAATGGATGGTTGTAGAGACATTGGGATTTTCATGAAAAAACTTATGATTAGTTGAATGAAAATGGTTTCCCTAAGACATCCAGAATGGCTGACATGGTGGCCATCTTGAAATATCTTATAAGTGGTCTTCCTGAATGAATGTTTGCATCTACATAGGTTTTTCACAAAAAGACATATAATATAAACTTGTTACTAAATGAAGATGCTGCTGATCTGACTCCAACATGATTACCAAATCTTGTTATTGCTACTTCTTCACATATTAGATGGCATGGCTACATGTTTTTTTTTTACCCTTTATCATGCCTGGTTGCTCTCTTAAATGAAAATTATGCTGATTTCAGTGACATACAGCATAGCTAGCTTGTTATGGCTATTTCTCCTTAACTCATTAACTCCTGGTGCTCGTTTACATGGCAGGAAGTAGTAGCCTACTGCCGAGCTCTGTAGTGTCAAGGTCATGTGTGATACACCAAAGTGGGTGGTATTATAGGAAGGTAGACAGATGTAGCTCTACAATGATACCAAATAATCTGGACATTCTGTTGCACTACAAAATACAGAAGGAAAAACCTGATTTTTTGGACCCATTATTTTTCACCCAAAATTTCGCCCATGGTTGGAATCTGATTTTATGTCCGGATTTTAGACTTTTGGCCTCAGATCTAAGACAGACCAGACTGAACTGCACAGAGACAGGTGAGCCTTTGCAAAAAGTAGGATAAGGTGGGCATTTGGAATAAAGAATGGTCTTGTTATGAAAATGATGGGTCCATTAGGCAAAAAAAAAAAAAAGAACTCTCAACTTTTACCCTTCTGCTCATTCGTGAGTGAAATAACCAATGAAAGTCTATGTTTCTAACACAATTAGGCATTAGGCCAATGGGAAACTTCTAGGAAGTCAATGTATTAGGATGTGTTCAGAAATAGCCCCCAAAATGTGTCTCCTACTAGCATTTCAGGCGAAAATGACAAAAACCTCCAGGGGTGCAGTTTGATAATGTCACCAAATTTGAATATTCCTTTTTAATCACATGTGCATCAACATTGCACATAAATTACAAATTTAGCCATTCTTTGACAATTTGTATAAAATTTCCAAAATCCTTGTAAACTCGTTACCCCTGGCACCCCATTTACATGGCAGGAGGTAGTAGCCTACTGCCGAGCTCTGTAGCATCAAGTTCATGTATGATACATTAAAGTGGGTGATATTATAGAAAGGTAGACAGATGTAGCTCTACAATGATACCAAATAATCTGGACGTTCTAGTTGCAATACAAAATACAAAGGGAAAAACCTAATTTTTTTTACCCGTTTTTTTTTTCCACCCAAAATTTGCCTGTGGTTGGAATCTGATTTTGTATCCAGATTTTAGAATTTTTGGCCTCAGATCTAAGGCAGACCAGCCTGAACTGCACACAGACAGGTGAACCTTTGCAAAAAGTAGGATGAGGTGGGTATTTGGAATAAAGAGTGGTCTCGATATGAAAATGATGGGTCCATTAAGCAAAAAAAATTTTTAAAAAGTAAGAACTCCAACTTTTACCCTTTTGTTCACGCGCAAGCGAAATAACCTATGAACAGTGATGTTTCTAACACAACTAGGCATTAGGCTAATGGGAAACCTCTAGAAAGTCTATGTATTAAGATGTGTTCAGAAATAGCCCCCAAATGACAAAAACCTCCAGGGTTAATGAGTTACTGGAAGGTCATAAAACATGGTGGTTTTTCACTTAAAAAAGAAAACCAAAAAACTTTTTAGATATGTTAATTGATATTATATACAAGATATAAAGTTCATGGTCAATGGCCATGCCTAAGAATGTTATACTACATTTACAGGTATCTTGTGAACATGTTAAGTCAAACATAAGGTAATAGTTTTGTAACCAAATTTGGTATATTGGTGTTTCTCAAGAGGTGATTTTAGTACTCAGCAGTTGGAAAGATAAACAAACTAACTGTGGATTCCTGGAAATTTTCAGCCAGTAGGGCATCATTGTTTTTGTTTTTTAATTTCAGGTCTCTGGACAAGGCTTTGCTGTCATTCGTTGCCACCTACAACAGCAAGTTGCCATATGTACTATGTTTCAGGTACTGAAGCAGCTGTTGGTCATTAATAAGATTCAACTTGAACACATTTCACACATTTCTTATGACTTCCCTTGCAAATCCGCATTTTCAGAAATGGTCATCATTTGACATATTGACACATTGAGGTGAAAAATATTCAATTTTAGGCATGATTTATTGGAAATTAAAAGTATTTTTAAAAACTATTTACTTGTTGGACAATTTATAAAATCAAAGGTGGCAATCAAAGTAGGAATTGAACAATATGGAAATGTCCAAATTCCATAAACCTTAGTTATTACAAGTAAGTTAAAATTCATCATCTGATTCAGATATTCAAGAGCTGGTACCTTATATTATTACTTATACATCAGGCCCAAAATACAGACACCATAGGCCCTGATGGCCATTGCATAATGTGCTGGTAGATCAGGGTCTGTATTATTTGTTTTACAGATTAGTCCCAAGAAACTGTAGAGATCCAGATTTGCCACCACATTATGAGACGACAGATCTGGGTCAATGCAGTTTGCCATCTTGAAAATATTGTTATTACTACTTTGGAAGTCATATGGATATGGGGTTTTACCATCTTGAAAATCTTGTTATTGCTACTTCTTAATGGGAAGTCATATAGATATGGGGTTTTACCATCTTGAAAATCTTGTTATTGCTACTTCTTAATGGGAAGTCATATGGATATGGGGTTTTACAATCTTGAAAATCTTGTTATTGCTACTTCTTAATGGTAAGTCATATAGATATAGGGTCTTACCATCTTGAAATTCTTGTTATTGCTACTTCTTAATGGGAAGTCATATGGATATGGGGTTTTACCATCTTAAAAATTGTGTTATTACTACTTCTTAATGGGAAGTCATATAGATATGGGGTTTTACCATCTTGAAAATATTGTTATTGCTACTTCTTAATGGGAAGTCATAAAGATATAGGGTTTTACCATCTTGAAATTCTTGTTGTTGCTACTTCTTAATGGGATGTCATATGGATATGGGGTTTTACCATCTTGAAAATCTTGTTATTGCTACTTCTTAATGGGAAGTCATATAGATATAGGGTTTTACCATCTTGAAATTCTTGTTATTGCTACTTCTTAATGAGAAGTCATATGGATACGGGGTTTTACCATCTTGAAAATCTTGTTATTAGTACTTCTTAATGGGAAGTCATATGGATATGGGGTTTTACCATCTTAAAAATTGTGTTATTACTACTTCTTAATGGGAAGTCATATAGATATGGGGTTTTGCCATCTTGAAAATCTTGTTATTGCTACTTCTTAATGGGAAGTCATATGGATATGGGGTTTTACCATCTTGAAAACCTTGTTATTGCTACTTCTTAATGGGGAGTCATATGGATATGGAGTTTTACCATCTTGAAAATCTTGTTATTGCTACTTCTTAATGGGAAGTCATATGGATACGGGGTTTTACCATCTTGAAATTCTTGTTATTGCTATTTCTTAATGGTAAGTCTAATGGATATGGGGTTTTACCATCTTGAAATTCTTGTTATTGCTACTTCTTAATGTGAAGTCATATGGATATGGGGTTTTACCATCTTGAAAATCTTGTTATTGCTACTTCTTAATGGGAAGTCATATAGATATAGGGTTTTACCATCTTGAAATTCTTGTTATTGCTACTTCTTAATGGGAAGTCATATGGATACAGGGTTTTACCATCTTGAAAATCTTGTTATTGCTACTTCTTAATGGGAAGTCATATGGATATGGGGTTTTACCATCTTAAAAATTGTGTTATTACTACTTCTTAATGGGAAGTCATATAGATATGGGGTTTTGCCATCTTGAAAATCTTGTTACTGCTACTTCTTAATGGGAAGTCATATGGATATGGGGTTTTACCATCTTGAAAATCTTGTTATTGCTACTTCTTAATGGTAAGTCATATAGATGTAGGGTTTTATCATCTTGAAATTCTTGTTATTGCTACTTCTTAATGAGAAGTCATATGGATATGGGGTTTTACCATCTTGAAAATCTTGTTATTAGTACTTCTTAATGGGAAGTCATATGGATATGGGGTTTTGCCATCTTAAAAATTGTGTTATTACTACTTCTTAATGGGAAGTCATATAGATATGGGGTTTTGCCATCTTGAAAATCTTGTTATTGCTACTTCTTAATGGGAAGTCATAAAGATATAGGGTTTTACCATCTTGAAATTCTTGTTATTGCTACTTCTTAATGGGAAGTCATAAAGATATAGGGTTTTGCCATCTTGAAATTCTTGTTATTGCTACTTCTTAATGTGAAGTCATATGGATATGGGGTTTTACCATCTTGAAAATCTTGTTATTGCTACTTCTTAATGGGAAGTCATATGGATATGGGGTTTTACCATCTTGAAAACCTTGTTATTGCTACTTCTTAATGGGAAGTCATATAGATATAGGGTTTTACCATCTTGAAATTCTTGTTATTGCTACTTCTTAATGGGAAGTCATATGGATATGGGGTTTTACCATCTTGAAAACCTTGTTATTACTACTTCTTAATGGGAAGTCATATGGATATGGGGTTTTACCATCTTGAAAACCTTCTTATTGCTACTTCTTAATGGGAAATCATATGGATATGGGGTTTTACCATCTTGAAAATCTTGTTATTGCTACTTCTTAATGGGAGGACATATGGATATGGGGTTTTACCATCTTGAAAATCTTGTTATTACTACTTCTTAATGGGAAGTCATATAGATATAGGGTTTTACCATCTTGAAATTCTTGTTATTGCTACTTCTTAATGGGAAGTCATATGGATATGGGGTTTTACCACTAGACGTTTTATGATGTCTAGTAAATCTGAAATTAAAATGGTCCTGCTTGGACAACAAATATGGCCCCCACAGTGGCCATCTTGAAAATCTTGCTATTGTTACTCCTCTTGACATGGTGTTTTACTTGTTTTTCTAGTTTTATTAGCTACTTATGTTATAGAGGTAATTTTTTCATCAAAATCTGCTTTTGTATAATGCTAAACTAGAATATAATCTATGCATTTTTTGCACACACCAAATGTACAATAGGTGATTATTTTTCAATATTGTAAACTGTAATAATTTTTGATGTTACAGTTTTGATACTCTTGATCTGTGTGTTATAATTTGTTGTATTCAAATGTATAATATGAATAAAACATGTTGTTGTATTTTTACATTTAAAATTTCAGACTCAAGTTCCACCAGTTGCGAGGAGACTTGTCGCACAAGTTACTGTTGAGGCTAAATGTAACAGATGCTCCACATTTCTATAATCTGGCCTCACTGGAGGGAACTCTGCAGTGCCTCATGCATATAACTGCCAGGTATATACAGTGTATTTACATCCAGTATTCCAGAGGTTCTGACAACTCTGAACAGCTAAAATGTTTGCAGTAGAGTGGTTTTTATGGTGAAGGAAACTGAATACCTTGGAGCAAAGCACTAAGCTTAAATGAGCAAATGCTTACCAATACATGTTCAGGAACTGGGATTGAATCCTGGACAATTGATTGGCTGTCAAAAGATAGTAATTTAATAAAAGTAATACATTACCTCCTACTATTAAATTGCTTACCTTTTCAGTCCAAGCTAAATAGTTCATCCTCCATTTAGTAATTGGAAGCCAAGAATTGGATAGAAAATGATCCCAGTCTGATTCCTTAGCCATAGCCCATATATGAAATATCTTCCTCATTTCTGTTGGACTATCATGCAGGTAAATGTGTTGCATGATAGTCCCATGAATTTAATGTTTTCTTTGTTTTCTATAACTTTTTTCAGATAAACATATCTTTTTTTGTGTTGTTTGTTTTCACCATCTTCACAATTTACTACATGTTTTTGAATTCCTTCTCATCACATTTAATGAGTATTAATACTTATGAGGTTATGGCTATTACTGCATCTGGAGCCTACTTGAATCACTCCTCTTGGGACATTTTCATGAGATCCTCATTCTGGCAATCACACTCTACATCTTTGTCCTATTACCTTGGTTGTTTGTTGCATCAGAGCGATGGCATTTATTCCTTGGATTCATTTATGAATGCACCTCATGCAAACCCACCTTCCAGCATACATAGAAAAAACTTACACAGCAAGAGTTAGTTCATTTTTGTTATTTCCATTATTTTTGAGCCATCAGCCTCTCTCCTAATTGGTCAGTTGAGTAAGGCAATAATAGCAGGGAGTCTATTACTGCATTTAAAATGTAGCTGGGTCGGCCGTAAGGAAACAAATGTTAATTATACAAAATTACCTACTACTATTGTGATGATTCCATTGTCCTTCGCTGCTATGATGTCCTGTAGTCTTGGTCCAAGATATTCAGTAGGTTGGCTATGACTGAGGAATCAGACTGGGATCATGTTCTTTTCCATTCTTTCTATCTAATTGCTAATTGGAGGAGGGAATATTTAGCTTGGACTGGGGACTTAGTGCCCTGGAAAAGGTAAGGAATGCAATAATAGCAGATAGTTAAATACATATTGAAGATTATTGTTTAGCACCATCACCTCCCAATCCCATTTTAAAGAGTGAAGCAGTTTATGCTGTTTGTTTCAATCTTTGCTGACATATGGCCAACAGGTTCTGAAAATTGTTTGTGAACATTGCACTCAGTACAGACATAGCTAACAGATCTTCCAAAGCTTCATTCTCTTGAAGTCATGACTGTCAGTAAACTTGTGAAAATATGAAATAAAGTAAGAATTTTTTTAAACATTTTTCCTTGACATAGTTCTGCAACATGTTATTTTTATAGGTTAGGAAAGTCATCATTATGAGTCTTTAATTGCTGTGTTATAAACATGAGCTTAGAATGATTTTAAATTTGGCCAATTTTTCAGACCAGGCTGGAGTCAGGAGTGTACAGAAACAGACAGTTCAACTCTGTGCTCTCAAGTCCTCAGCTGCTTGCTAGAGGTAAGTGTATATCACAATTTTGAATTTTTTTTACTTTTAAGTTATTGGCTTGAGCTGTACAAAAGTTTTCATAACTCAAATAGAATACTATTGACACACAGTTCAGATTTTTCTATAGGCTATTTTTTATATAGAAGAAACCTCAAAACTGAGAAAACCATTGATCTTAACTGTGCAGCAGTTCACCTTTGCATGTATTGGAAACAGCTGGTATGTTATCTCTGCGACAAGCACTGGTTTTTAAGAGGTTCTCTTGCTTATTAGAATAGACATAAACTATGTCATTTATACGGTTATATAAGGCAAAAAAACACCTGCACTGCTTCATTAATTTGTGCAGAGTTAAGAATTTTGTTTAAGGATTTGTCATCATTAATAATATGATTCCCTGACACAATTGTCATACCGCCATAGCCTTTTTTATCAAGGGCAGATTTTCATCTTTTCTCAGTTTGAATATAGCAAGTATAAACAATCATAAAGCAACTTACTTCTGGCACTGATTAAAGGATTGTATGTATTTGAGCTTTATTCTATACCCATATTGCCTATGCATGAAATGAAGATTACCATAAATTAGGAAATATAACACGCATTCAAGTATAACATGCACTCGGGTATAAACAGATTGTATTAGATTACATGCAGTTATATATAACCTACAAGTTTTCGTAAAGAATAATTAAAGACCCAAATCTGTGTTGACTTCTTTTTGTTATAAAGATATAAAGATAGTATAAAATACTTGGGTATGGTAAATCACTCTTTCTTTTTACCATTGGACCACAGCAGAACTGTTTAAACCAAACTGTGTCTGACTCAGCTCATAGTTTCCTAACTTTGAGCCATCTCAAACATTTCTTGATATACCACGTGCTCTCTTTGTTAAATGCAGGACCTATCCATTACTTTTAATTCGAAATCAATATGATAATCACCTAGCCGTGAGTAATAGCCAGATGGTTTGAACTACACACCCTCCAATTTTACAATAAGCAATAATAACACTGGTTACTATTTGCTATTGATTCCAGAAATGTGAAATTCTTCTGGAAGTCTATGGTAGTTCTAAATCCAACTGCAACAGTAAATCAGATCCATATATGGCATTTTAAGATTTTGTAAACACAGCAGTATTACGGCTCTTCATAAATTAGTAAGTTATTAAATAGAAGATGCTGATTTTATTATGTTGATCTTGTCTTCTTGTTATTCTATCTTTAAACATCGAAAAATGTGGCTGAAATGTGAAATTTAACTATATAATCAAAGCTAGACTCATTTACTTTTTCAAACTTGGTGTGTTGTTTGAAATAGGAAATTACTACAACATGGTAAAATGAGTAAAAATCAAATTTTATAACACGCAGACACATATACCCTGCAGGGGTGGGTGGGTTTGCATGGTAGGGAAAAACTTGGATAACCCATGTGTTATATTCACTAATTTATGATTGAGCATCAGCCTCAGATGCGGGTGGTCATGGGTTCGAACCCCGGCCGGGTCATACCAAAGACTTATGAAAATGGTACTAACAGCTGCCTTGCTAGGCACTCAGCATTAAGAGGTTAGTGTTAGGACTGGTCAACCTGGTATCAGGATAGTGTGTCTGGGTGGGATATCATGCTACATGTCTGTGGCATGATGTCCCAGTGCTAGACATCACTATAAACTGCGAAAGTGCAGACATCGTAGCCATATGACTGAAAAATTGTTAAAGCTACATTAAAAATCTAAATCACGCACACACACAAATTTATGGTACTGTATTTGTATACAATATATTCCCATCTTCAGATAGTATATACTTAGGTCTGTCTTTGCATAAAACATTTGATCCATCCACTAGGGTAGAACCTTTGGAGTTGGAGAACTTTGGCATTTATGTGTGTATGATAGGGGTAGGGGAGTAGAAGTAATGGAGTGAAATATGGGGATATGTTTTCTGCAGATCTAGCTGAATATGTATCAATAAACATTGAACACAGTTTACATAGTTTTAACAGTTGCTGAAACATGCTGGGAATTTTTTTATCTTCAGACATCATTTTTGGGGTATGATCATTTTTTTATAGTTTTGCAAATGTTGGAACTTTGCAAACTCTGATCCATCTGAAAGACTAATTCAGAAATTTTATTGATTGATATTTTCAGGTGGTGTCAGCTTTTCACATAGGTCGAGGAGGTACTGCAATGTCGTTCATGGGCAAAGGTGTCACTAAGGCAGCAACTTTGTGTCTTCGTCATCTGGCGTATGAAATGGCCACTCTTGCTCAGGACAAGGTAACATCTACAGAAACCTCAGAATAGTGGTATTTTAATTCATTGATACGTATCAGCATTGTGATCTTTTCTATGACAACAACATCTATAGTCCTTACTAAGTCACTTTTACCAAGTATGTTTTTAATGGAAAATACTGAAACTTTCTCATTGAATAAAAAAATGGGTAACTGTTTCCTCATATTGTTTACAAGTTTCATGAAATTATATGAATTATGGCAAATGTACATTTCAGAGTGGGGCCACGAGTGGCCGAGTGGTCTAAAGTGCTCTGCGTTATGGATCACTGCCATCTCACCTCTGTCTGCGTGGGTTCGAGTCTCAGATTCAGTCAATGTGGGTATGTGAGAAAGCTTGCCAGTAGCTTCTCGTGGGTCAGTGGTTCTTTCCAGGGTTTTCCCGGGTTCTTCCTCCACCATTAATACTGGCCGCCATGTATAGCCTATCATGTGAAGAAAAATGGCGTTAAACCCTACAACAACAACAACAACATTTCAGAGGATAATGCATTTGCATTGTATTCATTTTTTGCAATATTATTCTGTGATCACAAAATCGCTAACATTTCTCCACCACTAAAATGACCTGCTATATGGAAAAACATTGACACAACTTGCACCTTGACACACAATTGTGAACACATAGTAGTCAGCCAGATCTACAATAAAATAAGCAGAGATTATTTATGTTTCTAATCCCAGCCAACAACACATTTTAATTTAGCATCATTATGCCGCTGCTTATAATCAGCAGTGGAATAGACCACATGTAAATTTAATCACATGATCTGATTGCATGACTTCTTCTTAATTGTTCCCTCATTGAATGGCAATAACTGTTTTTCATTTTCCTCATTAAAGTGTTGCATGTAGTGGAGAGTAATTCAGACCCATCAACCCTTATAATTTTTTGACTGTAAGGCTTATTAAAATGACAATTAAATTACAGACTTATGGAACATTTGTAAAATATATGAAAAATGCAGTCTTTGTGGTCAAATCTAGGTACCATTAGACTAACTTTACAGGAGTACTTCAGATGCTTAATTTCCCATGTTTTTCATGCCAGAATGCATGCATTATTAAGCTTTTGCTGCATTTATATTAAACCATCATTGTCCAATGAGGAAAAACACATTGAAGATGAAGAGGACTATAAGCCAAACAATCAGAACAGATGTATGAAACGAATATTCAGAAATTTGTCCCTGCTTGGAAGTGTATATAAAAAAAGCAGGAAAGGTAACTATTACACTTAATTGGCCATCATTTCAATTATTGCTCATGGTAGGAGAAATTATGGCTGCCACCATATGAATTAAAAACAAAACAAAAATAATGTCATGTTGAGAGCCCTTGCTACATGAGACCACACTTCTAATCTTTTCAAATTCACATTTTCCAAGTTATCAATTATAGCATTATATGATATTTTGTTACACCTTACTTACAGTTTTACTTATGGAAAGAGATGTACTGGCTTACGGAGAAGGTCATTGTAGCGTTGGCAGGTGTGATAATTCAGAATAAGCAATCGTAAGACAGTTTTATATAGGGCTGAAAAATTCTACTAGCAGCACCCACTAAAATAAAAAGAAAGCCATGGTAGATCAGTTGGTAGAGCATGCAGTGTGTAATGGAAGGGTCATGGGTTTGATACATGTCCAGGCTGCCCCCAGGTCAGTTGCCTTGGTGTGTCATTGGGGAAGGCACTCAGCTCCCCGTTCTTCTTGAATACATTATCCAATCATAATACCTTAGGTAGTTCTCCTACGGTATTATGAGTGGGTAACTTATTTTCGAAGAAATATATTTTACTGGGAAAAATTAGTTTCATCTTTAAATACATTACCCAATCATAATACCTTAAGAAAACTACTAAGGTATTATGATTGGGTAAGTATTTTTGAAGAAACATATTTTATTAGGAAAAATTGGTTTCTACAGTTATGATGTAGCTGGTAATATGTTTAAAGTGCCATTAAAACCAACAAAAACACCCTCAAAGAACAATAACAACAAGAAAACGAAAATTGGAATCTTCCTAAATCTTCGCTAACTGTCACAATGACTATAATATAACTTGCCAAAATGTACCCGTGTCCTTTTTTTAGAAAAAAAATGCTAAGTGTTACATCTGCAAAAAAAACCCTATAAATTCACTAAATAGCATCATGTGTATTCGTAATTAAGATTTATGTAGAACTTATTATATTTGTGGGCATATGCTATCTTTTCCTTGGTTCATTTCCAGAATTGGCCGAAAAATTGGCTGTACTCACGGCATGGATCAGATGCCATGACAGATCCAGGGCTCAACTGGATGCTAACTCTATGGACCTACAGAGACCCTGAGGTGAGATTTTTACACCATCAAACTTGCCCAAAGAGGGGTTTAGAGTATCATGGTAACACAACTGCTTTGCACCTCTGTCATCTTATGTTCAATTCCAGCATGTGAATGGGTAATTTATATGGTCGCCTATTTAATATGAGTTGTTTCCTTGAGATTTTGGGTACACCACTCCCTTGATAACTTGCATCCTGATAACTAGCCAACCCGCTTATATTGTGGGGTCAGGTGTGGATGCCTTTTTTTTAAAACCAGAAAACACACACCCCAAAAAATTGATCCCTATTTCTTAAACTTGAAAAAAAAATCGTGATCAAAATTGGTAACTGAAATGTTGATATATCATCGTTTTATGGTTGAAATCAGTAGATATAACCTGGAAACATTACTTAACATTTTGAAATTATCAACTTCTAATAATAAGTCATATAATTGGTTACATTTTCTTTCCAAATGACATTTTAAATGCACCGTAATTAAAGATATTCAAGGAAATTTTGATCAATGAAAATGTGATTTATGCCTAGTGAACATTAATATTTAAATGCCAATTAAATAATTTATATTAAGCGAAATTTTTGTTTTAATTCTATCTTTTAGATTCGCTTCAGCATAATCATCATAAATGCAATGTGTATTTAAACGTAAAATGTGTCAATCTATGGTAACAGCTATGTCCGCAAGCATTTCTCTGAGAACCTAATTAAGTACCAACTGTGTTTTTGATAACTGACTTATGGAAGTATTTGTTGATAACTGACTTGTGGAAGTATTTGTTGATAACTGACTTGTGGAAGTATTTGTTGTATTGTTGCAATAAATTAACAGCTGGTCTCCTTTGTATTATCACATTAATTATATATTTTAGACCAAATAAAAGAGGTAGAATATAAAAACAAAGTTAAAATGCACTAAAATCCTACATACTTAAAATCTAGCGGCCTCGGTTGTATGTCGGGTGAACTCACTTCATTATAGTGCAGTCTATGTTTGTGGACCCCGTTGTGCGCGAGTTATTGAGGGAGAGGTGTATTTTGGTCACCTGGTAGCCCTGCATCTGTTGTGCATTGTCTGTCATGCATCTTGCATCCATCAACAATTGCTGTTTTATTCTCACTTTCCACTGGACCAATTTTGACCAAATTTTGCAGAGTTTCCTAGAATGAAGGGCCTTTAGATCCATACGAATGATGCTGATCTGACATCAAGTATGGCTGTCATAACTACATTTGAAAAAATGCTTTTCGGAGCATCCAGGCATGAAGTGCTTTCAAGTTTGTACAGATGATCCCAGCCTGCCATAAAATATGATAACCTGAGAAAATTCTTCTCAGAACTGAACCAAATTTGACAAAAATCATCCAGACATTAGGGGCTTTCAAATATATAAAAATGTTGCTGATACTCCTTCAAATATGGTGGACATTACAGAAAAAATAGTAAAGCCTTGGAATGACTTTTAAAAACTGCTCAGCAAAAATGGCTTTCACGTTTGTACAAATTATTCTGATGGTCACTGTAAGTAAAAACAGAAAATCTTTTGAACAACTTCTTTTTGAAAAACTACTTAGCAGAATGTGACCAGAATTTGAAATAAAGCAACATGAGATGAAGGGCTTTCAAGTTTATACCAGTGCTTGTTGATCCACCATCATTCATGGCTACTCTTACTGAAAATAGAAAAAAGTTCGGTTTCATTTTTGTTTTGTTTTATTGCACCCTTGAAGAACTTCTTCTCAAAATGTTCAACAAAATGTAAACAAATTTGACAAATCATTCTGGCCTAAAAGCTTTCATATTTGTGCAAAAGATGCCTATCAAGTATCAAATATTGTCAACATTATGAATAAGTAGAAAGACATTTAAACAACTTTATCTTGAAAACTGCTGAAAAGGATTACACCATGTTTGACCGAAAGCATCATTTTATAAAATCTTTACAATAATGGTTGAATGGTGCTGATATGCTTTAAAAAATGGATGAAGATATTAAAAATAGAAAAACCTTGAAAGAACTTTGTTTGGTAAAATACACAGTCAACAGTATTAGAACAAAATTTGTACAGAAAGCATCCCTATGAGCCAGATTTCTTGGCCAAATTGCTTTTACATTTGACTTTTAGGCAGACATCAGCAAGATTAGAAATCTCAAGCTGAACTGCAAATTATTGTCACTAGAGATCTTCATACAGATTCATCCATTGTTTAAAAGTACTTTCTCTTAGCTATAGTTATGAGGTATCAGCTACCAGCCTCTATTCATTTATGTGCATACTTCTTTTGAATTACATCTAAAAATGTTCACAGACTTGAACACTGATTTTTTTTGGGTGTATTTCCAAGGTCAGTTATATAATGATCTTGTAATGAATATTGACTCCCAAGCAGTGAAATAAACTGAGTAATTATCATTTAAGAGGTATGTGTAATAAGATTCTAAAAAAATGGCTCCCATGTGTAATCAGAAATAGGATATCAAGCTTACATGACCTGTGGGACTCCTACTGTAAGGAATGGTGGCTGAATACAGGCTCAGACTCAGGCTTCACTCCTGTAGTGCTCCTCTTCCTTCACAAATGTTTGGACGAAGGACCAATATATTCTTTAAAGCCTTAGACTCTTTAAAGATAGCAAAGAAAACGGCAAGTATTGAAAGGGACATGTATTCAGAATTGCTAAACCTGTAAATCAGAATCAAAGCACATAATACCATAGCTTATGATAAATTCCTTCACCATCATGTAAGTGGTGAAGACAAATTCTACATTATTTATTGCAAGTAATTATTGCCTCTGCAAGCCCATTACTGCTGTCATAAATATCCATGAGGCAAAAGTTATCTTTGCTGATGTCCAGTCTGATGTATTTAAGATTTCCTCAAGGAACAGTCTTGTCTGAAAGCGACTGATGCTGAAGCAGCTCTGTAATGATGAGCATGGAATATATCAGTTTCAGAGTGTTCTAAACTTACATCCATCTGGCAGTTGTCAGTTGAGGCTGAAGAATAAGACACAAAATCCAGAGTAGATTTCCTAATACCTTTTGCCCTATCAATATAATACAATAAAGTATGCATTGCACACACCTTCTCATCATTGTTAAGCTCCAAATAGAAACTCATGCTTTGCCTTAAGTTTTGATGAATTAGTCAAACATAATACTATTTTATCTGTCATGCAAGTTATATTACATAAATTCAAAGACCTGCTTTCCTGGGGAAAAAGAGTACACAGGTATTTAAAGACTGGACTTGTATGCCAAGTGTCAGTATGTAGTGGTTTTGATGGACTCCACTTGTACTTCAGATTCTTCATATGTTTACTAATAAACAAAGGATTGATGCACCAGTCATTACCAGAGAGTCTCAGTGTTTGAAACAACATTTCCATGTGAATGTTGATGACACTGTCAGATTTATCTTTATTTAACAAAAAGTGTAACTATAAAAATTATTGTAATCTCAGAAATTCTGTTGCAGTGTACTGAATCTGATGCAATCACTGAGATTCCCCTAGAGAATAAAGATGTGGTTATGTCAGGAGCTTATCTATGCCTGGGAAATCTAAGAAGAAGAGAAATCGGGCATGACAAAACTAGAGTAAACCAAGACTGATGTCCAGCGTGGAACAATTAAAATTATTTTGGTTTTTATTCAGTATTTTCTCAGTAGGACTAAAAGTAAGAACAGTGTGAGGGATTGACCCATATCATGAAAAGCATAATTTTTAAAACCACATGACTCTGGAAACCATGAAACAAACATTTATATGTAATGTGTTACAACTCTTTGGTTCTAAACTATATAACAGAAAAGAGAAGAAAAAACATCAGGTTTAGTAAAATTCAACAAATGATTTATTTTCATAGAATACAAAGTGAAAATATAAAAGCTACTTACACAATTGTGAAAAATCCCACAAGTCCAGAAGTATAAAGTGTTCCAAATTAATTCCAGTAGTATTCCATTCTTTTGAGTCTGAAAAGTTTCTGGAAAGAAAATCTGCCTGGATATTATGTTTACCTGCAAAATATAAATATAAATAAATCTCATTCCAAACACTTTCTGCATCTACTTATAGCTAACAGATCATATTAAATAGATGGCATTTTAACATAAGATAGCATATACATTGTCAGAGTGAATTTCATTGTTCTCCTTATTATCTGAATAAAAAGCTTACAAGGCATACAGAATTGGCAGCAACTCGAGGTAACTTACTTGAAAGTTAGCCCCACTTTTTGTCTATCTAAATGTATGAAAGATTTACCTTTCTATTTAAACCTTATAAGCTGATGACGTGATGAATTGTTTTCCACTTTCTCTTCTGTAACAAAAACTTTAAAAGGTGTTAAGTTCAGTCTTTTAAGCAGAAATGACAATTCGCTGAGATCGAATGAGGACAGATTTCTCTACATTTATCTTCGCTGAGATCGAATGAGGACAGATTTCTCTACATTTATCTTCGCTGAGATCGAATGAGGACAGATTTCTATACATATATCTTCGCTGAGATCGAATGAGGACAGATTTCTCTACATTTATCATGGCTTTACATTTATCATGAAATCTATTGATTCAATCGCTTCCATCATAAGCAATGCATTTTATAAACAAATTTGATTGTCATCATCCAATTTCAATAACTCATCAATACAGTAGGAATACCTAATGCACTAAATGGGTTCAGTGATTTTTGTGAACACTCTTGGAGCCAAGGAAATCACAAAGAGTAAACAAACAAATTGAAAATTGTGCATATTCCAAATAAATGTCATAAACTTTTGATAATCTCTATGTATACTAAAGTAAGTATCCTTCAGATCAACTGAAGTGAAGAAATAATTTTCCTGGATGAGATCTAACACTACTTCTGATGTTTCTTGCTTGAAATGTTCATAATGAACAAATTTATTGAGATGTTTTAGTTTGATAATTGGTCAGAATTTCCTGTTTGGTTTGGGTGCAAGAAAAATGTTGAAAATAAAGAGATCACAGGCAATCTCCAACAGAACTTCATTTTCTTTGGATAAAAATTTCTTTATGTCATTACTAATAACGGTTCTCGGTTCATTAGAAAAAGGAATTTCTTTTGGAAAAGTGATTTGAATGGCATAGATTCAGACTTTGTTTTGTACCCTAAGACAGTTTATAAAATCCATGAATCACTCATGAAATAATTCCATATAATAATGCATTTTTTAGCCTCTCCACAGAATTTGCCCCCAAGAATTTTCATTTGAAAAGTAGATACTACAATTATCAATTCTGTCAAGGATTTTGAAATGGTCTTTCCTTGTTAGGAGCTTTCAGTTTGGGTAACCACCATGTACTATCAGTATTGCTTCTAGACACACTATTCTTATTTGCTCTTAAACCTTCAAATTGTGGCCCAATTATCTGGCCACTTTGATCAACCTCTGCAGGGGTAATATCAGTGTTGTTATTTGACCAGACTTTTTTTTTTTTACCTTCTCACCACTTTCTTTCAATGGTAGATTAACATGTCATGTTTGCATGTGAAGCTGAAGGTTGTACAAAAAATAATGACAGCTTTCTCTTTTCAGTTCTATATTTCCACATTTTGTACTTTGGAAGCTTTCAGCTTATTTGAAAGTTTCTCATTTACTTTTTTATAAGTTTGTAATAATTCTGAGAACTACTTTTCTGCATGATTTTTCACCCCTATATTTTAAAGTTTTGCATAAATAATATGTGCCATACCTAATCATAATATGTTGAAATGGCTACTTCACACCACCACATAGGCCATGATAGCTTGAGGTAAAGAAGTATCAGTTATTCATGTCCATTTTAGGTGAGGACAGCAGGACTGGGAATAGCTGTAGCCTTGACCTCCACTGTGCCTGGGAGAATCCTGGTGACATCCAACTGTAAACATATCCCAGGAGGCATCTGGGGAGCTGCTTTCAGCATCCTTCTTGACCAGTCAGAATGCAGTATGGTCAAAGAGCAGGTTAATTTGCATCAGAAGTTTTTATTTTGTTTTGATACTTAAATTTAACTGAATTATTACAGTGTTGTGTCTGTTGTATGTTTTAATGTCATCAAATCTGTTATACAGCTTATAATATAGGTTATTGTTTGTGTACTCTCTGATATCTCTGGTGGATGGGTTGCTTGGCATGTGGCTGGCAAGCTTGCGAGCCAGTACATGATATTAGACAGTACAAATATAATAACAGTCTGTGTATTATTTACTTTGATTGCAATATCTTAACATAATTAATAAAAAATAAAATAAAAAATTGCTCTTTACTAAACTTCATCTGTAATTTTATTTATTGTATGCATGAATATATCAAGTTAGCTGGATGACATCATAATATTATAAAATGTTGGATGACATATTTTGATGTGCAGCCTTATTGACAATTTATACCACTTGACAATAATTTATATGGAAATGTTTTGTTCTGTTATCTCATATGTTAAGTTTGTAAGAAATAGAGTTTATACCATCATTAATCCAAATTTTCTGGACTCATAGTACTTTTTAAAAATTCTAAGAGAGACAAATTTAAGGTTGGAACAAAGATTAAGGAATGTTTTATCCATGGTCAGAACAGGTTATTAAATCAATGACCATCAGACTTTGAGTCCTCTTTGATTACCCAAGCTAAAAGCCTTTTTGTTCCTTTGGGACCTTCACAACTTTTTAATAACTTTTAAACTGGTTGAGGGTGCCAGAGACTGGCAGGTAAAAAATATGTAATGGCCAGGTGAACTTAAGCCCTGCATGAGTCATGTATCATGCATCTGTCAGTAATTATTACTTTAAACTTCTCAATAACCATTTGACCAGTTTTGTCCAAATTTGGAATAGAGAATCCTGGCATGAAGGGCTTTCAAATTTGTACAGATGATGTTGATTTGCCATCAAACGTTGTTGGCATTACTAAAAACAGAAAAAGCCTGTTAAACATCTCATAAACCACCAAACAGAATTTAATCAAATTTAAGATAAAGCTCCCTGGTTTGAAGATGTGTCAAGTTTATGCAGATAATGCCAGTAGACTGTCAAATATAACTGTTTTACTAAATGTAGAAAAGCCACTGTTAATAAAAATAGAGAAACTTAGAAATGACTTCTCTAAAACTGCTGAACAGACTTTGACCAAATTTGAGAGAAAGCATTCTGAAATAAAGACATTTAAATTCAGTACAGACGGTGCCAATCGATCATCAAATATGGCCATATCACTTAAAATAGAAGAAGAAAAAAACTTGGAATGATTTTTTCTCCCAAATTATTGATTAGAATTTACCTCAACTTGTACACAGTGCCAAATATGCCATCAGATATGGACACCATTACTAAAGATGTAAAAAGCTTTGAAAACTTTATAAAAATGACATAACAGAATTTGACTGAATTTGACATTATCGTAGCATTGAAGGGTTTCATGTTTGTATAACTGATACTTATGCTTCATCAAGTGTGGACACCATTACTGTAAATATAAAAACCCTGGAACTACTTCTTCAATACCATTGAAAAGAATTGGACCAAACCTGATAGAAAGCACCCTTCCTGAAAACCTTTCAGGTCTGTTCATGTGATGCTGATCCAGGACTCAATATAACTGATGTTGCAAAAATTAGAAAAGCTTTAAAGATGACTTTCTTTCCAAAACCACTGTGTAGAATTTGACCAATCTTGATAGAAAGCATCCTGGCATGTTGACCTTTCAGATTTATACCAATGATGTTTATCTGTCATCAAATATGGCTGCCATTATTAAAAAGTGAGAAACAGTTAAATGCCTGAGTTTAACCAACATTTGGCAAAGAATATCCTGGCATAGAGGGATTTCAAATTTTAACAAATGATACCAATCCAGTATTAAAAATTGAAAAAGATTTACACAACTTTATTTTTTCTAAAGCTGTACAAAGTATCTAGGCATGTGGGTCTATCAGTTTTGGACAAATTATGATCAGTCTTCAAATATGGATTAAAAGAAAAAGAATGAAAAAGTTGTTTTTATACTATATGCAATCAAATTGGAAGAAATTTCAACAGAACACAATCTAATGATCCAGATTTCTTGGTCAACAGCTCATACATTTGGCTATTGGGCAGAATGTCAACAAGGTCAGCAATCAGTATTTCTTCATGTGATAACTATATTCTCACCACTCTGCGAACTTATGTAAACCATTTCTAGTGTTACAATAGTTAGTGTGCATTGGTGGCAAATATAAATTTACTTATTGTTAACTCTGGGTGTGGATCAACATGGTCACCTTGTAATTTACTAGCCCCTCACTTGATTCATTTCATACTTGAAGTATTAGAATATTTGCATGCCTTTCTTCCTGTACCACCTTAGTGCCTTGGTCATTTTCGAGCTATGGGGACATTGTTTAACCAATTATATTTTGAAATCTCCTTGCCTAATTCACTTGATATTTGAAATATAACATTACTTGCACTGTCATATTTCCAAATTTTAAATTTTTTTACATGCCTTTTATGAGATGAAATGATTTCATTTACATATGATTTTATATTGTCATCTAGTTGATGACAATGAAGTGACTTTCTGTAATAATCAATTTTGTTGTTTTATGTAAGTTTATGGAGCATGATGGGTTCATCTTGGAGGTACTACTCTCTATGGGCAAATGTAGGTCACAGTGTCTTCACTGTTGATTAAATAAATTTTCTACATTTAGCTCGGTTTCTCTGACATTGTCATTTGTACAGTCATGAACCTTGATGGGCGTGTTCATATTCCTTTAGCAAAGAGACATTTTCATTGATGATCTGCTTATTAAACTGTTTTACAAGCTGTACCAGGTGAGGTTGTAGTATGGTGAAAATCTATTTTTTTTCTTATGGGGAAATGTCTCTGCTTCTATTCAGTTCTAATGCATATGACATAGTATTTTTGTTGTTAAACAAAATTACTGCCATTGCTGATCATGAAGAAAAACAACTGTATGTTTTATCTTTATTCAGTAAGAGTTATTTATTTTGTACACTTTTATGGAAATAAAGTGTAAGGTGATCTGTTCATATATTTTGCTGGTATATGAAAACAGCTCCCCTTTAAAATGGAAAATCCTAACTTCATGAAGATGTCAGAACTGGTTTCTTTTGTTTTTATGGGATTTAAGGCATGTTTCAGCACATGACATGGTATGCATGGCAGAACATATATTTGGTGAGGAAAAACCCAGGAACACTGGGAAGAACCACCAGCCCATGGGAAGATACTGGCAAGCTTTCATGCATGCCCACATTGGAAGAGCCTAGTCTCAAACCCACATTTACATAGGTGAGTTGTGAGTGATCTGTAAAGGTAAACACTTCAGACCACATGGCCTATTGGGGAAGGGACTTACCCTTCTGTGTGAAAATCCTGTAGCAATCACTGATTCAGATAGTTTATGGAATCACGCAGACCTAAAATGTATGTCTGATTTAACTCCCTAGGCTGCCCTGCTGCTGGTAAACCTGACATCACAGACAATGCCTACTGGTACAGTGGATACAGAGCAAAATATTTGGCAGGGGCCTGTTGTCACAGATACAGAGTACCAGGTAAAAAAATCCCAACTTGTAATTTCTTTAATCTCTTTCCAATCTTCTTATGTGTCAAAAGTAGACAAACTTCAAAAATACTTTATTTTAATTTCTTCATAAAGCTGTTGATTTCATAATAAATTACTGTGGATTTGCTGTTATTCATGGGGTAATAAATTTTATGGAATTTTTGGTTACTACAAGCCATAAATTTCAAAACCTAATAAATAATGCAAAGCTCATATTTTCTAATCTGGCAAAATAAAATTTATTGCATTTGGAGTCCTAAAGTAAAAACAACTACTTTTAAATGTATGGTGTGGCATATTGTGTGATATTCATACATCCTTTTGTTACCAATTTCTTTTCTGCACAATAACTTGAGTTGTATGCCATCTGCAGTTACCAAACTTTGTGGCTGACTTGCACTAGGAGTAAGAAAGACACTTACTGATTTGGGGGACAAAAGGTCAGAAGGCTATGTCACTGCCTCAGAAGAAAAATGGTTTCTGCACAATAACTTGAGTTGTCTACCAAACTTTGTGGATAGCTTGCACTTTGGGTATTGAAAGAAACCTATTAATTTCAAGTTCTAAAGATCCAGGTCACTGATAAAAAATGGCTTCTGTACAAATACTAGAGTTATGTACAATCCAAGGTTACCAAGCTCAATGGATGGTTTGCACTTAGAGCAAGGAAGAACTTTGCTAATATTTGGCTCTTTCGGTCAAGGTTGCTGTGACTCGAAGAAGTCAAATGATTCAGCACAATAACTCTAGTTCTCAGCCAATTATAGTTACAGACTTTGTGATTGTTTGCACTTGAGGTAAAGAAGAAACCTTTTTGGTTTTGAAGAGAAAAGGTTAGTAGTTAGAGTCATTGTGAGGGAAAATGATTTCTGCAAATTAACTTTAGTTATGCACTTCAGACCTGGGCCAAACGTTGTGGATGACTTGCACTTGGGGTAAGAAAAGAAGCTTATTGATTTTGGAGTAAAAGGTCAAAGGTCAGTGTTACTGTGACTGAAATGAGAGTAGTTTCTGTTTACAGATATCAGTTATTGACTAGATTATTTGGAGAACTTCTACTTAAGGAATGGAAGAGGTCTGTTGATTTTGGCTCCAGAAGGTCAAATGTCAGAGTTATTGTGGATGAAAAAAGAAAGGGTTTTGCAAAATAAATTTTGTTTTAGAGTAAATCCCTTGATCAACCTTTATAGATGCATTTGCACTTAAGGTAATAAATGCCTGCACAGAGGGCTATTAAACATGGGACAGGCACATAAGGTGCTCTTCTCTGTACACTTGTAAGGTCATTGCATGTTTTCATCAACAGTATCAGACATAAGTTGGCTTGACATGGTACACAAACACAGGGCTCTTCTACAGTCCGACATTTCTACTTAATTTTTGTATAAGTAATAATTGTAAACACACACACACACACACACACACACACACACACACACACACACACACACACACCCAGGTGGGTGAAGAGAAGATAATTTGGCAAGCCAATACTGATAATGCATGGCCTTGAGCTTCTCAGTCTGTTGATGATCTTGGAACCATACTTATATGTTAATTGTATTTCAGGTATCATTGATTGGACTGACGGCACTGCTAGCCCTGCTGCACCACAGTCAGTTTTACAGAGAGATGCTAATTGTTCTTTCCAACTATTATCCACAGCCATCCATCAACCCCACAGTCTCCAGTGACATTTTCCTATCTCATATATCCGGTTCATCCTCAAACACTACACTGGGATCCAATACAAGTATGGTTTTGGTGTGTGTACGTGTGTGTGTGTTGTAGATGCTTATTTTTCAATACAACCAACAAGAACCCTATATTGGAATATTTGATATGATTTGATATATTTTTTTTACCTTTATATTTTTTATATGTTACAGAATTTTAACATCTGTATCTTTTATCTTGTAGCACTTCATCTTTTCATTTATTTGGAAGTGTTTATCTTCCTCAAGTTTGTGTGAAATTCCTTCTCTTTTTTCATTTATAGAACTTTACCTTAATTGACACCATATAGCCATTATCGTACTGATATGAAATTAAGTGATATTACATACATACATACATACTTGCATACATACACATACACACACACACACACACACACATAAATACATACATACATACATACATATTTGCATTTGAATTTGTGTATTATCTAAATCTTTCTATCCAGCAGAAGTAAAACTAGAATTTTAAATTTCAGATATATTAACTACTTGAGATTAATAATTTTACAATATTAATTAAATAATTAAATTTTTTAGTACAGTAAGCTCCATTCATGACAGAATCAAATGCAATAAAATAATCTTTCTGTTGTTTCATAAGGTTCTTTCTGTTGTTTTTGTAATATTTTACCCTTGTTATTATTAAATCAGGACATAGCAATATGATTTTGGGTAACTTGGGCTTTTCTGTATATGTAGTTTACTGTATTATTTTCACAGGTCTGAAATGTTATTAACTAAAGAACTAGTCATAATATAATAGAATCTCATGTATCTGAACTTTTACAGGAAATCATTTTGTGGATACAAAAAAATTGATAAGTTTAGGTTATACCAAATCTTACATGAGACGATGAGGACTGGCTTATATTTAAATAGCATGTATCTCTCTCTACACACACACACACACACACAGACACACACACACACACACACACACACACACACTAGCAGTTTTGTCTGTATATGGTTCAGCTACATCATTAAACTATAGAAAATTAGGTTGAATCAGTGAAATGCTACTGTCATTTTCATTACGAGTTTGAATAATACCAAGCACATGTAATTAGTTTATAAAAGTTTCTTCATAAATAGGCACCATTTCTTTATGGAATTGATAGTTTCCATCAATTTTTATGCAGTTGTTGATGGTTCCTTAGTTTATGCCTCTCAGTTATTGTTAAAAATTACGGTATACTTGAATATAGGTTGAGTCCAAATGCAAATGACATAGACCCTTATCTGCTATTGTATTATGTGCTGGCAGATCAGGGTATGTGTTGTTTTGTTCTATTCATTACTACTAAAAAATTGCACAGATCCAGATTGGTTGGTGCATTATGCAGATCTTTATATGTGCAGTTTAGATGGGCTTATAAACATGTATATAAGATACTCTCTTGTCACATTAAAGTGTGCTATACATTGTTACAGCTGGAGATGCTGGGTTGATGCCAGGAACAGGACACATTCGTGGTGTCTCAACAACATTGGTAAGTGTGCTAGAAAGTATTATCAACCAGCTTATTGAAAAAGCTGGAATACTTTTCATAAGACTATTTGTATACTTTTGAATTTGTTTTATCTACGTATGGAATCGTACTGTGTGTCACAAAATGTTGGTGTAACTCATTTTTTTAAATCTCTAAATTTTTCAGAAACTTTTTTGCAACTGAATAATTATGTGTATTATATAAAATTTTGGTGTGGACAGTATATTTTTTAATTTATTTCCTTTGTGTAATTTACAAGAATTTTGTGTGCACTTAAATGGTTTAATTTACATTATTTAAGCAGTGTGTGTGTGTGTGTGTGTGTCTGTGTGTTTACATACGTACATGCGGTTCTTGTGCTTCCATGTTTGTATATGTCTTTTGTGTGCATCTTTATATATTAAAATCACTTTCCAACTGATAACATTATGATCAAGAAAGTACAGCAAGAAAATGTTGAAGATGACTATCCATCATTGCTTATTGTCTTTTTGTCTCTCTAGCTCTCTTTTTCTCTGTTTATTTCTGACTCTCACTGTCCATGGCTGTCAGTCTCTGTCTCTTCCACTGCTTGGTTCCTTGCACATCTTTATGTAACTTTTGTCCTGTATCTTGTTTATTTTGTATCTTGCAGTCATCAGTATCCTCATTAAACAGAGCACAGAGGCTGGAGGCTATAGGATCCACTGGTCAACCACTTCAGCAGCATATGATATCAACCTCTAACAGCAGTAATACCACTACGCTCACCAACAAACGTCAAGGTACTTTTTATGCATGCTTGTAAGTCGAGTTTAACTAAACTACATAGACCCAGATCTGATGATGCATTATGTGCATTATGTGATGGTAGATCTGGATCTGTGCATTTCACAGATAGATTTGAATTATGAGTGATTCTATATTGTATCTGATTTAAATTATTATCCCCACTCCTTTTTTTAAACGTGAGATATTTTTATACTCACTGTCAGTCTATCCGTCTGGTCATTTTCTAGTCTATACCATATCTCATCTTAAGCTACTGGACGGAATTTGACAGAATTTTGAAGTTATGGTGCCCTTGTGATTTGCAAAAAGGGTAACATCCTTGGCTCCTGCACCTGGGGTTCCTGGGAGGGTATCAAAGATCAGGTATACAAAAATTGCAGTTGCAGTGACATTTTCAATTATTTTTCTGAGCAAACTTAATACATGCAATGATAGTAGGAAGATGCTTCATAAAAATGAGAGATTTTACTTGTCTGTTACTGTGCAAATTTTCAGACATAAAGTTGTATATCAAAGTATGGGTGATATTCTTCAGTGCACTGCCAGCATTTTTTATGGTATGTGTTCTATAATTATAATCACCTTTAAAGAAGCAAAACACAATTGGTTAACCTGGGTAGTTATTGTCATTGGTTAGCCTTGGGTATTTATTGTAATTGGTTAGCCTGGGTATTAATTAGCAGTCCCAGATAGAAGGAAAACACTACATAATTGGTTAACCTGGGTATTTATTATAATTGTTTAGCTTGCATATATATTGGCAGTCCCAGAAAGAAGCAAAACACAACATAATTGGTTGACCTGGGTATTTATTATAATTGTTTAGCTTGCATATATATTGGCAGTCCCAGATAGAAGCAGAACACAACATAATTGGATAACCTGATTATTTATTCTAATTGGTTAGCCAGGGTATTTATTCTAATTGGTTAGCCAGGGTATTTATTGTAATTGGTCAGCCAGGGTATTTAGTGGCAGTCCCAAATAGATATGATTATAATCCAGCATAATTTTCTATCACCTATTTTCTTAGCTAACCCAGCAATCTGAGAATTTCTTGACATACATCACACTAAATTGTATCATGATATTATTGGAGTATGTTTAATGGGTTGTAGGAATCTATATAGTCCATTTTACACCTGTCTGTACCTAACTATATAAAAGCAAAATTTTACTAAGCTTGGCACAATAATTATACATTTGTCTTAAATATTTTGAATTTTTAAACCACCCTTTGCATCTCTATGCAAACACTGTCATATTTATTTCCATGCCAAGTGAACAGCATGGCTAGTGTTAATCCAGCGCCATGAAGATGGAATCCAAAATATCTGTTTGTAATCTTGAGTAGCTTCATTCAAATGCATGATGCAATGCAAGATGAGCCTGTGTTTGAGAATGGAGGAATGCTATAGATTTGATCCATTTTGTTAAACAGTTTCTAAGGGAAGTATCCAAAGCTGACTGAAAAGTATGAAATGTACAAGCACAAACTGATTTATTACCTACAAATAGATGCACCTGAGGGTTCACTGTAATTAACAAATGTTCAGGTGACTTCGGACTATGGACTATGATGTCATGGGATTAACAGTTGCAAAGCCATTCATTTGGAATGGAAATAAATGCGACAGAGTTTGCATGGAGATGCAGAAGGTTGGTTTAAAAAGTTTTCTTTTATATAATCCGATACAGATAGGAATACAAACTGCAGAAGGTCCCAAAGAAAACTGTTTAAATTTGTCTCTTCATAGCCAGGGTAATATTAAGATACAGGTGTCAAGAAATTATCAAAAGGTTGATGAGATAGTAGATAATTTGGAGAAAAATCTAGTTTTATTTCTTAAACAGATAAAAAAAATTAAAAGACAGATAACAACTTGGTCTAGTTTGTCTAAGTCAGTTTATAGAATTTTTCACAGATGGATGGTGCTGATCGTACACCCAATACAGCAGACAGTGGTCTTTATACAAATCTTGTTTTTGCTACTCCTCGTGAATGGATAGTCATATCAACATTGGGTTGTCACTAAAAGACTTCTTACGATGTCTAGTTCATCCTAAATAAAAATGGTACCAATCTGAAATCCAATATGGCCACCAAAGTGGCCAACTTGTAATGACTACTTCTACATGGATGACCATATCAGCATGGGGTTTTCACTGAAAGACTTGTTTAGTATTCTAGTTGGTCCTGAATAAAAATGGTGTTGATCTGATGTTCAATATGGCCACCACAGGGCCATCTTAAAAGTCTTGTTACTCCTCCTGTTCATATCAACATGGAGATTTAATTGAAATACTTCTTATGATGTCACTACTCCACCTGAATGGATGATCATTATTTCACCAAAAAACTTCTAATGACTTTGTCCTAAATGAAAATGGTGCCAGTCTGACATTCAATTTGAATTTTGTGTTATTGCTTAAGAATATCAGAGTTGGTTTCCACACTTAGTCTGTAAACAGAAGAAATGGTCTTACCTTAAATTCCTGGAAATTCATTTGCCCTGTCTCTTTAAGGGACTGTTATTTATGACTGATAAAAGTTGGGACATGAAATTATATCAATTTTGTTCTTACAGTTTTTTAAAATAAATATCACTTGGCATAGTTTGGATATTGTGATGTTTTTTAATTTGCAAAAAATACAGT
Organism: Sinohyriopsis cumingii; assembly: GCA_028554795.2. Classification (NCBI taxonomy): domain Eukaryota; kingdom Metazoa; phylum Mollusca; class Bivalvia; order Unionida; family Unionidae; genus Sinohyriopsis; species Sinohyriopsis cumingii. The sequence goes on along the minus strand of JAPYKE020000365.1, from coordinate 358,260 downwards.
TGTTAAGGGACTGTGATAACAAATTTATGGTTTTTAAGGGACTGTCATTATGAATTAAACTTCAGTAACATCAATAAAATATCATAAAGAAGTCTCAGAAATATAATTGCAGTAATAATGCAGAGGTAGGTGGCTTTGTCCTTCGACAAGTACATGTATACTCAGCTACAGCAATCATGCTAATATTACATAGTAAAAGGTGATACAAGGATTAATGTTGTAGAACAAAGGCTAACCGTCATTGCCTTTAGTCAAACTTATCTCCTTTCTCAAGTAAGTTTCAGGGTTTAGACAATTAACTGGCCTAGATTTCTGTCAGAAAAGAAAAGACACATTCACCAATTATAATGAAAACGTGTCATCAGAACAACCAGCTTGCCAAAATGATAAATGGAATTAATACAATAATACATGGAAAATCATGATTTTGTGTTAAACTAAAACTCAAAACTAAAATGAATCAGTGATGATGTGGTTGATTTGTATTCAGAGTTTAAACCTATATTGTGGTAATTCTTTAGTGAATTTATGACATAGATGTGGTTATGTGCCTGATATGTTTATAAATATTCATTTTTTAAATATAAATTACATTAATTTTTTAGGATTGCTAAAATCTCTGAAAAATAATATAGCTTGAGCATGTGATAGCTAAAATTGGATCTGGAAGAATGAGCTTTGATTAAAAAGATGAATAAAAAAATTCTGATCTGATATTTTTATTAATAAAGAAGGATATAAGTGATACTGAGCATGATACTGTACACTACTAGCAGTCTCGCTGTTGGCATCACAGAAATTATGAAGTCTTTAATTAACTTTATTTTTTTAATTCTTGGAGAAATCAAGAAATATGCACTTACAAAATAAATAACATAAAAACAATCATAGTAGCTTTTAACCATTTATTTACATGGTAATTGTACAAGAGTTGGTCGCTTTTTTGCGACATATGGCGACCTTGCCACTTTTGTCTATAAATTTTATTTTGTCTATAAGTGTTGGGACACCAGAAATGTTATATTTTTTAAAATGCATGTCTTGGCATACAAAATATAATTATTATTTTTTCCAGTCCCATGATTCACCATCATTATGGTAGAACTGTTTCTATAATATGTGTCAGTTACGTGTTCAGTGTGCTAATAACTCCTGTCAGTTAACATGATACTGTTAGATATTGTGTTACAGTGTGACATGATTTCAATGAAATGACATTCTGAACTATTTCCTGAAAATGTTATAAGTGCGCAAATGATTCTTCAACACACGTCACTGCTAGATTTTACATCATAGAGTAGCATAATGGTTTACACGAAGTGAAATTTTCAATTATTACGTATAACTAGTGTGACATATGGTAATGACTCTTGAGTAGATGTGACTGCTAGTCATGTCATAATTTGATATAAAGAATATTTTGAAGTGACCTTACGAACTATGACTAATTAATGTAATTAATTGTGCATGGATGTGACACTACTAGATATGTCAAGTGTTATAGGTGGATAATGATTTTTGTAAATTGACATTTTGAACAATGACATGTAAATGTGTGCCAATCACTCATCAGTTGATGTCATACTGCTGGTTGTTATATCATAGTGTTGTACAATGAATCATTAAGCGACATTTTTAACTATTACATACAGATGTAAAGTAATAAGTGTGCTAATCACTTTTGAGATATATCCTCTGCGTATATTGTTACAGGTCAGCTTTTTCTTGCTTTTACAGGTCGAGAAAGTCCAGTCACTGGCCATGGAGGTGAGGTAACTGAGTACCAGTGTGTAACGACACCCTGTCTTGTGGCTGGTGTCAGTCAGCTATTTAGAAATCTGGTTATTTTGGCACCCCAGGACACTCTAACTGCACTTAAAAATCAAACCATTCTTCCAATCCTCAACAGGTAATTATGTCTATCAGAGGAAATTACTGGCATGACTTTTTAATCATAAAGCCTAAAGTGTTATGAACGGTTGTCATAATTGAGCATATATATAACCTTCCAGATGGGAGCATTTTCCTTCCAAGATGATGGGTGTCACTGGTCCCTCCCATAACTCACTGAGCTCTCTTGTGTATGCAAAGTCATTATCAAACATTTTTACTTTTTCAATTTTTTTGCACACCTTGTTTCCAGTGTAGTATATTTATGGTAAATACTGCCTGCAATCATGTGGATTAGCCTAAGCAGAGCAAGTCAATTTAGTTGCGAATTTCAAAGCAGCATAAAATGATTAACATCACTTTGATTCTTTTGGCAGGCAGATTGGCTTCGTTGTTTGTCAGCATGGATTATCCTGTGCATGATCAGGAGTAATTCTGAAAGGATTTTAAAGGGATAAATTGATTATGGGCGGATCACTAAAGAGTTCTATCAGCATAAAACATTTAATATTACACTGATTTCTTCCACAACATAGGTTCTGTTTTGCTGTATAAAGTTGCCCAGATGGATTATAGTCTATACTATGTGTGATTAAAACTAATTTGGACAAGATTAACAATGTTTATTGATTCTGGTTGGACTAATAAAGAGCTTGAGTGGCATAAAACATGGTTGGTTTGGCTTCCCAATGCTACAACACCAAAATCTAAGCAACCAGAATATCATACAAAATTCATTGATGGATAGAAAAAGGAATTTCTCTGGTTGAAATCAAGTTCAAAGATGATAAGAAAGTTACAGACATGTGCTGCAAAGACAAATTTGCCATTATTATTGAACATCTTCCCTCTTTTGATGTCAAAACTCCCAACCAAATTTTGCAAATCTCACAATTTGTCCTAAGCTAACTTTTCTGTTCTGTCACATGTATGATTGAGCAATGTTCAAAACTATTGTTGTCAACATCTGTTAGATGCCAAGATTCATTTCTATCTTTTGGTCAACCTAAATGCATATTACTGATGCAGGTAGCTAAATATTTACCTGCTGTCAACTTATTGATTTTGAAAACTTTATGTGCATAGTTCCTGTGATTTTTTTTTCAGTCATTTTATTCCATTCAATGTTGTTGAGTTTTGGCAGTTTGTACCCGAGTCATGAAAAGTGTTAAACCATGCTGAGACATTTCCACTTACCATATATATTTGTTTATAAGCTGAGTCTAACAGCCATATGTGCCAGCAGATCTGGGACTATGCAGTTTGTTAGGAGTGATCAGTAGAACAAGCAACATAGACCCTGATCTGCTGGTGCCTTATGCAATGACAGATCAAGGTTTATGTTGTTTGCAGATGGACTTAATTTACAAGCAGGTATATACCTAATTTGACCTAACTGTATATTTCCTATTTTATTCTAGTAGTAGTATGCAAAAGTATATATTTTATTTTGTATTAGATATTTTGATTCAAAAAAATATGAAGGCTATGAAATTTAAATATTTCCATAAATCTTTTAAAGAGAACAATTATTGACTGAATTTCATTAAAATGGCAGATTAAATAATAATAATAATAATAATAATAACAATAAGTACATTTCAGGTCTTGCTGGAACCAATTATACAAAGCAAAAAAAATTACAGGACTTTCGTTTATGCAATGGACAGTTTACCTGTATTGCCAAATATCTCATTCAAACAGATCTTATTATCTGATACTTACAGCGTCCATTGGATTCATTTTTATGTACTACAGTGTACAGAACCACATTCAATATAATACAGTGAGTGAAAAATTGTAATTGATTAATTACATTTTGCAGTGTGATTGATGTAACATTCCTGGAGGCTATACAGAATATGCCAATCACCAGTCAACTGGAATTGTTTTTCTGTGACCTGATCCGAATGCATAGCAGCATCCTGGGTCTCCTGAGAACATGTCTCGTGTATGACACCTCAACACGAATGAGTGTGCTTGAGGACAAAGTTCTGCTAGGAACCATTGTATCATTACTCAGGATCAGATATGAAGGTAGGAAAACACGACTTGTTTTTATTAGATCTACTGGTCATAGACTGGAAGAGCATTGTCCTGTTGTTCATTGTCTATCTGTCATCTGTAATCTGTCTGTTAGCACAAGTTTTTTATTTTTTGCAGGTTCTTCTAAACTATTTGGATGAATTCCATGAATCTCTGTACACACATTCATGATGATGTCTAGTTGGTCCTAAATGAAAATGGTCATCCTGTATGGTGGTCATGGTGGCCGTCTTGAAAATATTGTTGAATATAGTCCTACTAAACAGTCATTTCAACATTGGGGTTTAGGACTGCTTATGATGTCTAGTTGGTCCTAAACAAAAAGAGTACTTCTCTGACATCTGCTGTGGTGGCCATCTTTAAATTCTTGTTGTCACTACTTCTCCTTAATGTTAGGTCACGTCAGCATTGGATTTTCACTTAAGACTTATGATGTCTACTTATTCATAAATGAAAATGGTGTTGATCTGACATACAGGATGCCCGCAGTGATAACCAACTTTAAATAGTTTTGATGCTATTTGTCCTTAGACTTTTGATGTCTAGTTGATCCTAAATGAAAATGATGCCTTTTGGACAACCAATATGGCCACTGTGGTGGGCATCTTGAAAATCTTGCTACTGCTACTCCATCGGAATAAATGGTCTTCTTGTCATGGGGTTTCAGGACTTCAATATGTTGACATAATTTAGCAACCATGCAAAGTACATATGCACTAATAGTAGTCCTGCAAATCTGGTAACCTAGCAAGATCATTGTCAAATGATGCAATGCTGTGTGAGAACACTTTGAATTGTGTTTATAGGGGACAGTAAAAAGACACAATGCAAACTTTGTGCAGGGACAGCAGTAATAGCTGCTATTGACATATTACCATCATTGTCTGGCACAATGCTAACTTTGTCCAGTGACAGCAGTAATAGCTGCTATTGACATATTACCATCATTGTCTGGCACAATGCTAACTTTGTCCAGTGACAGCAGTAATAGCTGCTATTGACATATTACCATCATTGTCTGGCACAATGCTAACTTTGTCCAGTGACAGCAGTAATAGCTGCTATTCACATATCAACATCATTTCCAGTAGTAACATCTCAGGAGGAAATCAGAATTTCATTTGTTGTTTCAACTTTGAAAGCTGAAATTTGCTCTAACTTCAGCGTCCATTTTTTACTTGGTTTAGATAAATAAAGCTGCATATTCAGAATGAGTCTTCTTTTTATTTTTTTATTAAGGTTTTTTTTTAGAATTAACTTGAGGACTGTAGTAATTTAAAATCTAATTCAGACATTTATGACTATTTTTAATTACCAATACATTAACACAAATCCCAGCTTGCATGAAACTTCTCAGCCTATTTTTGATCAGCCATCATTTAGACATTCCAACAAAAATACTGCAAAAATTCTCATTTTCAAAACAATTGTCCATAAATGTGCTGGTCCTAAAAATATGTGTGGTGATATACAAATTTAAAGTCACTTAGACAATTATGTACACAAATTGAGATGTTTTGTAAAGGCAGGGACAGGCTTAGGTTATATATGTTTCACCAAGGTAAGAAAACAGTTTTGAGAATACCTTTCAAATAGCTCTCCCATGCACTCTCCAGTTTTCATTGGCTGTCACTAATTATGCAGATACAACAATGGTGACTTCCATAGATATGAATGGGTCTGTATTTCAACACAAAAAAACTTTGTAAGTTTTTATTTAAATGTCATCCACTCATTAGAAGAGTTACATAGCTTAGTGAAGACAGGACAGTTCTATATACAAAGTCAGAGAGGTCACAGTTGCTTAGAGAGTTTTCTCAAAATATTGTTTTCATGGCTTCAGATGTAACTGATGGTGATGATGGTAAATATTTCAAGTTGACATCACAGCAGTTATTCAAACACAAATCAAATACAGGTTATGAATATTCAGATAGAAAAATCAGGTATTCCTTTCAGAACCAGTCAGATCATCATTTTTCTACATTTTAAAAATTTAATTCAATACAGAATATTTTTTATTTATAAAGTAGTATTCACATATTCAAATTGGCATCTGAGTTTATTTCGTGACTGACACATTTCTTGTGGAATAGGGTAAAAATAAATTTTGTTGCCACCTGGAATAGGGTAAAAATAAATTTTGTTGCCACCTGGAATAGGGTAAAAATAAATTTTGTTGCCACCTGGAGTAGGGTAAAAAATAAATTTGGTTGCCACCTGGAATAGGGTAAAAATAAATTTTGTTGCCACCTCTATTGCTCATTTTTTGCGCTACACGAAATTCTAAATTTTCATCAGCTGGCAATGAAAAATGCATTGCTTATCATGCATTAACTTGTAAATACAAAAGAATTTAAAAATTAAGTTGAACAATAAACAAATATGAATGCATAAACATTTCATTCATAGTAATTTAGATGTTAATGAAATCTATAAATTATATATCAGACAATATAAGAACTTTTGTCATGGACGAGACCAATATAACAGTCTTATAACATGGTTCATATTGCATCTACATCATATCAGCGCATTGCAGATGGCAGCATGATGCAGTACATGGTACAAGTCTAATGTCTTATACATCCCAATATGTGTTAAAGTCATACTCGCCTGTCAATCATAGGGGTCATTCTTTTTGACAGCATTTTTGACTTTGCCATTGTTGGCTTTGGCATCAGTGTAAGGTTTTTGTCATCAAATTTGATGTATGTATTTACCTTGGAGGGTGCTGCCCACCAATACAAAAGTAAATCACTCCAGAGATTACATTCAGGGTTTTGTGTTTAGATAAGTTTTTTCTGATGCTGTTGTATGTACAGTAAAAGTTGGCTGATATGTTTATCTTGGAGGGTACTAATCACCATTGGCTGAGTTATCCAGACATGAAACTTGATAAATTTATTCGTTATAAAAGTGCTGTTTATCACATACAAAAAGGAGGTCACAGTGACATACTTTGTACACTCAAAAGGCTGTAAAATGTCACCAATTTCTGAGGGCTGTTAAATTTAAACATACATGGTACCCAGGGAAGTCAATTTTTAAGAAATATATGCCAGAGTACTCTGGTTACTCAGAGGGTTCATATGAAAATGATACAAAGTTCTAAATTGTATCCTTGGGTGACTACCCCACATTAAAAGTGCCTTCCCTGGGTATCAAGTACATTTTACTGGAACAGTCCTAAGCATGTACGTGGTTTACATTCATGGAAACGATGCCATTTAATCAAAATGATCAGAAATTCAACTTTTCCCCCAGTCTACCCAATAGGCTTACTTAAGAGCTGAGAACAGCTTTTGTTACAACTGTATGGTCTTAAACTTTATAACAGAAAGAAGCAAAACCAATAAGTTTAGTAAAATTCAACAAGTAATTTATTTCCCTCAAATATAAAGTGAAAATTTAACAAAATACAGTATTGTGATTTAAATCCCAAATAATCCTGTTTTATCACAAGTCCAAAGTATAGAATTTTCTGAATAATTCCAATACCCCAATACATCTTGATGTATATTAATGATATAATCTGAATAAGTTTGAATGAGTCCTCAATAATCCCAATATAGTAGTTTAATCCAGGGAGTCAATGAGCACTTTGTAATTCCAATTAATAATTTAAAAAAATAATTCCTCTCAAATTATATCTGAGCACAACTATAATTGATTTCACAGACTGATCATAAAACAGGAATGAAGACTCTATTTACAAAACTCCTAGTTATCTACAGACTGTCATCTAACCTATGAAACAAAAGAATACCCTGGAATTCCCTAGATGTGTGTCATCTCTAGCGGAAAATTCCATCAAACTGTCAACATGTTCCCTTCAAGAACATTCTAAAATCTTAAAGTTAGACCTTGAACTCAAATTTTAGTAAACATGTTTACAGATGATCATTATCTTAAAGTACAATCTACAATCTTGGACAAAATTTAAACATGCATTACAGCTATATCTAACCCATTATAATGTTCATTCTCTACCTCACCAACTTGTGATTGTTTCATTTGCTGCAGTTCTTTCACCTCTTATTATGACACGATTTAGTTTGTAAGACCTGTCTTTGATGGATATATCGGACATTTTCAGTTAAACATCTCTAGGATTGTAGTGATATTGTTTCCAGTTGGTACTTTCATGTCCATAATAACAGCAATCAATAATGGGCATACAGCATGGACATGACTACATGTTTTTGAAGGGTCTACAATGACCAAGTAACTACGAAGTGGCTTACAAATCATTCCTTCCACAAAGACTTTCACATAAAAACTGGCATCCTCTTGGGGGCTCTCATTTGATATATTTTAATATCATATTCATTTTGGTATTTCTACAATCAGATACTTATATGCTATACCAACAATGTAAAGGCCATGCCAGTTTAATAATTTCTCGTACAATTTTAATTGGAAAAAATCAGAATACTTTTCTTCATGCTGGGATCAGCCTATCTCACTTTATTCCACTAATTGGGGATCAACCCAGAATACATTCTTTTGTGGGGATTGGCCTAGCATAGATTTACTTACGATAGGATCAGCCCAGAATACATGCAGATGCTGGGATCAGCCTAGTACAGATTTTACTGGAGCTGGGATCAGCCTAGCACCATCTACTTAAGCTGGGATCAACCCAGAATACACTTTAATGCTGGGATCAGCCTAGCACTGATTCTACTTGAGCTGGGATCAGCCTGGCAGACTGGAAATCATCCATGTTTTGTACAGTGTTTCATTTAGATTCTAGCCCATCAGTAGCCCCCACAGAGAGAGACATATATTGATGTTATTGTATTTATACATTTTGACTTGGTTGAATATGGGTAGTAATTAATAGAAATTTGTTGAATTGAGAGAGAGAATTCAATTTACTCAAGTAATCTTTATGTTCTTACAATGCATGTATTAAACCATTCCTCATACAGATCTGTTTTTTGTTGTGCATATGAAACAGTGTTGTTTAAATTAAATATTTCTAATCAAAGATTATGTTAACAAACATGTATTCAAAAGGTAAAAATTGATGTTTCAAGAAATTTTTGTCAGCGTTATCAGTAGATCGGTCTGATGTGTTATTGTAAAATATATGCTTCAAGCAGTTCTTAACTTCTACTTTTCATTGTGGTGCCACATTCAGTATGAAAATTATGTATGCTATAAGAAAAGAAGGAGTGTAAAACATCCTCCTAAACAGTATCTTTATGCAGACATGTGGACATACAGTTTAATTGGAATGGGACATTCCTGCATTACTGACAGCCACATGCATGATCATTTACATGATTATCCTGGTGTTTTTGTCACGAAATCAGTAAGTCAAAAAATTAGGACCAAAATCAAAAGACTGCCAGATAATTTGGGAGACTTGGCATGTACAGACACTTCGATCTGTACAGTCACAAAACTTGACAGGTATCTTCACCATGACTAGATACTATGGGCAAATAAGCACGACATTTTTCTTGCTGTTGTAATTGTGCAGGGTTCTGGAATATGTTACAGTGTGAACAGGCAAGATATAGCATTTTGTAGAATTTATGTGTTACCATTTTATTTGATTTATTGAATGAAATCAGTGATTTTTGTGATAGAATCTTACATGTATATTCATTTCATTTGAAATTTATGCAGCTTGTTTAATAATTTAAATCTTTCTTCATTCATGGTTTAGCACTGATCCTCTATATATGTTTATTTATAGGTTCTAGGGATACAGATGAGGTATGTAAGGATTTGTGGTGCACAACCCTGTCTTTTCTAACAACCCTGATACAGTTACAGTGCGTTTCAGCAGTGCAGGTCCTTACACAAGTCCTGGAAAGACAGTGGATTCCTATCTCTGGTAAATCTGTTAACTTTATATGAAAATTATTTTACATTAATTGTACAGCATGTCTTACAATTTAATCAAGTACTGTGAGTTCATTTATTTTGTTGACTAAAATTTTCATTGTTTTTATTTTCTGAGGCTTTGGACATACCAGCCCCAACAAGATCAAGGCAGTTGATATTTTTCCATTAGTTAGACCAGTATTCAGTAAGGTGCAATGAAATATCATTTGCTTCTATTGTCAAATGGGAAAAAGGCATTTTATCAGTTCATTAGTAAAGCCAAAATTATTCTTCAGCTAAAACATTTGTAAAGTATACTTTGACCTTTGTAGCCTCCAATTCATTTTTCAAAACTGGAGGTCAATGGGTTCATGGCAAATCTCGATGTTGATGTAATTCTGTTTTTTTCTTCATTTTCCTTTCTAATTTCATCTTGTGGCAGTAATTATGAACAATACTCAGATAGACACATGAAGTGTAATAAATGTATCTGGGATAAATGTTGCTTTTCTGCTTTTTCTCAGAGAATCAAAATACTTCAGTGCTGATTGTTGTAACTTTTTGAGAGGCCAATTGTCTGTTTTGCGATCATCACATTCTTGTTTATTGGAAAGTATTTCTAGATTATACTGCAAAGATAAGCTTGATTGATCATGCTGGTGTTTTGCATGAAAAACATGGGCAGATTAAAGTGTCAGAGGTATTCCTGTAAAGCTAGTCTGGTTCTTTGACTATTTCCACTATTTCCACTGAATATATCATGAAACCCCAGATCTGGACCAAACCCAGACATGTTAATTCCAAGATTTGACCACAACAATCACATTTTTATATTTTTGCTATTATTCCAATAGTTTAATTTAAGGAACATTTTCAGTAAGACTTGTGAAATCATAAAGGTTGGCAGATCTCAGATCAAGAAATGGCAACAGTTGATTACTTTTTGCATTCAATACTCTGTATACATTCTTACTTGTTGTGTTAGATATTTTTATCTGTTTTCCTTTTGTTGACCACTGTGATGATTAATTTTTGTCACTTACCTCAAATCAGATGAACAGTATCTGATCTTTTTTCAACTTTCAATGGGTTAAGTGATGGCTACAGAGTTCCAGAAGTTCATTTCACCTTATGATGTCATCAGCCTTACATTGTGTCAAACTATTTCATACTTTTGAAGTCTAAACTGTTGAAGTATCACACTATGACATAGTATAGTTTCTCACATGATTTCGGTATTATTTATGTTGTTGTACCTATATCATAATGTTTCATAACACTTCATAATATTGCAAAATATATCATTGTATGATATAAGGTAATTGGGAGATATGAAAATGTTCATCAAACTCATTTCATTACACTGATCTCGTGAGATTTTTTTTTGTATAGTCTTATAATTATTTATTGTTTACTTTTGTCACAGCTCAATTATTTGACTTTTTTCATAAATTTCATTTTAACTGAGTGCTTATTTATAGTCATCTATTGATGACCAAACAGTGTCCTGTTAGTTGCATAAAGTTGAACTCAGGTTTAAAACCAATTTAATGTTTCTAAGAGTGATGAAAAAACATTTAGTTTTCTGTCATGTGATAAGTAAAATTTTAAACAAGTTTTGAATCCCATTAAACGATTTCAGCCTTCTTCTCACCAAGGCTTAAAAAATAAATTGTTCAACTTGTTTTAAATATTTCATATCAGCCCATCAGTTGAATAAGATTATCTTCATACAGCTAGGATAGAAAGATGTCTGTTCTGTTTTGAAGACGATATCATTGTTTTCTATGTTTTCAAGGGGACATTTGAGGATGGCATTTCATGTTGAACATTGATTTTGATCATTATTTTCAGAAAAGTTAAAAGATATCTTAGAGGATCAAGCAAGTGAGAACAAGAAGCTGTACTCCAAGTGTCTTGAATTTCTCTGTGTAGTGTTTAGTGAGGAGGGAAAACTGCAGGCAAGACAGCCTGCAGACTTTGAGGGACTGTCCTTAACAAGCCTACTAAATTCTCCACTCAAGCCAGGTACTGTTTGATATCCATCATGTAACTTTTCTGCTGATTATTGCACTATCTCCTTGTATGATCACATGATTACCACAAATATCTATTCATAAAGTTGCAGCCTAATGCATACGGTGTTGAGCCAGATTTACATGATGAACTGGAAGATCAGGGTATACATTGTTTGAACTAATAAATATAAAGAACAGTATAGATTGTAATATGCTCATGTATTATGCAAAATCAGATCTGTGTTTACAGTTAGGTAACATAGTACTATGTTCTCACTTATAAGTTGAGTCCAACTGCATACTTGACAGACCCATCTCTGCCATTGCATAATGTACCACCAGACCTGAGTCAGCAGTTGGATGGGAATAATGATTGGAATGAAGAAAGTAGACTCTGATCTGCCTGTGTATTATGGAACAGCAGATCAGGGTATTTGCTGTTTGCAATTGGACTCGACTTATGCCTGAGTATATAATCTACAAAGTATCCTCAGGCTTAAAAAAATTCATTCTATTGCTTGTAGCTTTATTTGGTCATGTTGATCTCTCTCTCGATCCACCTCTAGATTCTTGTTAACAAGATTGTGCAAAATCCACGTGATACAAATATATATACCGCTCCAGTGGCCTAGTGGTTAGAGCGACCGCCTCAGATGCAGGAGGTCGTGGGTTTGATCCCCGCCAAGTCATACCAAAGACTTACAAAAATGGTATTAACAGCTGCCTTGCTTGGCACTCAGCATCAAGAGGTTAGTGTTAGGACTGGTCAGCCTGGTGTCAGGATAATGTGACTGGGTGGGACATCATGCTACATGTCTGCGGCACGATGCCCCAGTGCTAGACATCACTATAAACTGCCACATTACAGACATTGTAGCAATATGACTGAAAAATTATTAAAGCTACATTAAAAATCCAAATCACATCACACAAATATAACTTTTCCATGTATAGATGACTGAATTATAATTTCAGGCCATTACATTCCTTAACTATGAGAACCATGTTAGCACAATTTAAAAAAACCCACTTGATGCAAACAAATGAAATTTGGTGGCCATGATTAGATTTCAGGCCATTACCCTTAGTACTGTTTATAACACAGTTATTGTGGCGCCAAGAAACCACTCTAGATAGACAAATGAAATTTGGTAGGCATGTTTGTATATGTAGATGACTTGACTAGGTCTTAACCCATTATAATTGGAACTCATTATAATGCTGTTGTCAAGAACCAAAACATTGACCTAGGGGTTATTCAAGTCCTTGAAATTGTGCTATTCAGCTGTAAAGCTGATAACTCCAGTTGCACCAACTTATGTTTTTCTTCAAACACACCCAGATATATTGTAACTAAACCACACATATATACCACTGAGACTGATTATGACAGTGTCATTAAGTATTAAACATAAAATGAATAAGCTAAACCCCATTGATGGAATTGTTTTAAAATGTTTCCTAAAAATGTTTTTGACAAATTCCACATTCCACTTGGTCATTTTGTAAGCCATGTTGATGGTGTAAATGGTCCAGATTCTGTTTAATTTCTAATCATGTTCATTTCATCTTCTGATATGTGCTTTTTTGGGCAGGGTAATTAAAAAGCACAGGTTTGACATAAATATAATCCTTTATTGCTTTGTCACAGTTTGCTTCACATTACCCTTTGTATATCAATGTGGTGATCATCAAAAGGGCCATAATTATTTTCAGCATTGTTTTTAGCTCTACTGGTCATAGACTAGAAGAAATTATAGAATGTCCTGTTGGATGGACAATTTTGTTATTACTACTATTCCCAAACTATTTTGTAGGACTGTCATGAATCTTTGTACATATTTTATCCCAAAGATCCTAAATTTGGTCCTAAATGAAAATGGTGCTGTTCCAATATGGCCAGCACATCCTACTGAATATAGGTCATATAAACATACGATGTTCACTACAAGATTTCTTATAATGCCTAGTTGATCAATAATGAAAATGGTGCTCATCTGACATCCACTGTGGCCACTGAGGCAGCGATAGTGAAATTTGTGTGCTCCTGAAAAGAAGGTCACATCAACATTTGGTTTTCACCAGGAGATGTTTTGATGTCTAGTGGGTCCTAAATGAAAATAGCTCTGTGAGGACATCCAGTATGGCCACCAGAGAGGAAATCTTAAAAACCTTGTTTTCACTACTCCTGAATGGATGGTCATGTGTGGCTGAGGTTTTTATTAAAAGACTTATTATGATGTCTAGTTGGTCATAAATAAAAGATTGGCAATTCAATATCCAAAATGGCTACCAGTGTAGCCATCTTGAAAATCTTACTGCTACTTCTCCTAGATGAACAGTCATATCAGAATTGGGTTTTCACCAGAAAATTTCCTATGATGTCTAATTAGTATTAAATTAAATGGTGCCAGTCTCACATCTACTATGGCCACCATGGCAGCAAGCATGAATACATGTATCTTGCTGCTACTCCTAAATGAAAAATCATATCAACTTCAGGTTTTCACCAGAAAACTTTTTATGTTATCTAGTTGGTCTTGAGCGATGCTGATCTGACATTCAGTACTGCCACCTTAGTGGAAATCTTGAAGTCTTGTTAACACTATTCCTCTGTGATTGATGGTCATATCAAGATTTTGTTTCATCCAAAGGCTTTTTATGGCATCTTTTTGGTTTTAAATGAAAATGATGCCCTGCAGACTTCCAATATGGCTGCCAGAATCAACATATCGTGTCAAATTCCCCTGAAAATTGATGGTCACATTGACATTGGGTTTTCACCAAAAGTCTTCAAATGATATCTAGTTTGTCATAAATAAATTGGTATATTGGTGCTAGTCTTCTATCCAATATGTCTGCCACGGCAGATAATTTGAAAATCAACAGTCAGAATTTTAAAAAACAAGAAATGCTTTTATCTTTGATTCTGCAAAGTTAATTTCAGACAGTAGAATGTGAATCCATTTGAGGGACTCTTGTTTTATTCCAAAGTTCTGTTACTGTGGGTTTGATCACTTAATGCTGGTGTCACTTGTTTGATTAAACTTCATTGCTGTGTCATACTGGGTGACATCATGTAGTGAAACCATTAGCTATCCAGCAAACAAAAGTGAAGTCACGTTTTCATAGTGACAACTTTCACAACACTGATGGAATAAGCAGTTGAAAAGTATGAATTCCATGCATATATATATATATATATATATATATGCAGTAAGTATACAGGCAGTGTATCTACATGTGATAAGAGGTTAATCAATGAAGGAATGTATGTTGGTAAATGGAGAACATAGAAGAAAGTTATTGCTTGCTTGAAACATTTACTCCTTTGTATGATTTTTCATCCAAATATGAAAACTTTAGGAGCCATGTATCTGCAGCATTATAATGGATACCACATTTTCGATAACTATATTTATTTCAAATTATTTTTTAAAAATAAAGTTTTGAACTTGTTGGGAATACATTTTACAAACACAAATCTAGATAAACCTCCTCCATAAGATGAAAAATTGTCACAACACGGCAATACCAAGTAGACTTAAACAGGACTTGAAAGTTTACTCAAATTATCCTACTTACCTCACATCCATTTGTATAAATAGCCCAGTCCTTAATAAAAGTTGCCTTCCATAAGCAACAATCAGACATAACCAGCCAGGTTTTGATTTTTCCTGCCTATTTTTTTCTATTATTGTAACAGTTGCCTCCCTTGCACAGCCAAAAGTGTTCTCTCCCATGATTGGCTGGTTAAAAGTCACCAAGTTGTTTATGACCAGCTTCCATTCAAAAATATAATCCTACATACCATCTTGGGAGTGAACTTGATAAGTAAGAGATTAAATTTATGGGCAAAGGGGTAAAAAAGATTATTCCCAACCAATTGCAGACTCAGGTCTGGTGGTGCATTATGCAGTGGCAGAGATGGGTCTGTGAAGTTTGCAATTGGACTCAACTTATAAGTGAGAACATAGTACTATGTTACCTAACTGTAAACACAGTTATTAATGTAATTTAAAGATCCAAATTTATATTATATGAATGAAGAATATTGTAAATTTCTCAGCAATATGATGTTGCTGGGTTTTATTGAACATTGTGTAATAAACTGTAAGTGCTATATCAAACTGTGTCACGGTTTTATGGAATAGCTATGTGACAATGGGTCATATGATAGTTATTATATGACATTGTGACCGAAATAGAAAAAAAAAGTTACTATTCTATAATGATTACTTTATTGTCCAGCAGATTGTGAAGATAAGGATGAGGGGAATGCATCTGCAGGAGCCAGAATGTGTAAAGCCTTAGTCAGCACTTATGACCAGTGGATACTTCGAACCACTGATGAGTCCATTCCAGCACTGAAGGTCCATGTTATCACAGCTCTTAGGTCTTTACTGGCTATCTCGTCGACAGCAAAGTCTACAGCTCTGGAGAGTAAGTTATATGCCAGAGTATGAGTGGCCAGAGTATGTGTAGCCAGAGTATGAGTAGCCAGAGTATGAGTAGCCAGAGTATGAGTAGCCAGAGTATGTGTAGCAAGAGTATGTGTAGCCAGAGTATGAGTAGCCAGAGTATGTGTAACCAGAGTATGAGTAGCCAGAGTATGTGTAGCAAGAGTATGTGTAGCCAGAGTATGTGTAGCAAGAGTATGTGTAGCCAGAGTATGAGTAGCCAGAGTATGAGTAGCCAGAGTATGTGTAGCCAGAGAATGAGTAGCCAGAGTATGTGTAGCCAGAGAATGAGTAGCCAGAGTATGTGTAGCAAGAGTATGTGTAGCAAGAGTATGAGTAGCCAGAGTATGTGTAACCAGAGTATGAGTAGCCAGAGTATGTGTAGCCAGAGAATGAGTAGCCAGAGTATGTGTAGCCAGAGAATGAGTAGCCAGAGTATGTGTAGCCAGAGTATGAGTAGCCAGAGTATGTGTAACCAGAGAATGAGTAGCCAGAGTATGAGTAGCCATAGTATGAGTAAAGCAGACTAATGAAGAGAAAGGTTCTATCAGATACAAATGTTCAGAAAGAAAGACCCCCGAGGTTAAACAATTTCTTGCTATTATATATTGATGTTTGGATTTTGGTGTTGATATGAAGGAGCCATTAAAATAAAAGAAACTGATATCCCTATTAGGTCATATGTTTAAACACTCTGTATGCTTGTTACACTATGGGATTGAATCGGGGTCAACTATGCCATTTTGTTTCTTTTTTTAATCACAATACAAAGAATATTTGAGGTTTTCAAACCTGAAATAAACAGTCAGGTGTCTGATGCTGTATTACTAATACAGTTAAATGAAAAGAGACATTGTGGTACAAAATGTTATCTTGTTCCTGATGAATAGATTTGTTAAATATGGAACTCTCCCATTACCTTGATAGTCTTGTAGAAACAGTCATAATGTAACACAATTGCCATTGATAATTTTTCTTGTACTTGATTATTGAGATCAAGGTAGCTCTTCACATTATGTTGCCTGTAGCATTAATTTACATCCGTCAGTACAGTTGATCCATTTTACTGTCAGCTGGCATCTTTTCCTGCCCCAGTCCCATTTGTATCAGTGACATCATTAATCATTATGGCTAGTCTTTCTTTCACAGTGTGAAACTTTTATGGTTTTTGTTATGTACTTCCAGTTTGTGAAAGTTTCTGTTACATAATTAAATTGTGCATTAATATAAAGTACTAGAAACTGAAGGATGTATGTGTCAAAATTGAAATTCTTAACCAGTTTGAGTAAGTGGAAAAGAATGAACTGTGTAGACCTTAATCTGCTGGTACACTATGCCCTAACAGATCTAGGTCTATATCTCTGATGTTTACAGGCACATGAGCATTATGTACATGCAATTATTAATCAGCTAAGTGTGTTACCTTTTACATTTTCCATACCATATTATGGCAAGGCAGATTCTTCATGAGCCTTTTTATTGAGGCCCATGTGAGTCTTTGTAAAATGGATAATAGATAACCGTACAGGATTGTGTGACTAAAATGGATAATAGATAGTCGTATAGGCCTGTGTGACTGTAAAATGGATAATAGATAGCTATGTAGGCCTGTGTGGCTGTAAAATGGATAATACATAGCTGTGTAGGCCTGTATGACTGTAAAATAGATAATAGATAGCTGTATAGTCCTGTATGACTGTAAAATAGATAATATTTAGATGGCCGTATAGTCCTGTATGACTGTAAAATGGATAATAGATAGCTGTATAGTCCTGTATGACTGTAAAATGGATAATAGATAGCTGTATAGTCCTGTATGACTGTAAAATGGATAATAGATAGCTGTATAGTACTGTATGACTGAAAATGGATAATAGATAGCCGTATAGTCCTTTATGACTCTTTTCAAAATGGATAATAGTTAGCTGTATAGTCCTGTGCGACTGCAAAATGGATAATATATAGCTGTATAGGCCTGTGTCACTGTAAAATGGATAATAGCCATATAAGCCTATATGACTCTTTGTAACATGGATAATAGATAGTCTTCAGGCCTTTATGACTCTTTGTAACATGGATAATAGATAGCCATATATACCTGTGTGACTCTTTGTAACATGAATAATAGATAATCATATATACCTGTGTGACTCTTTGTAACATGGATAATAGATAGCCATATATACCAGTGTGACTCTTTGTAACATGGATAATAGATAGCCATATATACCTGTGTGACTCTTTGTAACATGGATAATAGATAGCCCTATATACCTGTGTGACTCTTTGTAACATGGATAATAGATAGCCATATATACCTGTGTGACTCTTTGTAACATGGATATTAGATATCGATACAGGCCTGTATGACTCTTTATAAAATGGATAATGAATAGTCATATAGACCCTGTATAAAGTCTTGCCATGCAAAGCATAGATCTTGTTCAGTTCAATGCACAAGTCATACTGTGCTTTAATTTTTAGGTAGATACAGCTAAAAAGAATTTGAGTTTTAAAAGATTGCAGAAATAAAAGTTTCATTTAATGGATGTTGTTCTGTTTAATGTTGTTTCCCATGGTATGACTTGTTCCATTTCAAAACTTATTCTAACTCATTTATGAGGATCATTTAAATTTCCAGTTAGCCCAAGGCCACTGATATTTTCTCCATCCACACAGTCAGGATTGTTTAACTACCATATGTACTCACTCAAGTTCAACTGCATACCCAGCAGATCATGGTCTGTGGGGTCGGTTTTTGTTCTAATGATCACTCTTAACAAACTGCATACCCAGCAGATCATGGTCTGTGGGGTCGGTTTTTGTTCTAATGATCACTCTTAACAAACTGCAGACCCAGCACTTCATTCGATGTCAGATCTGGATCTTTGCAGTTTGCAGTTGGACTTGCCTTAAAAGTGAGTAAAAATGGTACATAAAGATGGTGATCATGACTGACTTGTTTAATGTCTGTGTTTCAGTGGGACTGGTAGAGAATCTAATAGAGCATGTGAAGCAGACACATGTGAAAATCAACATGACCTCACTACAGGTGGGAAAACCAACAAGCCGCGGGAAGGACGATCCATTAGTTCAGGAACTCATTCTGACCTTTGACCTTCTGCGTAACTTCTTGTACCAATCAGAAGAAGTCAAGGTGTGTATACAACAACAGAATCTTGAATGAGAATAAATTATGTACATGTATTACAATTTGTGAGGCAAGGTAAATATTATAGGCTTTGAACTGTATGCAGTCAAAGCTTCATGAATTCCATTTCTGGACCCATAATGTCAGTTGAAATCCCTTGGTAATTTCTCTGAATGTTCTTTTCCCATATAAAGCAGCCATATGTCATATAATACTTTAAAATGAATGCTTTTTTATTGTGGTGTGATAGGAATCGGATCCATTAATCACAAGTTGACATTTCAGTTATATTTAAATTTTGAACAAATAATTATTCTTTATCATCTTCAGCTTGCCTGTTATCATAGTGGATTACACAATGTAGTCCACAAGCTGTGGTCCTGGTGTCAGGTGGAGGGAAGTCTGATGACAAGTGTTCTAGCACTGTTGACCACTTACACTGCCCATTGTCCACAAGGTAAGAGAAATATATCTACACACTACTGACTTTGCTGGTCAAAAATGAATTTGCACAGTTCTGTTTGATGTTACACATTGATGTTCTATCCATGTGTATTAAACCTGTATCTTTATATTTCATTATCATCTATCAAAAAAATACTTATTGCGAATGTTTCTGTTTTCTATTTTCTTTTATGTTATGTTGGAATGTTTCTCATAGGCCACTTGAAAACAGTTGTTCCCTACAAATTATATCAGAACTGTGTTACTTGAGTTCAGCAGGCCTTTTGTAAAGATGAGGTGAGTCAGGAATCATTCACACCCATACCGGTCATGTTGGGAAAAAAAACTCCAAATATTTGGGGTTGTTCCACACTTACCTCTAAATTTCATATCTCCTGATTTTTGCAGAGAACTCCCGATTATTACATTATATCTTTCACTTTTCATTTCTCCTAAAACAAGTCCTTCATAAATAGAGATATCTTATGAAATCCATAGAAGCCATGTTTTATTTTATCACCCATGAATATTATTGCCACATGATGATATAATTATTATCACACTACAAAGAATTTTTTTTCTTCAATACATAGAATATTAAATTTAAGCATTATTCACATCAATTTATGATTTTTTTTTAACCCTGCAGCAATCTAAAATCATAAAATAAACCACAACAAAAGAAAAATCACAACAATAAAATTGTCTGCAGTTAGTTTCAATCCCAAGAATGATCACTGTGTGTGATGTAGTGTCTCCATTCCCACCAAAGAAACTTACACAAGTGAACACCTGGCATTATTGTACCATAAACACAAACATTAATTCTCATCATTAAACTAAATTAAAAGAAGGAGTGAAGAAACTTACCATACAGCTTATGTTCCCTCAAAAAACTAATTCAAATAAATATGTTATTTATTAAACAATGTTAAATGCCTTTTGAGTTGAGAATAAGAAAATAAGATGGGATATAAAACGTGGGAAAAATAATTGCCACATGTATGGTAACTTCAGACTGTATGTTTAGGCAATGCTAGTTACAACAAAATAGGGCATCATTTATTTGCCAATCAATTCAATTGCTGGTGCGTGTATAACACACACTGTTGAAAATGATTCCTTTGAATTATAATTGCAATGATAAGGATTAACTGTTAATTAGGCTTTCTGATTTGTTTACTTAAGATTAACCTTTAGCTGTTATGCAGTTTGGCCAAAGCCGATCAGAATATGAAAAGAGGGCACGTCCTGAGGGGGGAAAAAAGGCACATCACAGGGAGAAACAGTGTGTCCTTTGAGAATTGCATGTGTATCCTCCTACAGCAGAACAACTCGATAACTGCCTGTGTTCATTGCTCAACAAACATGCCTCAGCCACCAAGTGCAGAGTATCGATTCAAAAGTGTTCTCCTTGGTATAGCAGTGTTAGGGACCAGCTTTGTACTGCTAAAAGAGACCGCCGTAAAGCTGAGAGGCTTTGGCTTTCCACCAGACTCACTATTCATAAGCAGATATATGAAGCCGCTAAGAAGAATGTCACAGATATAGTCCATACAGTGAAATCAGCCCACTACACTACTAAGACCATGGAAAGTTCCAGCTGCAAAGAGCTCTTCAAGATTACTAACAAGCTAATGTCAAGGAACAAATGTACACCACTTCCAACTACCTTCTCTCCAGTTGACCTTCCAGACATGTTTGCAAATTTCTTCCGTGACAAAGTACAAACCATTAGAGATAAGCTTGACATGACAATTTCAATTGACTTGTTGTCACAGTACAGTTGGGATACAGAATTTGAGCGGCAACCATTAGCAGCATTTGCACCTGTCTCTATAGATTTCGTACATACAATCCTGATGAAGAGTGCACCAAAGTCATGTGAACTTGATCCAATTCCAACATCACTGCTGCTTGAGTGCTTAGATCCAGTATTGCCTTCACTAACTGATGTTATTAATACCTCTTTCTCATCTGGGGAATTCCCATCATTTTTCAAAACTGCCATTGTAAAGCCTCTGCTAAAGAAACCAACACTAGACCATAATGATTTAAAGAACTACCGCCCAGTTTCTAATCTCCCATTCATATATAAAATCTTAGAAAAGGTTGTTCTATCCCAACTTATATCTCATCTTAATTCAACAGTCTTTTTAGCAATGTACAATCTGCATATCGCCCTTACCACAGTACTGAAACTACTCTTCTAAAAGTAGTTAATGACATTTTGCTTTGGATAGTGGAAAGATTACAGTCCTCACCCTCCTTGATTTGTCTGCAGCATTTGACACAATACACCATGATATATTACTTCACCGTCTCCATCATGTATTTGGCATTCATGATACAGCCTTACTGTGGTTCAAGTCCTACTTGGTCAACAGGACACAAATTGTATCTGCAAATGGAATACACTCCAGCCCAGTTGATCTATGTTGTGGTGTTCCACAGGGGTCTGTTCTTGGACCTGTTCTCTTCATTCTATATACTCAGCCGCTCTCAAGTGTCATAGATCATCGTCCAGTGTCTCACCAATTGTACGCTGATGACACCCAAATATACAAATCTAGCCACCCAACTGAAGTTGATGCTACCATCCAAGGTGTAGAGAGGTGCATTTCTGATGTGAAATCATGGATGACATGTAACAAGCTGCAGATGAATGATGATAAAACTGAGGCCATTCTGATCACAACACAAAGACTTTCTCATTCACATTTCACATCCTTTACCTCAAACAATAAATATCAGCGGCACCAACATTAAATTCACACAATCAGTATGAAACCCAGGTGTTACTCTGGACAGTACTCTCACAATGCACCAACATGTCATGAACATATGCAAGGCTGCATATCTTGAGCTGAGACGCATCAGCTCCATTCACAAATATCTTTCAGTTGATGCCACTAAAACACTTGTGTGTTCATTATTACTTTCAAGACTGGACTATTGTAACTCAATTCAGTCTGGTTCATCTCAATATCTACTCCAGAAACTTAAAAAAGTTCAAAACACAGCTGCTCAGATCATACTTAGAATACCATGATCAGAGCACACCTCCCTGCTGCTCTGTACCCTACACTGGCTATCCATTTGATCCAGAATCGAACACAAACTTTGTTCTCTGTGCTATGTTTCACTGATGGAGTCCAGTCAACATACCTATCTGACCTCACCCATGTGTACACACCAGCAAGATACTTACACTCCTCTTCTGATAATCGTATACTCATTATTCCCACTATGAAAACAAAGTCATATGGACAGCGTTCTTTTGCATAGCAGGGCCCAGCAATGTGGAATGAATTGCCCACTGAACTTAAACACAAAGACACAGTGATCCCATTCAAGAAAGCTCATAAAACTATTTCAACTGCAAGAACAAACTTAAAGACCTAATAATATTTCCTACCTTAAATATTTTCAGTATATTTTTCATGTTTTCTAATTTCGTGGTGTTTGTTTTTGTAATCATATCATTATACATGTTTTTATGTTATAGGTGTTGTCTAATGTTGTAAAGCACTTAGAGCTTCTAAAGATTAGGCGCTATACAAAGTCCTCATTATTATTATTATTATTATTATTGGACCTGGAAGATGAGTCAATATTTAGTGAAAACAAGGTTTAAAAATGCAGCAAAAACAACCTCACAATCTCAGGTCCCAGTCTCCCTATTTTTTTATTCATTCTCCCTACTTGGCTTTTGAAAAGTTGATAGGTATGCACACCTGTGAAATGCCATCCATAAGATAAGAATTTTGGGAAATTTGCTTTTTTTTAAAAAAAATATTTAAATGCACAGAATATAACAAAATACAACTAACTCTTAATCAATTCAAATGTTAATGGCAGTTAATGCATATGAATTTGGAATTAGCATCATAAAATTTGCATGTTTTATAAGAAATCTTATGTTAAAGTTTTGTCTTAGAAAATTTCAGTACTCTGCCTATAACATTATACAACAAAATATCAGGCATTTAAAATGTTAATAATGCCTACTGGTGGCAACACTTTAATAAATAAATGCAAAAATTAAATAAGTTTTATCAAGTGAAATTTGTATTTTCGTTTTTTCTTTTAATTCAGTCTTTGTGTAATCATCATCATTGTGACATGCTTGCTTCTATTCAAACATGAAAATGTCAGTCAACATCAGAGTGATGTTTGCAAGCATTTCCAAGAGAATCTAATTAAATGCTGATATTGTTTTGATCTCCAACATTCAAAGTGTTTATTACATTGTAACAATCGTTTAACTTTAGACTTCTTTGTATTATCATATAAATTATGTTTTTTGTATCAAATCAAGTAATGGAGGTAGAATAAATGGGTAGAAAGGCATTCAAATCTTACCCACATAAGAGTAGTCATGGTTACGTGTCAATTGAGCTCATGTCACCTGACCATCCAACACTGTTTTAAATATTATCATGTAAGTAACATTGTAAGGTACCATATGTACTCGTGTTTAAGCCTGCTCTTGTATAAGCTCACCCCTCAAACTGAATAGGTAAAACTTTAAAAAGTGCATGACCGGTGCCAATCCATATGTCTAGCCATATTGAAAACTCTTGTTATTAATTGGAAATATTGAAAAATGACTATAAAGTCTAGAAAAAATATTAAATTTTCATTATCACAACCAGTTTTGTTGGAACTGGTAACATAACTGCCTTTGCTTTTGGGAGAATTGTAG
Organism: Sinohyriopsis cumingii; assembly: GCA_028554795.2. NCBI lineage: Eukaryota > Metazoa > Mollusca > Bivalvia > Unionida > Unionidae > Sinohyriopsis > Sinohyriopsis cumingii. The sequence goes on along the minus strand of JAPYKE020000365.1, from coordinate 333,699 downwards.
TATTCAGATTGGAACCTCTTAAGGAGTTACTGTTAGGTTGGGAAACTTTTATGTTTTTGGTCTGGAAAAAGTTCAGGAATCTTTTTTAAATTTGTGGCAGGAAACCCAATTACAGCAGGTCCTGGGATTCAGGTTAAGTATATGATCTGTTCTTTGGTGATCTGCAGTAACAATATAGAAGAAAACAAAAAATTTCAAATTTATACCTCATCCAGAAGATAACCTGACCACCCTACATCAAAGCCTTTATTTTTTCCTAAATTATTCAGCTTATATGTGAGTATATACTATATATAACATTAATCAGTGGTTTTTCCTAATTCATAAATGTGATCAAAGATAGCAAGGGAACCAAGTGAAAGGTGTACTTGGGTATGAAAAGCTTAGTATCATATATAGTGCTCATTATGGAGATGTGAGATCCAGATTTGTAATGAACTTAAAATTCCCAAGTTGGCACTAGGTTTTCTCAAAGATGATTACTTGCAAAGAAAACTCAGCATAAATATTTTACTGATAAGACAAATAAGAAATAAAAAAATTTAAAACAACAAAAATTTTATTGTTTTTGATTCCCTAAACACATTTTAACATTCCACTTTTTTTGAAAAAAATCTGTTCTGAATCAACAATAACATGAGAATGCATCCACATTTACAAGCAAATGCAGTAATGTAATAAACCATGCTTTCACTGCTGTACTAGTGATGTGTATTGAAACTTTGATCTTTCAAAGATTGGTTATATTGGAAGCAAAAGTAATTCATAAAGAAAAGTGAAAATTTTGTTAGAAAACTATTTATTGAGAACATTGAGTTATTCTGAATGTGGTTATACAAATTAGCAGTCTGTCATTTACCCATCCCTCTTTGCTGTGGTCTGTGTTTTGGAATTCTAGTGTGTAAGTTATTAAGGGAGAGGGGTACTTTATTTAAAACCAAATGAGATAATAACCAATACGAATATATTCAGTTAAATTCAGTACATTGATTACAGAGCATAACTGACAACAAGAATGACAAAACATTTTCAATAGTATGGGAACCTATCACGGTTTTCAACAGCCATAGGTTTGAAAAGTAGCTTTTGTTACCTCATATGAACTGTTTTATATTAGGTGTAAGTTTTAGATCAAGTAAATAATCCAGAGTTTACAGGCACTGTATGAGAAAGACTTTAAACTATAAAATTTTACAAAAGGTATTGTGAAGTTTTGTGACTCACTGCTAAAATGTGTAAAATTCTAATGTCTGTTCCTAACAAAATTGGATATGAAGGAGCTGATAATTTGATAAGCATTATCTGTTTTCAACTGATAACTGATCAGTGCTAATATGCAGTCTTGGTGCTAAACTCAAAACAGAACTCTAAATTTGGTATTTTATGGTTTGCTATCTATAATAAAGTCTTTGTGATAGACCTGAGTGTGAGAAAGAACATGCAGTGAGAATAACACTGAATAAGGGCATATGCCAACAACTATAATTGTTACCTTTTCTAAAAGAAACCAGTACTTGCATTGGAGTTTTCCAGTTAAATGTTGATCAGTGTCAGCATGAAGATATTGAATAGATATCATTTTTTAAAGATATATCCAAACAGTTAGCATCTTTGCTAGTCAAGATTCCAATGTGTTAACATGTTAACCCTATCTATACCTTGGCAGACTGAGAATATATTTCTGTGCTTCAGGTTTGAATTTCATTGAATGCGGCCTTAAACCACTGCATCCTATCAAAATTAAATTGTTTAAAAAATTTGAACACTGTTCCTACATGATCAAGACAAGGGGAGCACTCAACTTGAATGGACTCATAAATAAGCAGTTTTCCTCTGCCAGTCTGTGTTTGTACAAATACCTTTCACTCAAATATGCCTGTAATGGCTTCTCTCTGAAATATAGCCATACTTTTGATGTTAAACTTACAAAGTATCCTTTTGAAGTCAGTTGCTTACACCATTTTTGCCTGAAGTACAATGCATCACTTTTACACACTGTTGGTTAATTGGTATTACATACTAAGGGAGGCTACTTATGAAATGCAATAGATGTTGCTAGGGCATAGCACTAAAATATCTGCTCAATTTACCAAGGTGTAGATAGGATTAACATATCAGAACCTTGGCTAGTGAAGATGAACAGTTACATGTTATATTGAAACTATTTTACATTTTTATTATTTTTTTCTGGTTCCAAATGGGATAGATTTTGTTTTGCCTAAATGGAGGGATAATATGTTATCAATAAGCCACCGACTCAAAAGCCCCAGTTCCATAATTAGATTTTTCTCAGATCAATATATCTATCCAAAGACTGAATAATGGAATCATTTGCATATGGGAATAATTTAGTGCTAACAGCTGCAACTATATCATTAACATATATTAGAAAGGACATAGGACCAAGTATTGAAAATAAATTGTTGCAAAAGAAATACATATGAAAAAGTTTTTATAATCTTTTCAAGTAACAACATGATGATATAATTCATTTTTATAAGGTTCACTATAAAAATAATTCCTAAGAATTTGGAAAACCCAAAATAAAGGGTTATCAACAGTTGATGAAGATGAAGATCAAAGATTTATTGGAAAAGATGGGAAGTACATGAACCCCTCATGTTGTGACAAAAGTTTATCTGATACCAATACATCTAATATGATTGCACGATTTTTTTTCCTTGTCATTTATTCTTCTTGCATTAATGTTGTAAACTCTCCAACTCCATTCTTTCAGCGGCCAGCTCTCTAGCCTTCACGAGTACTACAGGATCTGGAAATGTGCCCTCTGGGTCAAAACCTCAACTTGGGAGCAACTCCCTGGTCCACTGCCTGATCAAACTCCTTAGTAAAGAAAACATCAAGGATGCAGTTCTTAAGGGTGTATTTGGCTTGCTAGCGATACTTGCACTGTCTGCTGAATGCAAGAATATCATATGGAAGGTGAGGTGGATTATAGTTCATCCACACTTCTTGGAACCTTGTCTTGCACATAATTCATAAAAATTGATAGTATTAAATTATGCTATCAATATAACATTTCATGAATCCAACTTTTGTTTCTAAGATAATTTCATTGCATTGTACATGGGATAATGTCATACATGGTAAAGGCATAATTTTGGAGGAATCTAAATGTACTATAAAGTCATTTCATTGATTATGTTAAAGTTTTTATTTAATAAAATAAATGATTTTTAGTTTTGATAATGAAAATCAACATTTAAGTTTATTTTCCTTGCAATTGTTGTAACTCCCTTGAAGAATTTTCACTATTTGTTTTCCAAGACAAAGAAAATAGAATTTTCAACATATTTAAAAAAAATTGTATGAGATGATTTCTGATATAAAATTCTCAACATCAGAACTATTTCAGTGACAACATTGCCATCATTTTTATACCACACCATAAATAGCTGCATTCATAGCTATTTTTAATTTTGTGAATTTGGTCCAAACAGAAATTCAGCAAAAAGTAAATGTGGGGAACCCCACTACAGTGTGGTACTTGAGGTCCATAACTACCAACAACGTTATGCACTACAACTGCTGTATGGAGAGAATGATAAAAAGATAAGCAAAGGCTTGTATGAGCATGACAGAGGACAATAAAATGCCAGATAAATGTATGGTAATAATTTTACTGCCTGCCAATTTATATAACAATTAGGATTAGGATAATCCCATGATCAATGAAAATTAATGATTGCTGTGTAGGTACATTAATTATGGTCTGTAAACTTTAGGTTTTTAAAACTTAATTGAATTATTTCTATCTGTTTGTCAGCTTGGCTGATATTTTCAGTAGTGTTGGGGAATAAGGGACATTAAAGACAAAATGATTGATAACCATGATGTGATTGTGTTGTATTTGAATTCAAGTTATAATAAAGTGAATGTTGTTTGCTTCCTCTGTAGCATGCATGAAAATAAAGTTTTCGGTACAAATGAGCACTTTCCAATCTCATCCTGTCATACATGGACAGCCCTTGGATCTCTTGCCCATATAATGTGCCTGAATGTGGTTACTCACTCTCTTTGTACCTCTCAATTGAAGTAAATAAGGTCAGTGATTTCTCCGACATCTGGATTCTTTCATCTGAAGAAGAACTTACACATCTGAGTAGGCCTTTGAGAATATCTAATATACTTTGTTCAAACTTGTTATAATGTCAAAGTTGAACAAAATCATTTTTTTGCAGTCTATGCATTTACTTTCAGAGTAATTTTTTGCGAGAGTTCTCAGAGCTGAATCCTAGAAAGACAAAGAAGGGAAAGAATAAGCAGCCGAATGAGGGTCTTTGGTTGGAGCTTCTTGTCAATCTCTCTTTCTCAACAGAAGGACAACAAATCATTCTCAAAATACCGGGTATAAAACAATCAAAACTTGTTAATTATAAACATTTCCCATTTGTAATGAAGATAATGGGTGATACATAATGCAAAATAAAATTTTAGGTAATGGTAACATGATGACAGTGCCTTGCAAACTGTATTAATACTATATTTTGTGCAATGAATCTAACTTTTTTCAAAAGTATTTTATCAGACTCTCCAGATGCATTCATGTTCTTATTTCTCTTGCAGTTCATGTAATATACTTTTTTATGATCATATGAAGTCAATGATATTGTACTCCCTGCAAGGGAAAGAACCATAATCATAGAACAAATTAATTAAAAAAATGCACTTGTAACTGAGAGATGAAATAAAATCACAAAATTCTGCTGTTATCCCATGCATGAGTACTCAGTAACATAATGTGCGATTTCTTTTTACATCCAATCACAGCTTTATAGAGGGGCAATTGAAACTTGGGAAAGCATAGTTCTGGTGGATGCTGAATGAACATACAAAAACAAACATTTTTGCTTGAAAAACACGATTAAGATTTTGTATTCTTATTTTAATTGAAACTGTACTACTTTGTATCAGTTATCAGAGCATTTGGTTCTTTTTTTAATATCATATGGTTGCAAAAGTAATCCTACACACCTTTCCTAAGTTATCATGTACAACTATGGTACATTTTGATGAGCAGTCATCAGTCAGAAAATTTGTTATTTTGCAGATTCTACAGATCTGCTTCTCGACTTCATGGACTGTGGTCAACCAAGACATAAGGAGTTATCTGTTCTCATCATTAGAAATCTGTGTTGCCACACCAGCAACAAACCCAAACTGCTAGCAAATGGTAAATAATCTGTCTTTTTAAATGTTCATTTTTCTGACAAATACTGCTTTATGCCATATATGAAGGCTTGAACGTCAAAATGAGATCTGCTTTACATAAACTTCACACAATATAAATGTTTCACACTGCAAACATTGCTACTTAGCAGTCCAAGGTTCCATCACCTGCCTATCATATACTGGTGTATGTTTTAAATATAGCATTTCTGTATCCTTTCTGATTAGAGGTAAATGACATTGTGCAATCATTGAAGGAACTAACAATGGATCCAAAATCCAATAGTTTCAGTTTGGAGTTCAACAATCAGATATAGTCTGCACAATGAATATTTTTTATTCTTAGTTTTTCCATGTGACAACGAAGGAGAAACATTGAAAATGTGCAGTTAAAAGGTCAAATGGAAAACTTACAGAGTATGAATGTCAGAATTTATTTTTGGCATGTAAAACTGAAAAGAAGGAAAAAGATGACTGATATTACTGGGATTCAGAATGAGTATAGGATTGAATGTGTTTTAAAATGGTCAGTCCAGAGAGCTTGCAGTCATGAAGGTTATGAATGACATATTCTTAAGGAAAAATAAAAGTTTAAGGAGAAATCATGTGGCATGGTGTTGAGGCAAGCTTCATTGCAGTGTAGAAAATATTTGGAATGAGCTGTTATTTGGTGACAAAGAGAGATGGATATAAAAAAAATAACATTTTCATATGGAGGTGAGTTGGCAAAGAATGGACCTCTCAGTGTTTGTCACCTAATCCCATCCCCAAATTTAGTTTGGTGATTTGGGGATGTTTAGCATTCAGTGGCATTGAAGCTGTTCCGGATAATATATGGTAACATTAATGTCCAGAAGCATGTAGAAGTAAGTGTCTAGCAACTGGATCTGGCCTGTAAGTACATACCATTTCCTTTAAATATGATAGATACTCTAGGAAGACAATGCATCTGTTCATGGAGTCTGCATTGTTCAGTAGTGCCAATGTAAAATTCAATTTAATTGTAGGCTGTCCCAGAACCCAGATTTAAACATCATTGAAGTTTGTCTGACTCAAATATAAACTGCAAAATTAAAATGAAAAACTCGGGTCAAAAGTAGACCAGGAACAGGCAGTTATTACTGTATGAACTTTGCTGTCTTTGAATTATATTCAGCATCTGTATAACCCTGTCCCACAAAATGAGAAAAGTGCTGAAATAAAAATGTAATATCATGATGTATTATGGTAAGTACTTCAGTTATTTTATTGAAAAAGAAATTTCTTTGTTTTATTTTTGGACACAGATAAGAGTAATGTACTTCATCACCAATCTGATGTTTTAGTATATACAATTTAGTTTCTCAAATAAGACAAACAGAATGTTGTTAACAAGAAACAAGTCTGCTAGACTTTAAATTGTTGAAAAATGGCAATAGAGTTTAGAAGAAAAGGAAAATACAGACATGGCTTTGTACATTCAGGGTCTTGAAACTCCCAATTTGATATCCCAAGATTTAGTGGGTATGAAAAGAAAGGGGTGGATGGAAAATATGGAGGGCTTATGCTGCCAGTTTTAAGATGAAATTAACATAATTTAAATGAACACAAATATTTGTCCCTTATTTAGAAATTCTAAAGGAATCATGGCTGCAGATTTAAAAATGTTGCACAAGAATACCATGGAGAGAAAAGTGCTAGGTTCTGCAATGACAAAAAGGGACAGTTGGCTGACTGGAAATGTGCATTTTTTGGTTTGGCCTAATACATATATATATAATCCTTGGTTCCTGCCAATTGTATTATTGTCCATACAGATTAATGCAGTGTACAACAGAATTTTATGAATGAAACTCCTCTTGCAGTTTTTGTCGATCACCACAAAACTTGGTACAAATCTTTATGCTTCCATAATATTTGTAAGAGTTATTGCCCTTTTATACTTATAAATGCATGACAGAATTTTGGGAGCTTAGCTTCTCTTGCACTTTGTAGTTTGTACATATTAAGTTCACACTATTTTCAGAAGAGTTGTATGCTCTTTTGTTGACTATAGATTCATCTGCATCATTTATGTGATTAAATTGCTCACCATTGCTGTAGGTTTTTAATTGACAGTCATGTTTGTCTATTTCAGAGAAATTGATTCCACAGCTTTTGCAATGTATGGGAAGCGAAGTGGAGAAAGTGAAAGCAGTGGCTGCATCAGCTCTTTGGGCTCTTGTCTTCAATAACCAGAAGGTGTTTATCAAAATAGCAATACATGACCTATAACATCAACTCTTTATACGATGTACTGGTGTCAAATTTGCCTCTGCTTCTTATCTCAGTTTTACATTATCACATAAAGCATCAATATTATGAAATCATTCATTACTTCAGAGTAGCATATACTTACTTATAAGTCAAGTCTATCTGTAAACAAAATAGTTTATGATCTGCAGTCACATAATGCATAGACAGAATAAGATCTATTTTGTTGATTATGTTATTGATTGATGAACTATAAAAGTAAACATACAAATAAACTTATGGAGCAACACGAGTGTGGAAGGAAACAGACATACAGCTGCACCACAATCCTCCCTTTGCACCAAGTGAAAGTCAGGGTCAGTTTAAAATATTGGTTACTGTTTTTATTAGTTATTTTCAAACTTCCCAACACTGGAAGACATATACTCAGAACCATAATTGTGTTAACTTTTTAGTGAAACACTTTTCTATGACACACACCACAGCTGCTGCAAGTGTTGTTCATTTCAAGGGTCTGACGTGTCCGAGCCGGCATCTTACTTTGGCAAATTGGGCATCCGTTGGTCCGTAGAACGTAGAAATTTGTTAATATGGACAGGATTAACATGGACAGGAACAGAAAGTTGGAGCATCTTATGCCATTGATTATTGGTTCATGAAAAGTTAACACTTTTAGCCACAAGCTTAGTTATCATATTAGACTAAATTTTTCATTGATCTTTTGTCCATTAGGCATTGTCATGGTTATTTGAAAATGAAAATATTTCTTTATCCAGCAGGGGTGTAAATATGTAATTTTCAATAACTTCTTACTTTATCTTATCATAATCTTCATTTTGAGACGAACTTAAGTAGTCTTTTGCAAGAAAATGGAATGCATCCTATTCATTTGATTGCTGTGTTAGATTAATTCCACTCGTACATAAATAAATTGGTTTTCCCATATTTTTTATGCTCTAACCCATCACTGTTAATACGAACTTGATATGTGTGTGTTTGCTTTTGTGTATGTTGGAGTGAGTGAACTACTAGGATGTTTTATAAACCTACATTAGTTAAGGGTAGGTGGGGGTCCACTTGATTGCATGAGAGTTCTGACAATTTATACAGGACATTTTTGATGCCTTAGTTGACTTTGATCTTTAATGTGGATCCGGAGAAGTAGGTGAAAACCACTGACCTTTGATTGATGACCATATTCCCAAGCTATGTCAGAACTGGGGTCAAACCCAGGATCATACATGCAAAGTGAGTATGTTACTAATGCCATTGTAAAAGTCTCTGCATTAGGGACAATTACACAGGAAAAATCAGGAATCCCAATTAATACTCTGCAACATGAATTTTGCATGTCAGGGAAGTTTAATCAATAGACTACATGCAGCAAATTAGGAATTTAAAATGTCATGATTTTTACCAACATGAAATAGGCAATAAGAATTAAATAACATTTTTCATTTCTATTCACCTGCCTTTTGGAGGAATGTGATGTGATATGACCCTGTCGATCTGTCTGACTGCCCATTAACATTTCTGAACAATAACTTCAATTTTACAGTGCCTACCTTGGGGTAAAATAAAGTCGATGGTCAAGGTCACAGACTGAAAGAACAAAAACAGTTTCTGCACTATAAATTGAGTTCTCCATCATCTACAGTTACCAAACTTGTTGTCTTGAATTTGGCGTAAGGAAGAAACTTATACCAACATGGGGTTTTCAAAAATAGATTTGTTATGAGACTGAGTGGTCCCACAGCAGCCATCTTGAAAAGTCTGTTATCATTGTTCATGAATGGAAAGTCATATTGAAATGGGGTTTCCATCAGAAGACTCCTTATTATGTCTAGTTTGTTTGTTCAGAATGAAAATGTTACTGCTTGAACATCCAGATTATGGCCGCTATAGTGTCCAGCTTGACAACCCTGCTATCACTACTCCTCCTGAGTATATTGTTGTACTGTATCAACATGGTGTTTTTACTGAAAGGACTTTTTATGATGATGACCAGTGATGACATTTACTGTGATTATTAAGTGTCACACTTCACCGGCTCTCATTTATCCTCTAGTCCAGATTTCCCCCTTGAAGTACTTTCTGTTTTGTATAGAATGCATAAAGTCTTCTTTGTATCAGCATTAGAATGTGGCAAGAACAGGCATGTAGATCCTGCAACGAAGTTCTAACTTTAGTTTTCCTGTTGCTGGGTTTGTAAGGTTGCCAGCTGCTCTCCACTACTCCTCCAAGCTATGTTCACCCCAAGAAGGAATTTCCAGACTTTGGCTTAAGATTACTCCTTAGTCTCAGCGTCAAGGATTTCTTTCTCTTCATGGATCAAATAATCAAATAAAAAAATCTGTTCGCAAGTTTCACCACCGTAAATGAAAATAAAACATTGATTTTAGACTGAAATAAACTATGTAAAAATACATTATATATTTATGTTTTTATGAATAATTTATCACAATTTTAAAATTATCTTGTAATATATTTTAAACTGATATATTTTATCTTGGACTTGAACTTAATTTATGTACATGAAAATGTCACTAATTTATGAAATACAGGACATGAGTACTTTTGAAACACACAATGCAAAGTCAGGACCTTTGCTACTCACTGGCATACACTCTGATACATGTGTCCAAGCATTGTTGAACTTCTTGCAATATTTTTTTAGCATTGGGAGAAAGCACATGTTTTGGAATTTGCCATTAATTGAACAGATAATAAAAGAGCTCTCCTTAAATACTCCTCTTAAAAATCTTTAACAATACTATAACAATTAAACAAGACAACAACAAAAATAATTTTGTGTGTCTGCCAAAGTCATTTCTTAAAGTTGGTCGGTCCATTTTATCTCCCCTCTGCTAAAAGTTGGCCAGGTTTCATCAAAGGCTCAGAATACATCATAGACCCCATTTGAACCCCGTATTACTTTGATAACCTAAGAAAAAATCATGCATTTGGCCTTAAACTCTCTGAATTATAACAGTAAGTTAATCAATTATCAGCTTGCTGAGTGCACATGATATCTGTCCTTGAGCAATCCTAATGTCATTGCTCTACCATGCATCACTGCACCTGTTTTTGTAATATTGGAACATTTTTGGTCCCTTGACAGGTTTCTCAAAACTGTTGATAGAACAAGGAAAAATACTGGGTTTTTTTCTTCAGTTTTTTAAACCAATTCTTTTAACTTTCAAAAGCAACTGATTTTGCCTTAAAAATGGTATAGGAGGTAGATGGCTTTTAAAATGGTATTTTTGACCTACCTCTGGTAGAATCACATGCCTGCAAATGGCTGGCCATATCGACATGGGGTTTCATCAGTCACCACATGGGTTGATGTATCATTGGGCAAGACACTTTACTTAAATTGCCTCAGCACTAAATAACCTACTAGTGTTACTGTGCCATAAAACACCAAACCAAACAAAAAGACTTCTGATTATGTCTGCAAGGTCATTAAAACAGTGCAAGTCTTGCATCAAATATGGCCGCATCAGCAGCTAATTTGAAAATCTTGTTATTGCTGAAGAATATCATAGGTACTTTCAGCACTTGATAGTTAAAGGAAGAAATGGTTTTTATCTTGAATGCAGGAAAATCTTTTTAGCCAGTGGTGTGACAGTCCCTTTGAGGGATTCTTCTTTGCTTGTAATTTCCGATCAGCATGCAAAATTGCCACCAGCATGCCAGTCCAGTGCCAGCTAATTTCACAGCAGACTAATGCAAAGAAGAGTAGAAAGTCTGCCTCACTAGTTGGTTTTGTATGCATATCTAGTAAATTTAATGAACAGATTGTATATTTTACAATAACTAAAAGAAATAATAGAAGGCAGGTGAAAAATAAACAGCAAATTGTTTCTGATGACTACTTATGAATAATTAGTATAGAAGTGCAATCTGCTGCATGAAATGAGATGGGAAAAACAGACATATAGGCTGCATAGAATAGATACTTGCCGGTACTCTACATCTATATGATACCTGATGACAAATGCTACTTCTGATTCCCAATGTCACCATGTGGCAGTATTTTGAATGCCTCAAAGTCTGTTCAGTCTAATCTTATCTCTGTTAGTCAGTAGTGCCATGTGTGAGAGAGGCTCCTCTCAAATGAAGACGAATACAGAAATAGGATGCATTCTGAGACCATGACAGTGCTATTAAATGTTCTTTTGATATGAATACATTTGATTCAGTTCCTGCAATCTACTTTTGAAACTCATTTTTCCTCAGACATAATTTCATGGGCAACTGTACTTTAGACAGCATAGCCTCATCATTGGAGGTGGTGCCTAATTTCGATTCTGTCACTGAATACAAATCACTGGATGAGGATTTTGGTTATCATTCTGTGTTAAAGACTGATTAGCAATGGCAGCATCAGATTCCAATGCCCATCCTCTAGACAAGGTACTGGTATGTATAGATCTGGATTAGCTTGACAGTAAGCAGCTATTCCAGGCCAGTAATCTGTAGCAATATTATGCCATAGCTGTTGTTAAAGTAATCAAAAACCATGAAATGGCTTTTTCACAAAGTCCAGTTAACATTCAAAATGAATAATGTATTTTCAGGCAAAAGTTATACTGAAGAGTGCCAATGTCATCCCAAAGCTCCAAGAAACATTGAACAACATCACCAACCAAGGGGAAAGCACTCTGATGGAGAAATGTTCCTCAGATCTTCAGTCTGTGATAGCAACAGTGTCAGAATGAATGAATATACCTAGCCAATATTAATCAGTGTTATCATTTCTCTCCACACATTTAAAGTATGTGTCAGTAATGACTTGGCAACATTATTCCTAGTCTAATGAAAGCAAAGCCCAAGCTTTAGTAAAAGCTATCAAGTTATCTCCATTTCTTTTCTCTGTGTTTCTTCTACCTCAGCAGTTGTATTCTTGATTCCAATATGTATATTTCTGAGATGAGACCAGATATATATCTGTACTGTACACAGTCACTACAATGATATTCATGGGAGCCATACTAGTGAACTGCCTTACAGATGAGGTGACCTTATTATGTATATTTATTTATTTGTATTGTTTGTTAGCTTTTTCTCCCATGATTATATGTATAACTGTAATAAGTACTGAACCTTAGTACAAAATCAAGTTCATTTATGTTGTAAACAACATAATACATGGTTCATATTTCTTTATGACAGTGGATTAAAGATTCAGATCATTATATTTAAAGGTAAATATGTTTATCTGGGTATGGATCTAGGATACTGGAATTCCACAATAAAAACCTGGTCTACCTGATGTTTACCATATTCTGTGTATTTAAGTTTGGTAACAGATTTTATCTTGTTGACAACTTTGAATTTTCGAAAAATGAACTTGTGACCCTCATCCTGGTTCTACTTTTTCTCTCTTTGTTTTTTTTTTATAATCTTGTTTACTTGAGAAATTACTAATTCTTGAATTTAACATCTGAAGCAGAATCAGTGTTATTGTTATGTTCAGTATTTCTTTTGGGTGGAAAATGAACTTGTGACCCTCATCCTGGTTCTACTTTTTCTCTCTGTTTTTTTTTTTAATAATCTTGTTTACTTGAGAAATTACTAATTCTTGAATTTAACATCTGAAGCAGAATCAGTGTTATTGTTATGTTCAGTATTTCTTTTGGGTGGAAGTATTTATTGAAATTATTATTCACTAGAAATACAAAGTATTCATCTTTAATATTCTTGGATTGAAATATTAATTTAGAATTATAGTAATTTCAGACAAGAACATATTTGGATTATATTATTATGATAAACAGAAAGACTGTTACCACATCAACACACTACAGGACACTGGCACATTAGCATATTCGAGACTACAGGCACATCAACACATTCAGTATTGGAACTTATTTGTAATATCACTGAAATTTTGTTGGAATTTGATAAATTTGGACTTGTGATAAAACTTTTAGGACTATTTGGATTTACTTCGCAATACAGTAAATTCTTTTAAAATTTAAACTTGTCTATTCTAGGGAAATAAATTATTTATTGAAATTATACAATACGGTAACTTGTTGCTTTTCACTTAGATGATCGAGTTGTAACATTATAATAAGGTATTTCATACATATTATTTTATATATTATTATTAAACAATTACATGGATTCCATGACATTAAGCCTGCCATAAATGATACGGACATATGCTGAAGTTCCTTATAGTGAGGGATGTATGTGTGCGTGTGTGTATCTATCTATCAATCTATATATATATATATATATATATATATATATATATATATATATATATATATATATATATATATATATATGGTGTGTGTGTGTGTTACAAAATATATATTGTTTACCTGTGATTTAGTACTGAAATCATGTTAAAGGAGCTTTGATGAATATTTCTGATCATGATAGTCTGACTGTTTCACGTTTCTTTCCACGAATATTGGTAAAATTAAAACATGAATAGACCTCATGTTTTGCTTGTGCCTTGCTTTATTTTTCATTCTATAAATTCCTCTTAATCTAATTTTAAAAATTTACAAAAATGATTTACAGACAGTAAATTTAGAGTTTTCTGAGAAATGCAAAACATGTTAGTGGAGAAAATTTCAGCTGCAGATTTGTTCTTTAGGGACATGATTTTAAAAAAAAAGTAAAACAATGACCAAGTGATTTTACTGTAATCATGACAAAGGCTCATTTGGCAAAAGAAAAAGTTCAAAATCCATGAAAAATTCAGTTTTTTCCTTCTTTTATTGTTCTTATATCTTGGATTTCAGAAACCTCAAATCTGCCCAATGCCGTGTCCATCATGAACCTATCATCATAATCATTACGATTGTCTACATTGGGTCTCTTAGTGAATGAGGGGCCCCGAGTGGCCGAGTGGTCTAAAGCGCTCACTGTTCCGGATCACTGCCATCTCACCTCTGCCTGCGTGGGTTCGAGTCCAAGGCTTGGCTAGCGTGGGTACGTGGGAAAGCCTGCCAGTAGCTTCTCGTAAGAAGCCCATCCAGTTCATGCATTGCTCAAATCGGAGACTTCAGAAGGACCCTTTCTGCTCAGATACTCTTAGGATCCAAGTTTCAATATCATTTGAGTCCGAGGAAAAATCATGACAGGTTTCTTACTCGAGTTATGATCCAGACCTTGAAACTTCACTCCTACCTTTATGCTGATGACTCAGATTCAGGCTGGAAGGGTCACATAAAGCTCAGGGGAGTAGTCCTGCAGGACCTTTGGTCTCAGGAAGAATCTCCCTTTCACACCAACAATCTAGAAAGGTGAGCTGTTTTTCTTCAAGGGTGCATCAACCATACTAGAGACTGGCATGTTTTGGTTGCTACAGACAGCATATCAATTATAGCATACCTCAGATGTCACAGGGGTATTCATACCCATTCTTGCTGCTTAAAAATCAGAAACCTCTGTAATTGGAAAGCTCTGGAGATAGCTCTCACATTTCAGACAAGAAGAATATTCTGGTGAACAACTTGTCCAACTGAGCAGGCATTCCTCATGGACTGGTCTCTACACCAGTTGTTGGCAGAGACACTTCTTCTGTGGGGAAGGCTACTGGTATACTTGTTTGCAACAAGACTGAATAACATGCTTGGTCTTGAAGTATCTCCAGTTTGATACCAGATGGCATGGGAGGCTGACACTTAATCTATCCAACCTTTCAGATTAAACTCTCAGGTTCCTCACAGAGTCCAGACTTCCAAGTCAGGGTTCATATGGACAGCTCCTCAATGGCCCCTGGATTCATGGTTGAGTGATCTTGACCTGTTGGTCAAATATCCCAGGGAATTACAGCTGAATAGGGATCTGCTGTTGCAAGAAAGAGGGTTCCTTGTGCACTGGACTTTTAAAATTTTCCACCTTTATGCCTGGCTCATATCAAATGATCTACCCCATATCTGCCTGGGCCAGTTTTTGAGCAAGCTTGCAATATGCACTACTCAGGCTAGATGGGAATTGTCTTCCAAGGTTGATGATGCCAGACGGAGAATTTTCTTTAACTGGTGCAGTAGGAAATGCATTGATCCTATCTACTCCCCTTTAACTGCAGATGCAAATTCCCAGCCTTTCATTTTTGATGAAACATTTTCAAGTTTTCAACATTAAGGGTTACAGAGCAACCCTCTATAATACTCTAAAGTTCTCTATTGGCTGGAATATAGGGTGGGATCCACATCTTTCAGAACTGATCAGGTATATTTGAGTTCCAGAGATCATTCTCTTGCTGAATAATGCTGAAGCGGAACCTCTTGTGGTCTTTGGTCATTATCTACACTTCCTTATGAATCTTTGAGTGAATATTCCTTTGAGAACTTTACCCTTAAAAACGGTCTTCCTCCTTTCTAGAATTGACAAGGAAGAGGTGTGAAATTCGTGCTTTGTCATGGGTATTGGTCTCATCATTGCCAGCTTGGGTTTGTAGCCAAGAATCTGTTACCTTTGTCGCTCCTGTTTCTATTGAAATCACTAGCATCAGTCATATCTGTGCTGAGATAAACAAGGTCAACACCTTTGCCCACTTTATCTATCTAAATCAGAAGAGTATTTTAAGAAAAAGGGTCATAACCATCTTTTTCTCCCAATAAAAGTTACTTCTGATATTTTGAGTTGGGTTGTTCAGATTATTAAAAGGGCTTATCAATCCAACTGACAGAGATCTCTTTTTCATGAAAATCAAAGCCCACAACATATGGCCTATTATTATATCTTAGGCATTTTTCAGTCATTCTTGTGATCTTGCTTCATTTTGTCATCATTTACCTGTCATCTATCATTTTACTTGTTACAACAAAGTAAGGGTATTCGTGCTTTGGGTCCAACTGTCAGTCCAAAAACTTGTCAAGCCATCCTCCCAGTCTGCAATCAAACATTCTGCCGACAGTAAGGTAAGTTCATTTGATAGTATATCTTAGGCTCTCGGCCAAATTCAGCAACACATTAACAGCAGGTAATGTATTATTGCTACTAAAATGTAGTTTTTGGGAGAGTAAAACAAATTTTAATTGTGTAATACTTCCTGCCAAATTCCCACTTAACTTCCTGCTCCTACAGTCATCGTCCAAAATGGATCATATTCTGATGTCAGAAGTGGACTGAGATATCAGAGTGGGATCATTTTTATTTCCAAAACTTCTTAGTAGCTGGAGGAGGGAACAAATGACTTTGGACTAGGGAATAGTAACAGGAAAAGAAATAGCAATGCAATAAAAGCAAGTATTACATAATTAAAAATAGCTGAATCTCCCTCCCCAAACTGCATTTTAATTATCTAATACTTGCCTGCTATTACATGTATTGCAAAATTCTCTCTTCCTTCCCTGCACTGATGTCCCCAACTTAAAAAGTTCCCCTGTTGTTTTTAAAGCTGATAGGTTCCATTTTAGGCATTATGGGATAGTGGACTACATGCAGGATTAACTTCTGAAATTAAAGAGCTTGACAACATGCACACTACATACATCCAAAACTGAAGGTTTGACAAACTTGCTGCAATGAGCACAGACAATTCTGGGTTTTGCAAAAGCATGCTAGCAAATGTTCGCAAAGACTTTTACTTATTCAGATTACCATCACGACACATTTTTGACCAATTTCAGCAAATCATTACAATTAAAATCATCAAGGGACCAAATGTTTGGAACTACATGTAATTTGTTTGACTCTTGACATAAATTTATATCCACCCAGCTGGTCTGCATAGGGATATTATCCAAAATTGGACAGCAAATTGCCAGCCAAGCAGAGGCACTTAGCAGCGATAGAGCAAACTGCTGATGTCCTTCCATACCTTGACCGATACAAATAAAGATGATATACTGTGTGTTTGAAGTGGAATCTGTTTTCCTGATAAAGAGTCCCTTGAAAGTATAGACACTCACCTGTCTGAAAAGAATTTCAAGAAATTGAAGAGAAGACCATTTCTTCTTTTTAACTTCTTCAAGTTATCTGTAAGCTTTCCAAAATAGTCACTGTGGCATCCATACTGGATGTGAGATCAACACTATTTCATTTAGGACAAACCAGGCAGCATTTGAAGACTGTGAAAACTTTATGTTTATGGGACTTTCCATTTAAAAAAATAGTGACAAGATTTTCAATATGTTCATAGTGGAAGCCATATATATATATATATATATATATATATATATATATATATATATATATATATATATATATATATATATATATGACTTTCCCTTAAAAAGGAGTTGCAGTAACAAGATTTTCAAGATGGTTGCCATGTTGGCACCATTTTTATTTAGGACCAACTAGCTGTCATAAGAAATCTTGATGTCAAAACATCCATGCTAATAGGACATTTTACACAGGAGAAGCTATAACATTTTTAAAATTGCTGCTGTGAGGTCATATTGGATGCTGTTTGGCAGCATGTTCTTTCAGGACTAACTAGACATCAATGGAAGTCTTTTAGTGAATACCCGATGTCGATATGACCATTAATTTAAAAGCAGTGATAAGTTTTTCAAGATGGTAGCAATGGTGACCACATTGGATGTCTGAACAACATCATTTTCGTTTAGGAATAACTAGACCTTGGTATGAATTTGTGTGCAAGCTTCATGGCAATCCTCCAAGTAGTTTAAGAGTAGCAATAGCAAACTATTTTCCCACCTGTGACCATGACCTTTGACTAAAAAACCAACAGATACCTTCTGAATCTTAAATGCAAGCCATTCATAAACATTAGTCAAATATTTGGTGTACAAACCTGTGACACTGACCACTTGAGCTGAAATCACTTGGTTTTTTGTTTGCCCCAAGTGTAAGGTACAAAGTTTGGTAATGGTTGATGGTAAATAACTCCAGTCATTATCCAGAAACTGAACATGGAACACACAGATATATGGATAGACAGCATCATAATGTATTATCTGGCAAGAAGATAAAAACTTGCGTAATGCTTTGAAAATCTGTTCGGGTCATGTACATATGCATAGAAACTTTCCTGCAGAATTTGGCTCTACCTTGAGTGGCTTTTGCTCAGTTGTGCCAATTTCAGGACATACTTACAGATGAGTGGACTGATGGACCAAATAAAGATGCCGTAACTTGCACTAAGAACATAAAAACCACAAGACATTCACTAGTAAAGACAGAATATTAATGGGTCACTTGGAGAAAGAGAGGAGTAAATGCTGACATGTTATAATTAAGGCAAATTTTGCATTCTTGGCATGCTGAAGCACAGTTAAATGGACAAGGCCAGCTCTTTCACCTAAATGACCCCCCAACATGACCAACGGGTCTTACAAATCTGTTTGCATCTACTACAAGGCCCAAGCTCTGCATTCTTCAAACATTTAAGGCACAAAATGTCAGTTCAAGCTCAAAAGCAAAATAAATTTTTACGATTCTTGGAGCAAATTTTCCTTAATGAAGTTTATTATGCAAATAATGGAATCTTCATTTTGAAGATAAAGAGCTCCTCAAATGACGCATGTCAGCACTCTCTGCAGATAAAGAAGGGCTTAAAATAAGAAATGGCAACAATAAACAACAAATTTAA
Organism: Sinohyriopsis cumingii; assembly: GCA_028554795.2. Lineage (NCBI taxonomy): Eukaryota > Metazoa > Mollusca > Bivalvia > Unionida > Unionidae > Sinohyriopsis > Sinohyriopsis cumingii. The sequence goes on along the minus strand of JAPYKE020000365.1, from coordinate 314,741 downwards.
AATTTATTGCATAGTGCTAACAAAGAACTTCAATGGAAATACACATCATGTCATAAATTTAACTACCCAAGCACATTAACAAGAAGAACCAAAATCTAAAACAACCATAAGTGCTCACTGTCTTTTGGTGCATTTTCTGGAATTGGCATCTGCTATTGCCACTAATATTTCAAATAATGAATTTAACCACCTTTTTACTCACTTTTGACACAATTTCTCTGCAAAATGAGTTTTTATATTAGCCTGCTCTGACCATATTAGGGCTGTCATAAGTAAAGACAGTATAAACTATAGTTTAAAAACTGCACTTGAATGAAATCTTTTCATTTCTTGGATAACAAGTGGAGTAAGGAGAAAGATATGTCAACTTCAATGAAACTAAATATCACTCAGTAAAATTAACTGCCCATCCACACAAAAAGAATAAAAAGAATTCCACATAACTCTAAAACAACAATAATAGGTGTTCACTGTCTGTTGATGCATAATTATTCTGAAGCTGGCATCTGCTATTGCCACCACTATTCCATATTCACTCATCTGACCCAATTTCACAGCAAAGTGAGTTTTTATATTGCCATGCTTACCATACTTTTGACAATATTGGGTGTCAACACTATAAAATAACTAGTTTTAAAAAACTATTCTTTGAATGACTTTTTTTATTCTCTTAAAAAATGTGAAGATGAAAAAACAAAATTCCATTAGTTTGATTACAAAAGAATTGCCAATCCTTAAAAGACCTTTTCAGTAATGCAGTTATTATTTTTCCATAAGTGTGACCACATGTGGTATTAAATAATGAAATATGCACTGCTATTGTCTACTTGGAAAATCTGCATTTGAAAAGTTTAAAACTGGCAATATCATGTTCAACCAAAAAGTTCGTAAAGAGCACTTCTGCCCCAATAATCTCCATTTCAGTTTCTGAACCTGCATGGAGAGGTAAATGACTTCTTGCTTGACCTCTCAACTTAATGTAATCTTTATGTTTTAAATCATATGGTGGCAACAATCATCTCCCCTACTGTAAGCAATAAAATTGACAACACATTTTGTCCAATAAATGTAACCATCCCTTTTCCTTTTTCCCGTGCACTGCCAAGTATTTAAAAGCTGTGTTTTAAACTTCTGCTTGAACTTTTCATGATCCACTTCATATTCAACATGTTTCATTTGCATTTCAGCTTCTCTAGACTATGCAAATGTTTGATCATGCAGGTGGTTTACAGGTACATTGGTATATTGAAGCCTCTAAGGTATTCTGTGTAAAGTTAGTATGGTTCCCTGACTAACTCCTCTCAGTCTAAACTAAGATCTGAACAAAACCCAGACAAAACAATATCTGGATTTGACCACAGCAAGCATATTTTCAATATTTGTTGCTAATGTTCAATAAATCTGCAATTTGCGGGTCACTTCAGTAAACCTTTCAGTAAAATCATAAAGGTTGGCAGGTGTATTACAATGGCAACAAGTTTCTTATCCTCTAAATATAACACAGAAACTATTGTAAATCACATTAATTTAGTGAGCAAAAAATTACTTAAAATATATTTGTTTGCCAAAAAACAGTAATGATACAAGCAACAGTTATTAAACTTTAATTTTTCTCACATGCTAAACTGACAATGATTTAATGATATTAAAATAGTATAATATGCAGTATTCCATAACAATTTAGGGCTGTTCCATTTAAACATACATGGTACAAAGAGAAGGCAGTTTTTAAAAAAAAAATATACCAGGGTACCCTTGATTACTTAAAGAGTTTTATATGAAAATGATACAAAATTCTAAATTGCATATATGGATGACTAGTCCATGTTAAAGGTACCTTCCCTGATCCCTAGCATGTTTAATGGAATAGCCCTTACCATGAAAGGGTGAATAATGAGTGAATGACCATATAGTCTTGCCAGTAGACAGAAATGAACAAAACACCCAACAAGTAGTGTTTTTTTTCTTCTTCTACTGGCAGTGAAAGAAACAAAATGTTTATGTTCTCCCTTACAGGCAAAATATAATTTCAGGGTTATAATAAACATTTAGTGCACAGAAATATAAATGCTAACAACAATATGTCTACAAACATTTGTATAAAAACGTATTACATATAGATTAAAAAAAGGCAGAATTTAAGTATGAAATATCCTCAGAGGATACAAGTAAAAACAAGGTATAAAAAACAACTCATAAATGTGAAGTAAAATAAAATGCAGGTAACTGAAAGTAAAGAAAAAGGAGAGCACTGAGCATGCACATAGTAAATATCAATGTGTAAAATAGATTACAAATATAACCCACAATGTGACTGAGTTTTGGCAGCAAGATACTATTTATCACATGTTATCCTTCATAAAATCACCCTATAAATTATAGACCAGAGAGTACATGTCAGAAAGTGCTAAACAAAAACTATTGGCTAGAAAACTAAAAGTCTTTTCTTGCTTACATGAAATACAGGTACTTATGCCTTGGGAACTGTTCTATAAAGAGAACATTTAAATCCAGGCTTAATTTCATGCAGCTATTTGATACACAAGTTGGTGATCACATAAATAAGGTTTAATAATTATCAAATCAATCTAATCATAATTAATATAAATCTGCTATCCATTTTTATGCATACCTATAGTTACAGCATAATTGACAATGGTTATGATTACACTCACAGTACCTGAGATGCAAAATTATCTTTACATTAATGCACACCAACTATGAGGGTACAGCATTAATGTAGCAGGAAGAAGTCTATTTGACAGAAACCTAGATGCATTCCTCGACACCAACAATGCCATCTTATAGACACTAAATACTAATACCTCCCTGTCACTCTTATTAGTGTCAACTCATGATAAACGAAATTGCAGGACAGATGATAAAACTGAAACCAACAAACCTTACACATCTCTGTGTAATGAAATGATTAGTCCATGATCTCCAATCATACTGTGCACACTGTAAAATAAACAAAATTATGGGACATTGCACATCATACACCAAGCACATTTAATTCACATCTAAACAATGTTTAAAGAACAAAGAACAATGACTTTTCCAATAGCCAGTACCTTGGGAATCTAATGAAGTAAGGTCAACAATGTTCTAATCCAAAGATCAGACATCAGTCTGTTGATGGGTGACACTGCCTACGTAAAAGTCAAATTATTGCTAACCCAATCGTGGGACAGAGTTTACTGGTCTTACTTAGTAACCAAGAATCCACGAAAATTTGTGATCTACAAATGTCAAAAGCTTGATTATTTGTCTTCATGTCTACTCATGCACATAACCTCATTTTGTTCATGTCTGGTAATACTCTGTTCCCATATGAATGCGTTTCCTATATAAAATATTTATGTTGAGATTCCAGCTCATTCAAGGTCTCATCAATATGCTGGGCAATCAGGGGTCATAACTCTTCCATATGTTAATGAGGAACGCTTGAAATTAAACTCAATCAAATTCTCATCAGTATAAAGCTGCATGACAAATCTCATTGAAATCCAACCATTGTTAGTAAAGTTATGCTGCAGAAACCAGTCAGGAGATCAGGGGCCATAACTATTCCACGTGATCCTATGGAATGCTAGAAATCAACTCACTTAAAGTCTCATCAATATGAAGCCAAATGCAAATTATCATTGATATTTAACAAATTTGGGTGAAATCATATGGCTGAAAATGATGTCAGGAGGAAAAGTCTTGTCTTATTGTGAAGTTACGAGTTTTCACAAAAATTTTTAAAACTGACCTGTACAACAGCTAACACTGAGTTTATGGCACAACAACTGCTACCAGATGATATCATGCTTGCTATATCTTGCATTTGTCTTTTTTAAAAAAAAGAGAAAACACAAATAAAGTACCAACAACGTTTTGTTTCAAACAAACACCAAAACTGATACCAAGCAACTTAAAATTATTCAGTATGATACATCAATTGTCAAAATATCATGGCAATTTGATTTTATAAAAAAGAAAATAACAGCTGATAAACATCTTAAACATTTAGGTAACAGACCTGCCAATCTTAAAAAGACCTCAGTAAAGGCAGTTAAAATGTTTCTGTAAATCAGACTAATTTTCAGTAAGGTTTAGTGAATATCATGTATTGCTAATGTCAACTTGATAAACATGCATCTGAAAAGTTGTGTGGTATGATTAAATGAAGGGAACATAACATTCACCTTAAACATTAATAAAGTATATTTCTGCCCAAATGATCACCAGTTCAGTATCAGAAAATGAAGTTCCAAACTCCATGGTCAATAAATTTTGAATGCTTGTTTATAAAAATTACATGTTACCTTTGCTACGTTTTTTCAAACTCATCAAAGTATCTGAATATTGTATTTTAAACTTCTGTGTCAATTGTTGGGACTTTTTAAGAGTCTTTTTTTCCCCTTCACCTTTAGCTCTTTACCTCATGTGAGTGCCTTTGAATGCCTCTACTCCATTTGCATACAAGCACCTTTGGATGCCTCTACCCGATTCACATACAAGCGCCTTTGGATGCCTGCTGTAAACATCAGCCATTAGATACCTCATTCATTGCTGTGAATGATGATTACATCAGATCACATGGTCGCTGTTTATGCACTGGTCAAAATCTGCTATTTAAAATATCTGGGTTGTATTCTCCACTCTCCAAAATGGAGGTCACGGATTTCATTCAGTACTTATGGAGTTTACATGATTAGAATCACAACTATGAAAGCTTCAATAACTTAGGTAAAGGCTCTGATATTGATGTAGGTAGCAATTAGTTATTATAAATTACCAAATTCAGATGACTTAGTGATGTAGATATAGACAAAGAACTTGTAAATTTTGAGTATGAGAAATGTCAGCTACGGTTGGTCATGCTGCTTCACTGACTTGACGGTGAACGAGTTCTCTCAAGATTTTAAAGCACATAAAAAATTCTTCCGTGAAAAATAATTACACAGCTACAATGATCGGACTTTACTCTTACATTTTTCCATACATAATAGATGTGTACCAAAAATGAAAAATGGTTCAAATTGCTGTTAAACATAACATACACTACACTGCTTAACAGTTAACAGGCAGGCCTATGTGTATAGAGTCAAATAGGCAACAGGTGTTCTATTTATAGTGCACTGCACTGGGTAACTTTGCTACATGTGTATCGAAGGGCTAAAAAGCTATACACTCTATGAGGTAAAGAGTTAATGTGTTTACGTTTTCCAGATAAAAATTCCAGACAATGCAAAATGATGATTATTCTGGCAGTGTACATGAAAATGGGTTGACTAAAACCTCCAAGTTAGTCTGGTTCCCTGGCAAACTTCTATGAGTCTAAAACTCAGATCCAAGCCAAACCCAAACAAGGCAATATCGAGATTTGACCACATTATTGCTATTGCTTGTTCATAAATCCATAATTTCAGTAAGCTGGCAGGTCTGAGATAATGGCAAGACATGATTTTGTAACACTCCTAAATAAAGACCATCTTTTGAGCAAACAGTCAAGTCTACTCAATCTGACATAAAGCATTCCCATTAGCATTCCAATTTGACTCGAATAAATGGCTATGATTGTGAATGAAACGCAGGAAAACATGACTGCATTAGGAATCTAAATCAATAAGACTAGTTGTCACTGTTTTAAATGTTTGAATATCACAAATCAGCCATTTTTATGTAAGCTTTCAGCTTATTTGGGAGAGGTAGGAATTGCACACTGCTGAGGACTTTGTCCCCAAGACACTGTCTGATCAAGATTCTTGACAGCTGCTGGAGCTTGCAAGGGTTTCTTTTGTAGGTGTCCAGCCAGCATACAGTCTCTTCATCATCAGGTTGAAATTCTGACGTCAGCAGCCAATGGGGAAATGAAATAAGACCAGACAATAGCACTAGCTTCAGCAAATAAAGGTTCCCACTGAAACAGAATCAATTTGTATTCATCAGGTTTGACAATGTAGATCACAGAATTTTATGAAGCACAAAATTTTAATGAATCTGGTGAGGAATCTATGTCTGCGAAACCAATTTTTGTTGGTGCTAAAGGCGATATGAACATTTAGAACAGTTACTTCTAAATTGAGTGTATTTACACGAATTTAATGACACTAGAATATTATGATTCATAATAACTGTACATGCAAATTTATTAGAGAAAAGGAACTAAAAGAAAGAACATACACACTAGATCATGAAAAGTTGGTCAATGTGACCTACTTTAGGTGACTGTAAGAAATACTTCTTAGACTCAAAAATGTATCCTTCAAGTTTCATTAATGGAGCAAAATGCAAACAATACTATTGTTGGCAATAAGAACAACTTGTCACAAAAATGAACCGCACATTGTGCCTATGCTTCAAAATCAATGAGCAGAGAGTACAGAAATGCCGTATTTCAACTTGTGCTGACAATCCTACAAAAGAAACTGGAGATAAAGATATTTTGAACTGAAGACTTATTTCCAGTATGCTGAAAGAACAAGAAATCAAGGTTATGAAACACAATTTACCTTCCACCTCCTCTCGTTTGCTAAATGTAACAAAAGTCACCGAATCAAGAAGCCTCACATATAACACTGGACACATTTATGACTTCCTTAATGTGAGTGACTACTGTCTATACCTATGATCATATTCAGGACATGAGTGAATGGTATCAAAATTTTACATAAACCAAACTGCAAGTATATCAATGAGGTGAACATACCTTAACAGGTTTTTCACATCTCTGTTCTTTGGTAAACACAGTGAAGGACAACCTCGCACAAGGACTTCAAAAGTTGAGGTAAAATCTCTCTCCAGCACAACAGATAAACTGCTGCGGCTGAAATTAAGATATGTTGTGTGAGGCTGAAATTAAGATATGTTGTGTAAGTAATAACTTATTTTCTCTTGTGAACTCTACAAGATGGTATACTTTAGTACATATAATGTAATATATTGAGGTTCACAAATGAGTGTCCATTTGACATTCAATGTATTATAATTGCAATGCCAGTAATTGGTAAAGGAAAGTAACATTTCCATTGGTCAGAATGTTACCACGTGATCAAAATGAATTGCATTTATTTCTGTATGAATTGTAAGAAAAACTACTTTTCTAAGAATACCCACTTCTATAAATAGAGTCACGTGTACAGCATAAGATAAACACTGCCAGTGAAGGCAAATAGGAAGTAAGCATTAAAGGAAAAGAACTTTCTTAAAATTTAAAAAAAAAAAAAATTGAATAAATTTGGCTTCCACTGGTTGAAGGACTGGTATTAGGATGACCTTATTACGATCAAGCAGGACAATACCAAGTGCTATAAATAGCCACGTAACAGAAAACCCCAAACATGTATTACTACGCTCAATTAAGATTTATGTTTTTTAATGATGCAAACAAAATAACAAAATGAATAATTGAAATTTAAATTATAAGAGTTTAATGTTTTTTTCAGGCATTATTTGCTGTGTGAATCGGCAACTGACAGTTATTACCATGATAAACTCAGAAAAAATAATGTTAAACTCTTAAAAGTTGAATAGTATGATATGCCATGAGCTGCCTACAGTGAGTGGCATATTTCATTTTTAACCAATTTCATAAATTTCAAGTCAAACGAGCATGTTTAAGATGCAATTTATCACCTAAAGTTTGCAATACTCAATTACGTTGCTACATAACACTGCAACAGCGTGATGAATAATTTTTATAATATAACGTCCCACTAATAATAATGGTGAGCATTATGAGATAGACTGAATATTTTCAAGGACATTCTTTTGTTTTTGTTCTTTTTGCAACTTTAAAATAACATGTTTAATGGGTTCATAATGTAAAGGTTTATGGCTAATGATCTAACCTGGGATAAATTACTTTCAAATGTAATTGATTAAATTAAAACTACTAACTTTTGGACTGAATAACTGATTAAATTACATTACTTTTTCAATATATTCTTTTTACAAAATTACAAAAATATATTTGTATGTAATACTGATTTTAAGAGTGAAAGAGTAATATCTCCAGCATATCTTCATAAATAAAAGTATATTTGAAAGAAACACACACACACATACCTTTTCTTTCCCATAGCTTTACTGTATTCCAAACCGTGTTCAAACAGAATTTCCAGGATATCAGATCTTCCTGACTCAACTGCAAAATTCATGACAGATATCCCAGACTGGTTCCTGAGTTTTAAATTAGCACCCACTGAAACAACAAACTAATCATACATATCTATTCAGAATTCTAAGAGCCATATATTATATGCTCTTCATACAAAGAGTACACTGCAAGTTAAATTACCAACTACTGGAAAAGTGTGTGGCGATGTTAATATAACATTACCTTCTCCCATTCCGGTACTGGTATTGACCAGTGTTCAGTAATATTTAAATTCTATTTGTACATATTTACTATAAATGCTATTTATCTGCACTTGCATTTAAAGTTAACATTATATCTGTGTAAAACAAGGTTTAATGAACTGGGTATACTGAAATTTCACTGGCATAATTTTGCCCTTTATCCTTATAATTTCATCTATTAACATTTCTTTTTTAATCTTGAGACATTCATTCATGGGATGATTATTCTTTTCCTCAATTATCTATATTATTTTTTAATTATTTTAAATGATTTCATCCAACTGTTGCCAAATAAAAATTCTACAAAAAGTTCTTGCTTTGTCATTCCAGATAGCACAGGTCACAACTTTTGTACCTTCACTTTCATTTACGAAATCTTTCTTTCACTAATTCTTTAAGATTTCGTGAAAATGTATCATAAGCAGGTATATAAATTATATAAGAAATAATCAAATAAATAATTAGAAAATTGAAACATAATTACATTAATTGATCAATAAATAAATGTATGCTTAGTACCCCAATGAATGTAAATTATTTAATGTAATGAAGACCTAATAGTTATGAACTATTTATATTTCCTATCAACAAATGTTAACTTATTCATAATATTTTTAGCAATATTGCAAGAATGATTTCAGTGAGCAAGATAGATATAAAAAAGTTAATAATGTCACTTTCTTCATGACTGATTCTTTCTCTCATTTTTTTAATTATCAGATTAATATAATGATCATATTCAGTACTGATCAAAATATTTAATTAGAAATTAAAAGTCAAATATTCATTTTATTATTTATATGTGAACATGTCTACTTTTAATGTACCTACCTTGAGTACTACTCAATTTTGTGATGGGCCTGCAAGGTCTAAGGTCACTTGGTGGCCATAATATGTACATATGCTACGGTCACTTGGTGGCCATAATATGTAGATATGCACTAAATGAAGTCAAGCGAAGCAGGACACCTGACAAAAGCCATGGACAAACAATGCAGCGCTGTGTGGGGACACTTTCAATTGTGTTCACATGGACAGAAAGAGAACCGATGAAAACTCTGTCAACAGACAGAATAATGGCCATCACCAACTCATTACACTATTCCCAAACATCTTGAGAGGAAATCAGAAAATTTTGTTTCCTTGAAATCTTGAAAGTTGTTCAAGAACTTCAGTACACAAAAAATTTACTGTCATGGTTTTGTTTTCCAGAATGCTTCTTTTGCATTCAAATGAAAATAAGTGGAGGATCTAAATTTATTATTTTATTTTGAGAAATAAACATACCTATCCAGGCTGAGTCTTTTTTTATTGAGTTTGCTTTTTGAGAATCACCTGGTAATGTTAAAATCACAATCAGATATTTATGATTATTATTAAATACCTTATTATTAATGCGAATTCTGAACAATCAAAACTGTAATGGTTAAACATACCTTCTGAATTGTAAAAGCTGTGTAAACTCAGAAAAGTTCACTTGACTGGGTCCAGCTAGCAAGAAATTTCTCAACCTGAGTACAACTATCCATGATCTGCTGGTCAAACAAAAAATTGTTTTTGCCTATAATACTTTAAGTCAAGTTGCTGAGTACATACTCATATTGAGATGTGTTGTGAAAAAAGAGCTAGGCTTGGACAGGCTAAATGTTTCACCAATGTAAGAAAAACAATTCTGAATAACCCAGTGCTTTCTGGTTTCATTGGCTGTCACTATTTACACAGATACAACAATTGCAGCTTCCACAAAAATGAATAGGTCTGTATTTCAGCACATACACACACACACACACACACACAATCTTTTAAGAGTTTTTTTCTCTCAAAATTTCATCCACTCAGGAGAAGGATTATGAAGCTTAGTTATTTAGCAACCTGAAAGACAAGTTTATATACAAGTCAGAGGGCTCACAAATGTTTACAGATGTGGGTTGAAATTTCTGTCTCTGTGACATCTGACTCAAGTCAGTGGTGGCAATGGTAAATATTTCATGATGATGTCATAGGTTTATTTATTACTTTATGTGCAAACCATCAACAAAGTGTGGTCAAGGAACTTATCTGCAAAACCCACTTTTCTCTGAGCCATAATGTTCCTGACCTTTGACATTTTGACCCAAAATCAATATGCCTTTACAATACCTTGCATGCAATCCCTTCACAAACTTTCAATGATGGGTAAGTTGTCATTCTTTGTCTTTCAGCCAGTGACCTTGACCTTTTAGCATATTACCCACAAATCAATAGAATTCTCTCTTTCCCAAAGTACAAGTCACCCATACAATTTTTGGTGAAGGTAAGTACTGGAGAACTGAAATTCTGTGCAACCACCATATTTTTCCTTACAAGTCACAGTAACCCCGACCTTGGACTTTTTGATGCCAACATCAATAGGCTTCTTTATAACCCAGCAAGTAAGTCATCCACAAATGTTTGGTAAAGTTACATGGTGAAGAACTTAATTTTTTGTACAGACACCACTTTTGTTCTGAAAGCCAGTGACCTTGACCTTTGACCCTAAAACTAATAGGTTTCTTTCTTATCCAAAGTGCAAGCCATGCACAAAGTTGGACACAGGTATAAGATGTAGAACTAATGTCACTGTGCAGAAACTGGAAACTGTTTCTCTTTTTTCAGTGAGTGGCCTTTTGTTTTTGCAAAACTTTCCTGTGATTAACTTTTCCAGATATATGGACATTAATTTTTTAAATAAGTTTATCAATTAAAGAGTAATTTGGGTTTACATTTATTGTGATAGAACCACTGTAGAAATTCAGTGATTTTTGTGGAAATAAAGCTGATTCAAGGTAATAATGAATATGGAAGTATTTGCAGTGTTTACTCTTTCGCTCAGTCTTTCTCTGGTCAGGCACATAGCAAATCAGTACATGTATACCTATTAAGTACCGCAATGGCAGATAGTTGTAGTAATACTTTGTGGACTGTGGGAGGTAAATATGGAAGAACATTCCACTGGAATGTCTATTTCACCAGGACATATCAGTATTGCAAAACCAAACTGAACTTGACCAGGGTTTTGGATCAATGGATTGTCCAACCCTAAACAGTACAGCAGAATGCTGAATATCTAAATGTCAGTCGTCTAGACCATTCACTCATATTGACAATGTCCCATACCCCAAATATCGTTTTTAAAATTCCCTATTAAATAAAAACTGATTATCTAGAATCATTGTCTCCTGATGGGTAGTTTACTGTACTTACAGCAAACAAAATGAAGTGGACGATTGAAGTTTAAACTCACAGTACAATGATGTAGAACTCAAAGCTTTGGTAGGAATTCATCAAAGACAAAGGGGCTGGAAAGTGCAGGAGTGATGTTCCTGCTTTCAACTGCTGCCACCTTAAACCCAAGTAAGTGGCTGTCAATGCGAGACCAGTGGTTTGATGTAGGTATTCTGAGCTAAACTTCTCCACCTTACAAGACCACCTCATAAGAACAACATGAAGAGAAAACATTAAACAAGTTATAAGAACTTGTACTGAAAGAATCAGCATAAAATTCATAATGAAAGTTTGAAGACTATGAGATTAGGCAAAGTTTACCTTTAATAAGAATCCTGACAGCCTCAGTGTGTCCGTACAGTGTGGCTACGTGGAGAGGAGACTGACCATACATGTCCACTCTGTTTGGAGAACAGCCCTGATCCAACAGGTAGGACAGCACTTCTATATGGCCTGCATGTACATTTTGTGAACCATGCTAGAATAATGATATTCAGTAATGTTCCTAAATACAAATGCTCATTATAACAATCTGAATTTTATACAGAGTAAAAATAAGCAGATTTCACATGACTGACTATACTCTCACTTTATTCCTTCTTACTTTCAACAATATTTTAGTTTTAAGAAACAAATGGTCTTCATTGTTATTTAATTGACAAGTGCCCACAAATATCATGAGGCTGTCACCCAGTTCTGATACAGGGTAGTGTGTGCACTTTATTGCATGGCACCTAAGTAACTATTGTGCTTGTTTTATGTCCTCAGTGCAAGTAGCAGGGGTATCTTGATTTGGTCCTTTCCATCTGTACTGCTATAGCCCTGAGAAGGTTCTGAGCAAGATTGTGAAAGAACAATTCTATGTACTCAAATGAAATTTGTCCAGCATATTTAAATGCATATTTCAAAAACTGGATCAGATTTTCAGGCCATTACTGCAATATATATATATATATATATATATATATATATATATATATATATATATATATATATATATACACACACACACATATTTTTTCTCTTACCATAATCTAAATAGCCTGATTAAGCAACACAAGTTCCAAGAATGGGATTGATGTTCTCCTTGCCAAAATGAATTTCCAGGAATCTAAGACAAGCTTATGACCTCTGTCCTTTAATTCTTTTCTAACTCGTGAATATTCAAACTAACTCTGATATTCTTAACCAAAATGTATCCAATATGGTAACAAAAATATTTTAAATATTTTTTTCCTGTTTTACAATATACAGTATCTGTAAATGGATTAGAAAATTATTGATATGGCTTTTGATCTTGAAGCTGATATCCTTGATCTTGAAGCTGATATCCTTGATCTTGAAGCTGATATCCTTGATCTTGAAGATGATATCCTTGATCTTGAAGCTGATATTCTTGATCTTGAAGCTGAGATCATGGATAGAAATCAATGAACTGTGCTATAAACAATACACATGTGGGCTTCATGTTCTGGCTGGCAGAACTGCTGCAAAAGCCGAAATAATTCAGCCACAGAAATATCTTTCAGTACATATTTAATAATACCACAAACATACTTGAAACCAAGTAAAGACATAAACAAGTACATTATCACTGAAATAAAAACTAAAACATGAAAATAAAAGAAGAGTCTATCGAAGGGACTGATGTTCTACTGCCCAAAAAGAGTTTCCAAGAATTCAAGATAAGACCATTTATTCTTTTTAACTGCTGAGTGTTGAAAACATCTCTGATATTCTTTAGAAGTTACTGTATTAGTTTCAAATTAGTCACTGTGCCAGTTATGGTTGAATGTAAAATCAGCACTATTTTTATTTAGGATAAACTGGACACCAATAGAATACTTTTGGTGAAAACCATATCTTGATATAAACATCAGTTCAGTAGAACTGGAAACAAATTTTTTTTCAGAATGTTCATTTTGGCAGCTGTGCATATCCGAGGTCAGATTGGCATTACTTTAATTCTGGATCATAATTAGTCTTCTGTTAAAAACACCATATCAACATATGGCGTTCCATTTAAAAGGAATAGCAACAAGAAGATGGCTACCTTTGTGGTACAATTTTAAGTTTGTTCCACCTAGACATCACAAGAAGTCTTTTGTTGAAAACCCAATGATGACAAGATTTTCCATCTAGTGATAAGATTTTCCATATGATGTGGCAATACTGGATATCAGACAGACAGACCATTTGGTTGTAGACCAACTAGACACCACGAGAAGTCTTCCAGTGAAATCCATGCTTATATGACTTTCTACTCAGGAGGAGCAGCAAAAACAAAATTTTCAAGACAACTGCTGTGGAGAATTAATGACAAGATTTTCAATATGTTCATTGTGACAGCTATATTGGATGTCTGCAGGGTACTGTTTACATTTAGGACCAACTAGATATCTTGAGACATCTCTCGCTGAAAACCCTATGTGAATATGACTGTCTATTCTTTAATAGTGATAAGATTTTCAAGATTTCTGTCATGGTGGACATACTGGATACAGGTAAGCATCATTTTAATTCAGGACCAACTCAATACCATAAAAATTCTGGTGGAAACAACATGCCAATATGACTCTCCATTCAGAAGGAGTAGCAATAACAAAGATGGCTACTGTTGTGGTTATGCAGGTTGTCAAGTCAGCATCATAATCAAGATATCGTAAGAAGTCTTTTAGTACTAAATCCATTTTGATATGATCATCCTTTTAGGACCAACAACACAATGGGAAGAATGTGTGTGTGTGTGTGTGTGTGTGTGTGTGTGTGTGTTGAAGTTTCACTGCAATCCTCATAGTTTAGGTGGAGTAGCAATAGCAAATGTGTGCTTGTGGACAATGAACATCAGATGACAAATAGACCTTCACATACGCTTTTCTTGTCTTTGACTAATAGAGCTCAAATGAATCTTACCTATCATAAATAATCATACAAGCCTTGAAGTTACTTTAGGCACAAAATGTCAATAACTTCTTTATATCTGTTTAAAATACTACGAAAGTGCTTACAATCATTCAATACAAAATCTTAAGAAAAAATTTAAAGAACATATTTCATTCATAGTTTACCCTTACTTCAACATGCCAATGTCATCATGGAAGGATGTACAGTCAAAATATGGCACTAATGTCATTTAGGATGAAGTGTACATTATTAGAAGTATTTTGGTGAAAACCCCATGTCATAATGATCATTCATTCAGGGGGAGAAGCCATTTTCATTTAGGACCAACTAGGTATCACAAGTCTATTAATGAAAATGTTGAAATAGTCATCCATTTGGAGAAGAGTAAACAATAATTTTAAGATATACCTTTCCCCTTTTTGCCAACCAAGGTTCTGATAACCCTATCTACACCCTGGCTGATCGAACAGCTATGGCCGTGCTTTGTCCTAGCGACATCTATTGGATTTCATGTGTTGCCTCCCTTAGTATGTAATGCCAACAAACCAATAGCATTGTGCATTGTACATCAGCTGAAAACGGTGGTAGCAATTGAACCTAAAAAGGATACTTTGTAAGTTTAATATTGAAAGTATGACTATGTACCAGAAGGAAGCCATTACAGGTGTATTTGAAAGAAATATATTTGTGCAAACATGGACCGGCACTGGAGAAGTGCTTATTTATCAGTCCATTTAAGTTGTGTGCTCCCCTTGTCTTGATCACATAGGAACAGTGTTCAAATTTGAACAAATGAATTTTGATTGGATGTGGTGGCTTGACATTCACAGACCCGAAGCACAGAAATATCTGCTCAATATTCCAAGGTGTAGATAGGGTTATCAAACCTTGGCTAGTGAAGAGATGCCTTTCCATACATGAGTAGCAATAACAAGATTTTCAAAATGGCTTCTGTGGTGGCCATACTGGATGACACATCAGCACCATTTTCATTAAAGACCAACTGTATATCATAAGAAGTCATCCAGTGAAAACTCCAAGTCAGCATGATTTTCTGTTCAAGTAAAGTTGCAATAACAGGATTTTTAAGATGGCTCCAATGATGGCTGTATTGGATGTCAGATTGGCATCATTTATATTTAAGGACCAACTAGGCACCATGAGATGTCTTTTGGTGAAAACCCAATGTTGATATGAAAATCCCTTCCGGAGTAAGAAGATTTTCAATATGGCTGTCCTGATGTCTAGACATGAAAATTCCATGTTGATATGACCATCCAAGTAGGAAGAGAAGCAATAGGATTTTTAAGATGGCTGCCATGATGGCCATATTGTATGTCCAAGCAACACCAATTTTTTGGTAAGGACCAAGTAGACATCATTAAATGTCTTTTAGTGAAAACCCCATGTTGATATGACCATCCATTCAGGAGGAGTAGCCACAAGATTTTGCAGATGGCCACCTTGATTGCCATATTGAATGTCTGAGCAGCACCATTTTCATTTAGTACAAATGAGACCATGAGATGGATGTGTGTGAAGTTTCAAGGCAATCCTCCAAATAGTTTAGAAGAAGCAGCAAAAATAAACTTGTGCTAACAGACAAATAAACAATGGACAGCAGACAACTGTCCATCCCATAAGCTCTTCTGGACCATGACCAGTAAAGCTAATAAGTAGGAATTCATTTCCAAACTCTACCTTCCATTGTTGGAATAATCACCCCAATTCAATAAAGAAGTATACTGTACAATATTTAAAAGCAAAATAATATGACCTGTTTGCCCTCATATTATTTAGATTTGGATTGAAACCTGAACATCCTGCATGCCCAAATTTAGATGAGGAGAATAACCTGAACATCCTGCATGCCCAAATTAGAATAAATGTAATGACTTACACTTGAACTAGAACATGAACCACATTATAATAAAAGCATACAGGTTATGTATGTACATTTACTGATCTTAAATTAAATATAAATTGTTGTTTTAAAATTTAATACTTAAGCCTATTCAATCCTGATCACTGAATACTCTGCACCTTAACTGACAGCAAGGAAATTCCAAGCAAAAATAATCGATTGCTATGGACTTATACGATGGCCAGGTACAAAACTGGGTTATGAAAAGAGCATGTCAAGACTAATGATCACAACATAGGGTAGTATGAATATGTTTATCAACATGCACAGCTTTCAATATGATATCATACTACATGATAATCAATCTGGAATGTACTGGATCACACCTGTAAGTTGACCTCATCCAAAAATGTCCAGGTTCTTTAACACTGATTTTCCACATGTACTTCTCGGGACACGTAAATAGTGACCTTCCAAAGGTATGCGGCTGTATGAGGATTGAAATAAAGTGAATAATTGCCATTTAATGGCATGTATGATCAAATTCTAAAATACGACACCCACTACTGAAATAGTCAGTGCTGAATGCCTGCATGACCTCAATGTCTTTTATGAAGGAAATAATCCTATATATATATATATATAGACTTGTACACATTTTATTGAGCAACTAATGACACTAATTTTGGTACTGGAGGACCAGAACTGAAAAGAACATAATCCCAGTCCTCTGTCATAGTCTACATACAGAATATCTTATTCATGTGGTTTGGACAGAGAGTACAGGACATTAGAGCATAACAAGAGGACGGAATCTTTGCAATTATAGCAGGTAAGTATTACATAATTAAAATTAGTTTAAACCTCACCACCCAAAAAATATATCTTAATAGCATAATACATACCCTGCATTGTTGAATTCACCAGTTAGGAGGGAGGCTGATAGCATCAACAAAAATGCTACATAAAATAACTACATTTATTATTATGGTAGAAGCGTTCACTACCATAGGCTGGTAGAGTGTGTGTGATTTGGATTTTTAACGTAGCTTTAAAAAAAATTCAGTCATATTGCTACAATGTCTGCAGTGTGACAGATTATAGTCATGTCTAGAACTGAGGCATCATGCCACAGACATGTATCATGATGTCCCACCCAATCACATTATCCTGACACCAGGTTGACCAGTCCTAACACTAACCTCATAATGCTGAGTGCCAATTATTAGGTAGCTGTATATACCATTTTTGTAAGTCTTTGGTATGACTTGACCAAGGATCAAACCCATGACCTCCCGCATCCGAGGCGGATGCTTTAACCACTAGGCCACTGGAGCGGTCATAGGCTGGTAGAAGGTTGGACATTATGCTGTGCCATTCAGGGCACAACAAAAAAATGCCTTCACCCAAGTGTGCCAAATATCAAAGGTAAAAATAGAAGGCAACAGCTCTCATAACATTATTCAAAGAGGAATGATACAAATAGGTCAATCTCAGTGAGCATGTTGAAAAGAGCCCTTGACAGTGAAGACAATCAACCAGGAAATTGTGGCCACCAAAATATCAGATGAACCTACGATGTAGAAAGAAATGATTCTGACCCATCCTTCTACCTTTAAAGGAAGCCAAATAAAATCTTAAAGCCCTAACAGAGCAAAAAAGCATATCTTGATCATTGCCAGTTCAGATATGACTGAGACTGGGGATCTCACTAAGAGGAGGAGCTCATAGACATAGCTCATTCTTAGCCAGAAACCCAGTTTGGCAAAGAAATCTAAATCCTGGTTACTGCTGAACCATAAATAACCCTTTTCCACTTAAAAGTCATGAAGTTCACTCATTTTCTTCACTGACGCTAAGAAAAGCTGGATGACTTACACTGAAACAATGCCCAAAGAATACAGAAAAGATTCCATCTAGGCATTAATCAGAAAGATACCATCTCTAAAACTCAAAATAACAAACGAGATCATAAAGATGATGGTCTGACCCAATTGCAGAACCCCTAGAGAATTTGAGAGTGTTGGAAGGATAGTCCTATAGCCCTTAATAGCGGACTCAGAACAATCTCTTTCCTCAACAAGGAAGAACATCTGCAACTGTATTTGAAGGGGGACAACTAGGATCAATGCATTTCCTACTTCGCCAATTACATAAGAGAATCTCCTCTTTGCATTGTAAACCCTTAAAGTATATTGCCTCCTTGCCTGAATGATACAGTTGGAAACCTTGCTTAAAAACTGGCCCTGGCAGTTCAGTCACTTATGATCAGCCAAGCATGAAGGTACAGAATATGTGGGTTGTTGTAGAGAAAATACCCTCAGTGCTGTGACAGCATGTTCTTCCCCTTGGGTAATCACCTGGTCTCATCTAGCAACATATGAAATAGGTTGATGAATGATCACAACTACAGCAACAAGGACAGTGGGGCTACCACAATGAGCTGAGAAGTGGAGATCCCGACATGGTGGAGCACCTGAAGAATTATTTTCAAAGGTGGGAAAGCATATGTGTATTGATGACCTCACTTTATAATGAAAGGGTCCACTGCCTAAGCCCTCTGATCTGGTACCGGTGAGACATAAAGAAGGAGATTTTTTGTTCAGTCTTTTAGTTAATAAGTCCACTAATGGTCTCTCTCACAGTGACTCTCCTACCAAATCATGCAGAGACCATTCTGTGAGGACTACATGGCCATGGCTGGACAGACTGTCTGTCCAAGATATGGTGGACTTGGACAGGGATCTCTCCAAGGATGCTCATCAAAGAGGCTCCAGACTTCTGCACAAAGAGAAGGAGCATGTGTATCTTCCTGATACCAGAAGTACACAATTACTTATATGTTGTCTGAGGCAACCATAACATGAAAACTCTTTATAAGGATGATACACCCCTGTAAGCCAAGAACACTGCCCACATTTCCAGGTTGTTTATATAAAGGGTTACTTCTGTCAGTGACCAGAATCCATTTAAAACATCTCCTCTGGCTCCAGGTAGAACCCCACTCTAAATCTGGTGCATCAGTGCACAGAAAGGAGTGAGGTTTGAGGGTGTGAGTTGGAACTCCAGTCAGAAACTGGTCGCAATTTTGCCCCAATGCAGGGAGGATACGAGCTGATACTGGGTCATTATGCCATCTCCAGAAACTGAAGCAGGTACAAGTAATGTCTTCTGAGCAAAATTAAGTCTGCCAAGTTCAGAGGTAATAGGAGAGGTGAGAGTGAGCTGATAAGACCAAGACCAATTATGAGGGACAGGATTTGGTTGATCCAATCTGGAGGAACATAAGTATTCCCAAGAAGGTGGGGAAATTGATCAGCACATATGTTAAGTCCTCAACCTGCTACAAATTATGCACTGAATGAGAGAAAAATACACAAAACAAAAATTTGGGAACCCAGACTGGGTAGGCAATACTTACTCTAGTTTAGAAATATGAAGGGTATTACAATTTACTGAAGAACCACTTGCTAACCAAGAGGTAAAAACCTTCAAAATTAACCATATGAACACAAAAAACACTTAAATAAACCAGGGACTGAGGAGAAAACAATGAACACCAAAAGGTATATGACTGGCCTAAAAGAGATTTAAAGATGACAATGAAAGCTAATTTTAATGAATGATCTGGCATGTGTGTAGCACGCATGTTGTCCAAGGGGAAAAAAGATACTCCATACATCTTGATCTTATTAATTATGGTCATCCAACATTAATTGCTGAGGGAATAATTAGCATGGGGATGAGGAGTCCCAGAAAAGGAATGCAATGCAATAGAAGCAGGTATTGTGCATTACTGCAAAAGTAAATTTGTGCCTTTTTCAAAGTATTCAAACTCATATAAAAAATAAGCAAATCCTCTGTCTCTCCCTTGAAGGAAGCATATCCTTTGTTTTTGTTTTGTCAATAAATAAGATCATATTGTATTATTCTTGTGTTGTTATCCATGTGTAAAGAACAACCTTTGTAGGAAGTTGACATTTTTTAAAGTTGTGAGAACCTGTAGCCCAATCCTATTTGAACAGTTATAGAAATTAAATATGTCTGAAATGAAATGAGAATATTATTTTAGATATTTAAATTATAATTTTATTTATTTTAAAATCATTTTCTATATAAAATGTAGACTTTTTCACATAAAAAAACAAATCTTGGTATGAAAATTATTCTGAAGATAATGAGAAAGCACTGGTGATTATAGTTTCTAAAATACTTGAGACTCTTTATTATGATTGAAATTATTTGTAAATGTAGTTAATGTAAATTAATGTAGACTAATATTATTGATAACAGCAATAATCAAGTCCACTCCAATTACTGTTAGCGAAGTATTTACTTCCAATTAGTTCCAACTTTTTTAATTTAATAGCAGTGTCTAAATCAAAAAGATGTGGCACCACCTTAACAGTAGACAACTGACTAAAGATGGTAATTAACAAGAAAATTTTGGGATAAAAAAAAGAAAACTTCTGATTTTGATACAGCTTTCTACCGATCATATGTGCCATCTTCCACACTGACAAACCCTCTGAATAGGTGATATTTGTCCTGGACATTAAATGGCAAAAAAAAGTAATATTCCTCACTGCTTACTCACCTTTCATTGCAGCCTCATAGACAGGGGTGACACCATACTTGTTTGCAATGTCCATACAACATCCATTTTCACAAAGCAGCTAAAATTACAAGGGAAATAAATCAAGTAGCAACTGAGTTTTTTTTTAAAAAAATCATTTCAAAATAGCTAAAGAGATTGATAAAGAATCTTGGAATTAAGTTTTGAAGAACATTATTCTGCACCATTATATTTTTAAAATGTATTGCATATGTCATAGTAGAAGTGTTGTAAATATTTTCATAATAAAGAATTATAATATTAGTTTATGGTATAAAGTTAAACCAATTAGCCTTCACTGAATTATTGTTACTATTCAATAACACTTTTGCTGAATTTATCATGTGCTACTGCCAACAATTTGAGTAGTACTACTTTTGTTTGTGGAAAAAAGATACAGTCTAGCATGAATGATTTTGCCCAGTATAATTAAAATCATTGAAAATCATGATTTTTGAAGAAATGTTCAAAGTGATAACATTGTCACTAGCACTCACTGCAAATACATGATTCACACAGATCTGCCAAGTTATGTCTTATGGAAATCAAACCATCAACAAATGTTACTTTATCAACTACCAGATTTGTGCCATTTGATCTGTCCAAAGTTATCCCAATATATTTATTATTAAATAATTCTAAATTTAAGAAGTTATATATTTTAATCAATGCCAATGTTATGTATTCCCTCATATAAAAAGAATTTTCTGCAAAATTCAAAATGCTTTTCAACAAATTTATTGACTTTCAGGGATAAAACCAACTTTTTAAATTCAAACATTTTTTAAGCCCAACCCCCCATCAAGGTTCTCTCATGGTCATACAAACCCTGGGACATTAGATAGGACTGTGGCTATTAACCAAATCACAATCTTGAGTTGAATTTTGCTGACCAGATAGTGAAATTGCAAAGATTAGTAGAATAGCTGTTATATATTTAGTACAATCTAGGGTTGATTTTGCACTGAAAGATTCCCTTCTGGAAAGTGTGTGTGTGTGATTTGGATTTTTAACGTAGCTTTAACAATTTTCCAGTTATATTGCTACAATGTCCGCAATGTGGCAGCTTATAGTGATGTTTAGCACTGGGGCAACATGCTGCAGCCATGTAGCATCATGTCCCATCCAGTCACATTATCCTAACCTCTTAATGCCGAGCGCCAAGCGAGGCAGCTGTTAGTACCATTTTTGTAAGTCTTTGGTATGACTTGGCTGGTGATCAAACCCATGACCTCCCACATCCAAGGTTGATGCTCTAACCACTAGGCCACTGCAAAGTATGAGAATCATATGTTCAAATAATGACAATAAATGAATACTTGTGGAAATTGAAGGGGGAGGCTGGAATTATCTTTCCCACATGGGTATTTGTTAAACAGATTTTTTTTCCTCAAGATAACTTTCTTTTCAACTAAAATCAACAGCAGCCACCAATGGGAAATACCAAATTGACCTTAGGGTGCAGGTTCACCAATAAAATTAAATTTTTGAACAAATACCAAACATAATAATTAGTAGTAGTAGTAGTACTGATGTATATTATTACAATATCAACAGATTCTGTTATGTACTATTTAACAAACTCTTAAAAGACATGCACATTTTTGTCCCAAACAAGGTAACTGTATCCTACTCACTTTTATCCATCCTATAATTAAATTATCAATTATTCTTAAATACTTATTCAGCTTATTTTGTTTTCTACTCCATGACAATACACTAACTTCATTATTAACTGGTAGCCCACATATGACTTTTTGAAAGAGAGGACTGACACCTGTACAATCTGGGTTTAAAAAAAACTGTTCACACTTCAAACAATATCTGGAATATCCATTGCCCAACTTGCAGGCCAAATTGTTAGAAAATACTGTTCACACTTCATGAAATATCTGGAATAACCATTGCACAACTTGAAGAAAAAAGTTTTAAAAACAAAATCAACCTCAAACCCCTCAAAAATTATTGGTCAACCCCTAATCTACAAAACAAGTACAGTAGAAAACTGATCATCCTGGTGTCATTTTTCTCCACTGTTTGCTCATCCTCCAATATTAACAAAATTTCCAGCTTAAACTCAAACTCAAAGAGTTTTTTGATTTCAAAGTCAGATAATCAGCCTTTAACTTACGTAATCTATTTTGCAGCAAACACAATGTAACAGATCCATGTCATCAATATTATATGACTTTATACAGAAGTAAGCATGACTGGGACTAAATCATACAAAACTTCTTGTATGAAGATTAAAAAGTTTCAAGTCACATGATTATGTTTCAGTTAATTTCAGTAAAATATGACAGTTATGTCTTTGTTTTAAAGTATATAGTAAATAGGTTATTGCATCTGAAAGAGTTTGCATTACATATGGCAATAGCTAATTATTTAATTAGCTGCAACAAAAGATCTACTCCTTGTTAATCTCTGCCATGAGGCCATGAGGTGTACATGTGTGCTGAGAATTTTTTCTCAACACTTTGCCAACAGGAATTTGTGGTCTGATCAGATACTGAATCAAAATGTGATTTTAGATTTTAAAAATATTTTCTTTAACACTAAACATAATTACATACAGCTTTTCCTCCTCAATCAAGTTGACAAATATTGACTGCTTCAGCCACAAAGCACACCGTTTCTTAAATGGTAAAAGTGTAAAATACAATGAACTAAATAGCAGTGCCTGCTGTATGGGTCAATTTTAAATGATCTTAGTGGAACAAGGTAAAGTTTCACATACCTTGTATTTTTTCAGGATGAGCCTTACATAACAGCATTGTCTGGTTTTTATACCTTGATCACAGTTGATCTTTCCGGGGTTTTCCGGGTTCTTCCCAAGGTGGCACTCTACAGTTTCGTATTTTGCATTGAGTTAGAATTTTAAAGAAAGAGATTTTCCTTGAGTTTACTCACTGGTTATACTGGCTATTTAAAAAAGACCTTGTATATCTTAGGTATTGTTCAAGGAACCTTTAATTCCCTTTATTTTGGAGTATGAATGATGGGTGTAATATGGGCTATAGAGTATACAGCTTGGCCTTTCAGAAGCTGGTATTGTCTAGTCTGGCAAAATTCATTTTCCCTATTTTAATAGCTGCTAAAGATAGTGTACTTTGGAAAAATTCAGGCTGATTTCTGGAGCACAAGGGAGCAGTCATTTTAGTTAGCAGTGTGCTAAGATCATTTACAATTTCCAAAAGTACAATATTCAAAGAAATGTCAGTCACATTACATCAAAGTAGCATAGAGGTATGCCAACATTATTTCCAATGTGTATGTTTTAAATGCAAACAACTTCACCTTACAAACATCACTCTCTCAAAAGTACATAATAAATGGTGAGCGCCCCCTAAACCATTTATACAGGCTGCCATGTAAAGCTTATCTTGTGCTGTAAAATGGCATTACACCCTACAACAACATATCTTAATCATAAAAAATATATACAATACAGTTTCAACTGCAATTTATGAAGTTTCCCTGAAGGTTACTCACTTCTCCCAGCTTATCAGGAGGTGAAATTGACTCATGTGTTTTTAGGACCCAGAATGACCAATGCAAATATCCAATAAAGACTTTTACAAGAAAATCATTAACTTGCAAAAACATTAAAATCAAGTTTCAAATTTGTAAGCTAGGCACAATTTGAACAATTTTTATTAAACTGACATGGCTGCTAAAGTTACCTTCACACATGGAAACAAGTTCTTTCTTGTGGCCAAAAATATGGGAGCATGGTCTTGACTGCCAATATTAACATCACATCCACTTTGTATAAGTCTTTCCACATACTCTGCTTGATTCTCTTTGATTTTCAATGCTGCATACAATGGTGTGATCCCAACATTGTCTGCAAGTTGTGGATCAGCATCTTTCTCAAGCAGAAATTTCACAACTTCTAACTGTGAATGTTCAATTGCTACAAGTAGAGGTGTCTGGTGACTGAGCTGACATGGTTTGTTTATAATAGCACCATTTTCTACAAGCAGGCGACATATGTCTAAGTAACCCTTCCTTGCTGCTGCTAACAGTGGTGTGTCACCATATTCATCATAGAGATCCAGTTTCACATAATTATTCTTGCTATTTTGGTCTGCTTGTGATATATTCTGCATCACCTGATGAAATTAAATTAAAATTCCATAAAATATCAAAGCATTAATTATGGGATGAAAATTTAATGAAACACTAATACATTATGTGACCATTTACAAGTATGGCATTGGAGGTTCAAGTGATCTTGCCATTGCCACTATGACAGTGGAGATGAACAAACCAATGAACATGCCTAGCACCTTTGATTGTCAGACTAGTATCATACCTGTATATGTCTTATTTGGTAGTCTGAAATCATCTCTGAAGCCAGTGCATAAAGGTAGAATCAAGAATGATTTTTTTTTAACTACTCAAAGAAATTTTGTACAGTGAGATAGATTAACTTTTTAAAACAAAAAAAAATTAAATGGTGTTATATATCCCTCATTTGTCAAAGTCTCTTGCAATTTCAGTATCCCTCCCAATGTATCTCTTGCACTGGAAAACAAAATCCCTCGAAGGGACTGATACCTACTGCTTGAAAAGAATTTCCAGGAATTGATGGCAAGGCAATTTAATTCTTTTTAACCATTCTGTGATATTCTTGAGTGAGAAAATTTTCAAATTAGCCACTGTGGCAGTATTATTGGATGTAAGATCAGCACCAATTTTCATTTTGGACAAACTAGACACCATATGAAGACTTCTGGTGAAAGCCTCAAGACCATGACCTCCATTCACGAGAATTAGTGACAATATTTTTTAGTATATTCATTGTGGCAGTCATATTAGATGTATGTCAGGTACCCTTTCCATTTAGGACCAACTAGATACCAGAAGATGTCTTCTAGTGACAATGCTATGATGATAATGACTTTCCATTAAGAAGGTGGAGCACCAAATATTTTCAAGATGGCTTGCATGATGGCAATATTTGATGTCAGATTAGCTCCATTTCATTCAGTACCAACTAGGTACAAGTCTACTGGTGAAAACCCAACGTAGATATGACTTTCTATTTATGATTACTAGTAAGATTTTTAGGCAGGTTGATGTGGCAGCCATATTGGGCATCAGACTGGCAACATTCTTATTAAAGATCAACTGGACATGATAAGAAGTCATCCAGTAATAAAAAAAAAACATTCTGACATGACTTTCCATTAAAGATGTCTTGCAATAACAAAATATTAAAGCTGGCTGCTGTGGTGGCAATGAAGTCAGATTGGCACCATTGTCATTAGGACCAACTAGGCATTATAATAAGTCTTGAAGTCAAAAACATCATGCTGATATGACCATCCATTCTGGTTAAGTAGTGGTAACATGATTTTCAAGATAGTCATTATCATGGCCATATTGGATGAACTTGATAGCATCATCTCACTAGGGCCAACTAGAATCTATACAAGTTTTCTAATGAAAACCCCATCTTGATATGACTTTCCATTCAGGAGTAGGAGTAATAACATTTTCAAGAGATGGCTGCCATGATGGTTATATTTTAATAATAATAATAATAATAATAATAATAATAATAATAATAATAATAATAAATAATAATTAATAATAATAACAACAACAATGACTTTACTTAAAGAAGCTCATTTGGTCAACTCACCAATCTTCCATGAGACCTTCTGCAATTATATATATATATATATATATATATATATATATATATATATATATATATAAAGCACAATTTTTACTAGATGGATAGATGGAGTATCTTTAGACAAAGATTGCTATTAAAAACCAGATAAGTGATCTACAGCTACAATAAAATGTGCACAAGGTTTTAAGTTGAGTAAATACAAAATTCATACAAATCGTAGGAGTGGACATGTGTGAAACATTATAGGTGAGTACATGATATAACACTGTTTTAAAGAGCAGCAGTACTGAATTAAACAAAAACATACAATGATTGTTTCTGTAGATGTTAACTAAGAACCTTTTCGAAAGCTTGGGACGAGTCAGCTGACTTTATATCGATGGTATGGAATTACATAGTTTAACTCCAGAAAAAGTAAAACTCTTCTTATAAAACTCTGAATTTGGTTTAGGTAAACTTCCACTGTACAAGGTCATCGATTTACATCCAGCAGTCTGCTTGGCTTCGAGACATCCAATCTGATTAGGTCCGCTGTCGAATGATGTGACAACTATTTCGGCATGGAGTGACGAGTGGTCTTCAACAGATGTTGTAAACCACTCCCTCATAGCTGGTCATTTGTCTGCCCTCCTAGCTTCAACCTTCCATGACATCTGTGGATCATACTGAACTGTTTCCACACAGGACAGGAGCATTGTGAAGTCAACCTTGTACGATGGGGTCAGGCCACCGACTCTTCCTGTACCTGTGGAGCTCTGCAGACCATGTCACACATTGTGAACAACTGCCCACTGACAAAGTTCCTTGGTGGACTTCAGGCTCTGCACCTTGTTGATAATGGTGATGTTAAATGGCTGGGCATGCACTGCACACAATAAACAATATTGGGCCACGTGCTCTAGTAAACTATCAGTGTACAGAAAACAGGCCCCCGATGGTTCATTTTATTACCCAGGTCATTATGAATGGGTGGGTACCAAAGTACCTGGGTACCCATTCACAGCTCTAGCCTACACCACACATAGAGACGAGTCTATAGTAAAAAAGGTGCATAACGCTTCCAAAAAGAGTACAAGTACAATTGTTGGTCAACATACACATCTTCTGATGATGAATATATGGTGTCAAGTTTCACAGCAATCCACTAAAAGCAGTGAGACTAGCCATGTGCACAACATTCTGTCATTCACTCCAAGTAAAAAATGCCAAAACTCTAATATAAATCATGGAAGCAGTTATTTCTTTATATCCACATCATTAGATGATCATAACATGTAGTAATAATAATAATGAGGACTTTGTATAGCGCCTAATCTTTAGAAGTTCTAAGCGCTTTACAACATTAGACAACACCTATAAGATAAAAAACATATAATATTATTACAAAAACAAACACCATGAAATTAGAAAAACATTATATATAAAACATGCTGAGAATATTTCAGGTAGGAAACATTATTAGGTCTTTAAATTTGTTCTTGCAGTCGAAATAAGTGAGTTCTGAGAGCCCTCTTGAATATGATCACTGTGTCTTTGTGTCTAAGTTCAGTGGGCAATTCATTCCACGCTGCTGGGCCCTGGTATGCAAAAGAATGCTGTCCATATGACTTTGTTTCCATAGTGAGAATAATGAGTATATGATTGTCAGAAGAGGAGCGTAAGTATCTTGCTGGTGTGTACACATGGGTGAAGTCGGATAGGTATGTTGGACTAGAGTCCGACAGTGAAACGTAGCACAGAGAACAAATTTTATGTTTGATTCTGGATCGAATGGATAGCCAGTGTAGGGTACAGAGCAGCGGGGAGGTGTGCTCTGATCGTGGTACTCAAAGTATGATCCGAGCAGCTGTGTTTTGAACTTTTTGAAGTTTCTGGAGTAGATATTGAGATGAACCAGACAGAACTGAGTTACAATAGCATCATAACAATCCATCAAATTCTGTCCTACACAAACTTTCAGTGAAGACCAATAAGTCATTGAAAAAAACTGCATAAGAAAAAATCGCTTGTCAACATGTGCATCTTTACACGTTTATAATATTTACCATGTTTCATGGCAATCCATTAACACTAGAACAAAGTTACTTGGCAAAACCCATTTTTCAATGTATTGTAAAACAAATGTTACTGTACAAAAGCCACTTTTTTCTCAGTCACAGCTACCCTGATTCATCCAAATCAATAGGCTTCTTCATTACCCCAAGTGCAAATCATCAACAAAGTGTGATCTAGGTATGTGATAAAGATCTAATGTTATTGTGCATGGACCATTTTTCTTCATTCAGTCACACTTATCTTGACCCTTCAATAAGGATGACTGTTAACTTTCACATGAGAAAAGGGTATTTTGCAACCTGAAAAAAGGACAAGTTGTTGTCAAAAAGTCCTGGCACAATGGAAAAACGGCCAAGCATGGGAAAAGAGACAGCCTAGCACAAATAAAGAATAGCACTGTGCAGTACCATCCTAGAATGGCCTGGAGTGGAGAAAAATAACAAACCAGTTACTGCACAGTGGGCATCTACAGGTAAGCTTTCTCACATATGCTGAGCCCGAGACTCAAACTCATGCAAACAGGTGAAACAGCAGTGATCAGTCAAGGATAGCACTGCATAAATGAAATGATCACAGTTCAATCATACTGAAAAGAGTAAAGTTATGGCAATAGGCATTCTACTGATATGAAGATGACAGTTTTGAATATACTGTAAATTAAATGGTTCACAAGTGAGCACGAATGACTAGAGCTGGGTTAGATTCAGAATAATATGAATAGTGTTCTCAATTAAAATCCATATATATCAACATAGGAATGAAGATGTATTTAAAAGTCAGTAACACACACAAGCTTGTCTTCATCCAGTTCAGGCTGAGGCCTATGAGGTTTTTTCCATCTTGTTATAATGTGTTTGTGTTTTTATTTATAACATAGCTTTGACAATTTTAGTCATATTACTACAATGTCTGCAGTGTGGCAGTTTATAGTGATGCCTAGCACTGGGGATCATGCTGCAGACATCCTACATAATCACATTATCCTGACACCAGGACCTTACCCTTCTTGCATATAATGCAACAAGTGATAACAGCATGAGATTTAAAGCATGCTGGAAGTAATGGCTGTGTAGATATGGAACACCAATCAATAAGAGACAAGTATCATGTAATCTGACTGTCCTCTTTATATAGGCTTTACTGTCTATAATTCTTAATGAACAGGTTACTGTATTTGTAATGATGATTATAAAGAAAATTAATCCCGTGGACTTGTTTTATTACGTCAACTCACAAGCTTGCTGGCCTCTAACAAACAATTTGTCCATACAATTACTTTTCAATTTAAATTTAATAACCCAAACTATTTAAACGTCATTATTTTGCGAAATCAGTTTATCAACATATTTATGACAGAAAATATTAACACCTGACTTTTTATGGGTATGAAATTTTGTTATGATCCTGTCAATGCTATTACAGCATCTGCAACTGTAACAAACAAATGGGAAATCTTTACCATATTTCTCCTGTTCAGAAGTATACGAACAATGTCCACCCTCCCAAGTGCACAAGCTGCTGTGAGAAAACTCCATCCCTTTAGCTGAGAGTTTACATCAGCACCAGCCTCCAGTAACTCTATCAAAAGACACTCACTCTCCGTCTCCGGTAAACTTAGAATACGAAACAGCACCTCTTCAGGACTGTCAGGAACATAAACAGAACGGCCATGCCGAGCACTGTTCACATATATAAAGTCCATTGCTCACAGAATTCAACTAAATTTCTGCCTCTGTCTGGCTCAGATCTGTTCCTCAGTCATTCTCAAAATACAGGATGGATTACAATCCAAAAGCTAAAAAAAAAGAATGTTTTGTCAATACAGGCCTTTTTTCTATCAAAAAGCACATAAAAGTTTGAGATCTCTAAAAAGAACCTGCCATCCATATCTGGGTTCTATGTAAGAGATGTTATCTGAGGTACGGTGTTTAACTTGGGGGAAAAAACAACCACATAAAATGAATGCTGATGATGATGATGATGGTGTTAGAAAGTAATAACTACGTTCAACCATCTGCCAACAGTATAGAGATCAAAGCTAACATTACTTTTCTAATTATCTTGCAGACACTGTCAATAGTGGAAGTTTTGTGAATACATCTGCTTAACACTCACCCACACCCACAAAGTGCATCTATCTTATTTGCATAATGCCTGTACCAGGAGAAAATATGCTTTAACTAGAATATGCCAAAAAGGGAAGAAAAGACAAAACCAAAGGAATATAACTCTCCTTCAAAGAAAATGGCATGTAGTAATATACATGCAGTTGCAACATGAAATATACATAGAATACTAATCTCCAGGAGCTTTATACGAGTATAGAATCCCAGCTTGGGCAAGTTGTGAGATGCACATTGAATCAAGCTTTCTACTAATGTTCTAATATTGCCCCAAAGAACTGATTTATTTACTGATGATCACAAAAGGTATCGGGTCTCAAGCTATTATTGTCAATTGGAAAAGGTCGCATTCGCTAATTCAATGAATAATCCAGAACTATACCACTGATAAATATGGAAAAATGCATGTCCAGATCGTGGCTTGAACTCAGGACAAGCAGAAGCAAATTGTGGCATCTCTGAACAAGTGCTGAGATCTCGGAAACGCTTAATCACGCGTATTTGGACGTCATTTTTTTATCTGGGACGCAGAAAGTCACTGAGGTGGGAGTTCTCCGTACGCATATAATATGTGTGCGGCAAAATTCAAAGACTTGCCAGTCCTGCTTCAGACACCTGCTTTGTGGGAAAATGTGTTGATCAATTAGCTGTGCTGGTATTTACAATGACAGAATTCTGTGACTGAAAGACCCCTAGATGTACATACATGTTGTCATTATAAGAGTACATCAAAAAGAACACGATGCAATAGCTGGGTGGCAAGTTCAAAGGCTTTGACTTTGATGATAAAACATACAAACATGTGTTTTAAGATCAAAATCAGTGATCTGGATATATATTAACTGCCTCTTGTACACTATTTCATCATAAAATTAGCTTGAAACTGTAAGTGAACCATTAGGTCTAACGGGAAATAATGGCGGACTTCGCTAAGTCTGGGATGTACCAGTTTATTAGATTGTCTATTTTCGTAAATCATCTGGCAAATATTTTCAGAAAAATATGCAAATCATTGAAAGCAAAGGCAAGGTATTATTTTATTAGAGATTTAACTTTAAAATGCAAATTATGTAGGTCAGAAACGTATGGGACAATGCTATGTTGTGGAATTTGCGAGATGCGCTTTAAGGTCTAAGATGTTTTTGACTTGACATGTATTTGCGAAATACGGGAAAAACACAGCAAATCATATGCTATTTAACCATTGCCTAAAATTAATACAAGGTCATTGACAAATAAATAAACCATAAATCTGCAATCCTGTCAATGGACTGTTGTAATGAAGCTATATTATAGTGAGTGATTACATTACAGAAACCTCTCCATCTAAAAACAGATGCACTCACATCTGTGTTGTTTCTGTAGGAAACAAGGGACTGCAACTTTTGATGGTGGGACTCCTATTTGTATCAAAATGGGAGTCCTGGACTCCTAGTTTAAAATCCTAGCGAGACCTCTGAAGTGTCTTGAAGATTGAACATGAACTTTCAACTTTTTTAAGTGTTGTGAGTGAAATACAGTTATTACTGCTTTGAGTTCTTGATTATGAATAACAAACATTAAATCAGAAATTAAACTGCCTTCTGCCTGATTTCAGTAGGATCAGTGTTATTATGGTGATCGTATAGTCAGAGAAATAAAATCCAAATTTCGAGACTGTGTGTGTGTGTGTGTGTGTGTATATATATATATATATATATATATATATATATATATATATACACACACACACACACAAAAAGAAAAGTAAATTGTAACAATAATACGTGCACCTTTGGCGTGGATTATGTCATTATGCCTTAGTTTTCACGTTTTCTTTAATGCAATTTTCCATTCCATTATTACAAGTCAATTCGCACATGTTTTCAAATCGTGATTATTATAACGCGTGTGACTTGGAAGTTAAGGTAAGATCAATGTAGGCAAATATTTCAATGATATTGTGCTCTCATGACCGAGGTCTTTTTTCCTGAACTACACTATTTTGGAATTTTCCACTTTGAGATGGTCCCGAGCATACTTGCGCATTTGTCAATGTTTCGAAACTTTTCAGGAAAGGTATAAATTAGAATTTTGATAATGTATGCACACGAATCATAATTAAACATACAACTTTTAGGATTTAAAGCACTAGATTACCGAAAATGAGCAAATGGAACAAATATGTTGCAAGTACATCACAAGCTGGTGAATCACCTGCCACGGCCGACATTATAATTTTTCGCATGCGCAGTTTGCTACTTATCCGGGTAGTTTTCGATTCAATATGGCGCCCATTGGAGACAGAACTGACAGGATGGGCTCTGTCGGCGAAGATGAAGATGCAGATTCTAAAAATTTATGGTATTTGCTTGAAAACATACGAATATTTTGCATTCGACTTTATCTTTCATTTCGATCTTCATATAAATCTTAAAGAAAAACAGACCCTTTAGGCTAGAATTCCGTGGAACATATTTCAGCATCGGAATCAATTTTTATTGCAGTCTTTGTCTACGATACTGTATAGTTCTGTCTTTTGTTGATATTCTCTTAGTTCGCATATTACATCATCAGTGCAAGCATGCACAGAACATCATATACTCCTAAATTAACTTGACACTGTATCAGTAATTGTCAATGTCCGCTTCGCAGACTGGTTCGGCATATTACACTCCCCTCCCTTCTACAGGGGCTCGTATCGTTGCTTAAAATTGACCCGTCATACATGTAGTATATAATAACTACAAGGGAGGACACTTCTCTCCTTTGTCGCGCGACCCATTTAAGAATAAACACTATTATTTCAAGCTACATTTCGCGTAGCGTAATAAATTTGGAACCGATGCTCAGGCATTCGACTGTGTATCCCTATCAAAAGTTTGACTTAATATCATACCTTTAAGGAAAACCAAATCATATTCCCACGGTACCGCTCGACATGTACCTGATCGCGCCCGCTTAGTATGCAAAAACAACTCCCTGAATGGAACACTACCTTCTCATCGGTTAAAAGAAAATGACATCCTGTATTTATTTTATAACTTATTTTCAGTTAGCCATTGAGAAGGTAAAAGTGTTTATTTTTAAATGGGTCTTGCGAAAAAGGAGAGAAGTGTCCTCCCTTGTAGTTCTTATCAAGTACATGAATGACAGGTCAATTTTAAGCAATGATACGAGCCCCTGTGCTCTTTTACACCACCACTAAAGCATAGTCCAACATATTACTAATATTATCCTAACGTATTCCAAAGTGTATCGATGGAGAAATTCGGTGCGAGTCACAACCAGCACATTTTCAGCATATCAGAAAGTTTGAAGATTTTGCAAACATATCCTTGAAAAAATAAAATACAGTTGATTAATCTTCTAATCCTACAGTAGACCAACAAGTAGGTCTCCTCTTTTTTTTTCTTCTGACATTACTGGTAGCTTAGACCTACCGGCCCAGGCCATATTTCATACTGAAGCTTTCACCTTCCAATCAGTTCTTACTATTGGATACGCAAGTAAATAATAAATTTATTTTGACTGACCTTTTTATGCGGATTGTAAGTAAAATCCCTCTTCTTTTAAACTATGGCATTTAATCCTTCAGTCTGAATGTTTTTACTGCCTGTCAGAACAAAATATTCGTGTCTCCATCATTTACTAACCTTTTAAATTGCTGATGCATGCATGGAAGGCAACATCACCCTTGGGCAAGAGTAACAGCACAACTTGAACTGCAGTTCTGTTGCAAGCTTAAGTCAGTTCCTAGTGATAAAGTCCATACTTGAAAGTTTCTAAGCGTTACTCTTGCCTTGGGGTGGTCTGCTTTCCATGCTTGTGTCGCAATTTAAAAAAGGTTAGTAAATGATGGATACACTATGAGTGGAAAGAACAGGGATTTTACTTACCATCCACATATAAAGGTCAGTTGAAATAAATTTGTTAATTAATAGCAAGCATCCAATAGTCAGACCTGATTGGAGGGTGAAACCATCATTATGAAATATGATCTTGCCGAATTGCTCTCTCTAACAGTAATGTGAAGAAAAAATGGAGAGATATTCTTGTTGGTCTAGTCCCACAGTATAAGACACCTCCCCTGATATTTGTGTGTTTTAGGATGCCGTTTACTGGCCAAATAACTGATTTGTATAGTGCGTTCAAGGTTGACTAACATCAAAAAGAGAAGTCAAAGTTTCAGAAATATTTCATACACTTAGCAGAGCTCAAAGTTATTTTTTTTTAGCCACAGGTCCGGGCTGGTGACTTAAAAAATATCACAAGCCCCCACTCAAACTCCACAAGCCTTACTCCAATTTCCATATGCCCAAACTTAAAATAAAATCATATTAAATTGACTTGTGTGATTATTTGGATCTCAAAAAATTTCAGCGTTTTTCTCCAAGGTCTGAGGTCAGCCATTGTCTGATTGCTCCTTCTTAATAAGTAGATCAACAGTGTTTATGTTCATTAGCATCAGAAGTGTGTCTTGATTTATACAGTTTTAGTTTCTGTTCAAACTTTCAACGTTCATATATGCTGCTTAATTTGTTTAACCAGTAATTCAATTCACTGGAGTAAGCATACGAATGATACAGTTGAATTATTATTCATTCAACTTTAACTTCAAACACCTGCAGACCTGCCAACTCTTACGATTTTGCTGTAAGTCTTATGAAAATTACCCTTAAAATACGGACTTGTGGCATAAACGCAAAAGCTACAGGAAAATGATCATTGCCAAAAATGCAGAAAATTCGTTCATCTGTGTTTGATTTGGATCTGGGTTTCATATTAGATTAGAAGTAGTGAAATTGGTCGTGAACCAAACTAACTTTACAGCAGCACATCAGACGCTTTAATCTGCACCTATTTGATCATGCGAAGCATCTGAATGATCAAACTGTTGATCATATATTTTTTTTAAACGACGTCCATTAAGCGATGCATGTTTAAGACGAAAGAGAAAATAAGCTTGTGAAATGGAAAAAGAAATTCCAGGAATTCCGTCAGGTTGAGAGATAGCAACAAGCCATTGAGCTGCATAGGGCTTGGAACTAAAATTTGTGCACTTTACTAGTGGTAAATAAAATCTACATACACTTTACAAACTTTTCACTTGAACATAATGTTATTGATGCTGCTCATTCCGAATACTAAACTTTTAATTACGTTTTCCAGCTTTACAATAGCAGTTTATGATATTTTGTTACACCTTACTGAAAACTGGTCAAACTTACAGAAAAAATCAACTGCCTTACTGAGATGGACTTGTCAGGGTTATCAGGTCTGCACCTGGAATAACGCAATAGCAATTAAACAAGTCCAAAAAAAATACTGCAAGCATTTTTGCCAATCTCCATCAAGGTTGGCTAGTGTTAATAATGAGAGACAAGAGCCAACATGACCCCCCCCCCACATTTGACCTCTTTATTACTTATAATACCTCAAACAAAATATACTGCATTCTGCATTCTACCTATACTCTCCAGATTACAACAATAAAGTAACCAATTAACAGCTTGTCATGTATACAAACTGGCCTTAAATCCCATTATGCAGCCACACATCATTGCACAAGTTGCCAAATCAGACATGATATTTCTCCATTTTAAAGCGAAATTCCACTTTTCTCCTGACTTAAATCATTTTTCTTGATATAGTCCATTTTTTATATCATCTCTGATCCGGTTTTTAAAAAACGGTCTGTCCACTCACATTCTGCAACAACCTTGTAAATTATTCGTTCCATATATTAGCTAGCACACGACTCTCATAAAGAGTATTCTATTTGGTCGAAGGTTTAAATTCATCCATTGAATCTTTGTGTAATGGAAACTGTTGGCAATGGAAAGAAGAAGCATGCTTGCAAAACATGGCACCCAGAGTTGTTGAGAGAGACCATAACACGAAAAGTTTAGATAAAGGTTTAAAAATTGTATGGAAATGGGAATGGCTGGAGCGAAATGTTGGCAGAAATTTAGTTGGTTAGTTCATAAGAAAACAACGCTAGAGGATTGGCATTTTGTGACCTCTGCAATAAAGATCTGAATTATGGTAATCGTGGTTGGAAGAGTTTGAAACAGCACCTACAAAAGAAGCTGCATATGGAAAAATTGAAGCTCAGAAGACATCTGGAAAAAGTGCATTTAATTACTATAAGAATAAAGATTTCTTGCATGAGAAAACAGAAGTAGCCCTGTCAGAATATGTGCATTGCATGTCGCCAACACAAGCACCAGCTTGAAAGGAAAAAGACTCTCATTGAGAAGGAAAAGAAACCATTGCACATTGAGCCAAAAAAGTCAGTGGTGACAAAAAAGAAGGCTAAAGAAATCTTTGCCAAAACCGCAAAAAGATCTTAGCTAGCATATCAGCAGGTTGTGTCCATTGGAGAAAAAGACAAGTGAATGTATGGGATTATTTGTATATAGTTTATGTATCTGGGTGTTTATTTTACAGATTTGTTATGAAAAGAGAGAAGTATAATATATTTGCTGCAAAAATTGAGAAATTTTTGTGAATTAATTACAACGTGAACACTGACATGCACATGAAATAACTATAGCATCATTAGTATTGGAGAACAAATTCATGTGACTATAAATATTGTGAAATTATTGAAATCAAATTGAACATTTTTGGTAAGTTTGTTTGTTTTTCAAATGATTATTTTGGTTTATTTTATGATCATAAGTTGCACCTGGAGTAGTTTTTAAAGTGTAAAATGCATTTTTGGACCCCCCTCGATACCCCCCTGGGGGAGGACCTCCAAACACCCCTTTGAATTTTTTCAACTTTTTTTTATGGAAGACCAATATCATGTCTGAAAAATTGATGGGACAGTTCCAGTACCCAATAGACTGATTGTCGTTTGTTTCTGGTACATGTACCTACATACCTAGAATCACGTGTACATGTATTTTAACTTAATTAAAGCAATGTGAGCACTAGTTAATAGTAACCCAGGCAATGTGTTCCCCATTCATAGGTCACATGCTTTCCTATCTACACAAAGTTTAGGGCTTTTAGTAGAAGTACAAGTAGAGAGCTTGAGAGGGGTAAGGGCATACATGGAGATAAATATAAATAATTTACTAGTCTTCATGTATCTTCAAAAAAAAATTCTGCATTTTATCAACATGATAGAAGTTTTCTCAGGCAAATTAGGGGGTTTTCTTAAATTTTTTATGTGACATTCCCAATGGGCACCTTACTTAAAAGTACAGGAGGGGTCTGATCTCAAATTTGAAGCACCTTGGGAATCATACTATTGTTTTTTTAAACACTGCTTAACAGCCCATATTGATGCTTTTCTACAAACTAAAGTAATATTGCTTTAGTTGGATTTTACTTGCTGATGTCTTTTTTTCTAATAAATTCAAATTCTGACAGAAGCAAAAAATGTATTTTCAAGTTCCGTTGACCTACAATTCAGTTAGCTGGAATGCAGTGGAAGTTGAGATTCCAGAATCAGTTAAAAGGATGATAAGTGTCTTGAACAAAATTTACCTATCTGAACACACTATTCAATATTAAAATATTATTCATTTCATTTAAGAAACATACTTTAACTTAATCTGATTTGTCATTTCCGGGTTCCATTCAATCACATGATCAAACAGTTTGAGAAATAACATAGTAAGAAGGCCATTGTACAAATTCTGTAATTATGGTTCATTATATTGGCTTATTACTGAGGTGAAATATAATTGTATCTTGAACAAAATTATGCTGTCTGAACACTTTATTAAATATTAGTATATTTGTATTCATTTCATTAAAGAAACATACTTCAGCTTTAATCCGATTTTGTCATTCCCAGGTTCCATTAAATCACGTGATCAAACAGTGAAAAATAACCTAGTAAGAGGTACATTTTGCGAATTCTTTAGTTATGGTTCATATATTGGCTTATGAAAGAGATGAAATATAACTGTTGATTTCCAGCAGATATGGTTTGATACAAAGTCTCATAATATGCTTGCCCCTGGGTAGAATGACTACCCTATTTGCTTATCTTGTTGTTTCAGCCAATTCCATATTTGTAATGGGGATTAATTATATCCAAGTGTGGTGTCATGATAATGTGATTGGGTGGAACATCATGCTACATGTCTGCAGAATGATGCCCCAGTACCAGACATCACTATAAACTGCCACACTGCAGACATCGTAGCGATATGACTGAAAAAGTGTTAAGCTATATTAAAAGATCCAAATCAAACACACGCATGCTCTATCCAAATGTCATTGTTATGTCCTAGGGGCATAACTCATGTAACAAGACAAAATAAAACCCAACAAGCATTCAATTTTCCAAAATATAAATGTATTTCCCTAAAATGTAAAATCAAACTGAAAGAATTAAAAATAATTTACAGTATTAATTCGTAGAATTTTCCTATCAATTTCATAGTAATCCAGAAATAATCCAGTGGTATTCTGAATGAAGATTCTGATGTGTTGATGTGCTAGCACCACTGAAGAAAAACAAGGTTCTAATGTCCAAAAGTTTTACTTCAGGATAAATCCACTGAAAGTGAATGTCACAAAAGTCCTTGAATGTTTCGCGCAATCCAACAAAATTATTAAATATGCAAGACCTTTCATTTTTTACACAATAATCCAGCAAGGTAGTGACTATTTACAATTAAAGAAAATCTGCTCTGCAATTTCAACAAACAAGTTAGAAATAAATCAGATTTCCTCTCATGACTCTTACGGAATCAATTATAACTGAAGAATGAGAACGTAGTGCTTCAATTTTTTTTATATATAGTCACCTAATGTGCATCAAAATAAACTGAATGACAAAGAAAGATTTTGTTGTAAAATATCTTAACAGTCATGGTCTGGCTTTTTTTGGTATGGTAATTATTGAACCAACCAAAAACTAGAGTTTGCATGACGTGTCCACATTACAAATGTACTCCCTAGATCATGCTATGTTGATATGAACTTGGCAGTAACCTTGATTTATTAATGTTGAAAGGAGATGCATGTACTCTTACTATAGTACATGCCAGAAACTGAATTAAAGAATTAGAAAATAATTGTCATTTGTGCTTTTCAATAAATGAATGAGATGCGCAACTGAGTTTTCATTTTCTTCACATAGCATTGTTGTCAGAGCTAGCCATAATGATTTCTATATCCTGTCATAGTACAGTAATAAATTTGTACAGCATTATCACCACTCCATTAAAAACTCAAATTTCCTGATAACAGTAAAATCACTGTATTGGGCCCCTAAGAGGGTCCTGCATATTGCATATTATTTCAACATTTGCAGTGAATATTACTCACTTCTTACAGCATAACAATTATAAATGTTCAGATCCTTTAATATACTGCATTAATTTGATACTTTTTTTCCTCTTTCATCATTAATTTGTGTGAAATTGTGTAATGTACTTAATAAAGATAAAGTTATTTATAGATAAAGTTAGTCAGATAGTTAATTGAAACTCTTCTTTTTTTCATTTTGATTTCTCTAGACCAGATGCTATTGAATTTATTGTACTGGCCATGCATATTTAATTTCATTTACACTTGTTGGAGAAACTCTTTCAAGTCTTTATTTTTTTTATCATTTTGATATGCAAGCTGTATTATCAAGATCTATAATGAGTTTAATTATTAGCAGCATCTGTGCATATGAATGAAGTTATATTGCATAAGCTTGAGTTTGTGAACACTTTATAGAGTGGCTTCTAGAAGAGTTCCATTGTAGTTAATGTTGACATAATAATAACGAGGTGCATGGTTCTCCAGGATGCCAATATCTGTGTAAAAGTTTGCATACATTAATTTTGTGCACATGAAATACTATAAGCCAAGTCCTCGGTAATTTGACCATTAACTGTGTGTACCTGCCTCAGCATCACTGCCAGTGTGCAGATTGATGCTGGTTTTATTTTTGCATTGACAATCCAGTGATCTGCCAGCAGTGATCAAGTCTATTGGTAGTGTGTGTTACATATGATAAAGTCTGTTGGTAGTGTGTGTTACATATGATAAAGTCTATTGGTAGTGTGTGTTACATATGATAAAGTCTGTTGGTAGTGTGTGTACATATAAAGTCTATTGGTAGTGTGTGTTACATGTATTTTAGCCAGATCCATTACCAGGTCAAAAAATTGCATATAAATAAACAAACAGGTGAAATGAGAGGGAGGGAGGAAGTATGGCATACAATTCCTTGAGCATTCCTGTTTATATAGTAGTATCAGCTCTAGAAGTAGTTGTGGATGTGATTAATTTTTGTCATATTATGGAACATAGGAGGAAACGTTTCTGAATGAAAATTGTATCTTATCTACACGTTGCTGTTATATTGTGTATTCTTGGATCAAGTTTGTTCAGTAAATCTTACATGAAGTAGGTACAGCCCAGTAAATTACTCTTTTCTCTCTATTCATGTTAAGAATAAGAGTAATATTTATCTTCCAGGATATTGTTTGTTTAAATTCAAGGATTGTGGGTTTTGACATCATATGATGTTATATCATAGAAATATAAATAATACTATGTAAATACATATACTTCTGTTTTATTATATGCTAAACAGTGAATTACCAGAGTTACTGAGAAATAATATTGATATTTCATTAGAGTGAAAAAATGTCATAGTTTTTCACTGGCCATCAGTAGACATCGATAACATTATAACCTTGAAATTTTAAGCTTTTCTTAGATGCTTACATAGTTGGGAGGTTAATATCGCTGCCTACCATTAAAGACAACTCATATGATTTTGATTTTGAAGGATATAGTACATGTTATTAGTGACGTGAATTTGTTGATTGGCTGAGCTTGTGTACTCTCTGTCGGCCATATTTCAGATCAGATTTTGATCAGGCTTTTTATGTTTGCTTGTTACATAAAGATTATGATTGATGGCATTATCTAACTTCTGACTGGTTTAATTTGTAGACACTGGGAGGCAATATTTCTGAACAGATTAACAGAAGAAGAAAAAAGTTAAAAATAAAATAAAAAAATTAAATTAAAAAATAAATAAATATAATAAATACTTTATTTCTTGAGGGTAACTCAGAATGATATACTATTCTTAACTGAGGCCCTCAAAATGAACAAAGCTATTGTAAATAGTTTAGGAAAAAATGTATTTTAATATCTACAATGAAAACTGCCTTTCAGGATAGTAGTCACATGTTTTTGTTTTGAACACATTCAGATTTGTTTCTGATCTAATTGCTTTGGGGAGCTTATTCTGTAGAATAGCAGCAGAGTAAGCAGAGGAATTTTTTTTAAGGTATTTGTTTTTGAAAATGTTGTATTGCAATGATCATTTGTACTTGATATCCGTTTAGGTACTTGTTAATATTTTTCTGACTTAAAATGAAATAAACTATTCAGGTATTGTGGACAAAGTTCATTCTAGACTTTGAACTTTAATATGGAGTTCAGTAGACTAATCTGCATTCAGGTTTCAGCCATTTCAGTTTGAGAGTATATTTATGGATGCTGTATAAAAAGGTCAATTGGGTACATGTATGTAAGTTTGAATAATGTTAACACCAAGTTCACCCCATGGCCCCAATTTCCATTAGTGGCCCAAAAGTTATGTTTTGAAATATCATGATAGAATGTAAATCTTATCTGCTAGAATTTTTCACCTCCTTCCAATCATATCTGTAACACCTGTTACAAGACTGGAACTGTAATTTTTCCTTTTCCAAATTGGAACTCATTTTGATTGGCCTAGTGGTTAGAGCTTCTGCCTCTGAAACAGGAGGTCGCAGGTTCGAACCCCAGCCAAGTCATGACAGAGAATTATAAAAATGGTACATACAGCTGCCTTGCTAGGCATTCAGCATTAAGAGATTAGTGTTAGGATTGGTCAGCCTGGTGTCAGGATAATGTGACTGGGTGGGACATCATGCTACATATGTCTGCAGCATGATACCCCACTGGTAGACATCACTATAATTTGCCTCACTACAGATGTCATTATAGCGATATGAATGAAAAATTGTTCGAGCTGCATTAAAAATCCAATTCACACATACACACTGATCAGAACAACACTTATGGCATTGGTTTTAAGTGCATTTAAGCATAAAAAATATTCGGATTTACCAACATGTGTAAGCCAGTAGTGAAAAACATAAGTATTTACCCCTGTGGCTTTGCCACTCAAGTGAATATACTGAGTGTCACCCACTAGATTAAATATATTCATTATAGACTCATTTCAAGCAAATATCCTCTTTGTTATTATTGCATTATGCAGATTATGGTATGTGCACAATTAAATTATAACACATGTACATATGCTGTTCATTGTCAAATTTATGTTCCACGAAAGTCACACTATCCTACTCACTTTAATCGATCCTCTGAATTATCACTGACATCAAATAATCACTTGTTTGTTTTGTGCACCATGACAAAACACTAATTATCTTGCATATGACTGTAAAACAGAGAATAGACGCATTGGTTGAACAGCAGGTATAAATTAGATTTGGAAACAGCTGTTCAGGCTTCAAAAAACTATCTGGGTTTGCCAGTTGCAACAATTGTGAGCTCAAAGGATAGTCAACTTGCATGTGAGGTCCATGATTAATAGGGAATAAAAGAAGCTATCGTTATTCTTTGTGACCCATAAAATAAAACTTAGCCTGCCTTTACAAATAAGTTTTAAATATTGAATGACCTCCCAACCCTTACAGAAAGGGATGACTCTTGTATCACTTTTCAAAGATGAATGTTTTTTTTTCTTCTTCAAAATTGGCCACAGTATCTC
This sequence comes from Sinohyriopsis cumingii, assembly GCA_028554795.2. NCBI lineage: Eukaryota > Metazoa > Mollusca > Bivalvia > Unionida > Unionidae > Sinohyriopsis > Sinohyriopsis cumingii. The sequence goes on along the minus strand of JAPYKE020000365.1, from coordinate 271,187 downwards.
ACTTGTTGATTAATCCTTTGGATCAGAGTTTGTCCAACTCCCATTTCTGTTGCATACTTTGAGTGGTCACTGTTATGCTCCAGTGACCACATAAGGCAGGGAAAACACCATTTGAAAACATTTGGCAGCAGAAGGCAGATTATCTTATATACAGGACATTAATGTAGGAAATTTGTGAAGGGAAATTAGTGACCATTGTGACCAGGTGACTACTATGTGCAGTTGACTGTTAAGACAGATTTGACTGTAAATCACAACAACACTAATAGACAGTTTAGCAATGTGCCCAACGCTTTTCTTTCCCCACTATAGTTTAATGCATGTGTGAATTTGCATTTGCAAGCTGAGATAGCTGCCCAGGTGAGTGATGTAATGCCAGCATGGGCTTCTTGTTGAGATTATAAATAATAATCTATGATTAATTGTCACCATGACTGAGATCTATTATTGTGAAACCTGTTTTGCTGAGGTATTTGTTGAAAGCTTTCATTTTCTCATGTCCAAATGGAGACCTTGTAGAATGAGTTTTTTCTGTCACATAACATGGCAGCAGGTCAGAGTCCATGCTGTTATTTCCATCTAGTGTATGATTTAAGAATTCCAATCTCTAAACAAAGTGCCTTTCTTGCATGAAGTAAAAAATATTCAGCTTGTTTGATACCTTAGCACCTGAAAAGAAATTTTCATTGTCCTAAGATGCAAGAACTCACACTGAGGGTCTGTTCTAGGGTGCATGATTGCAAAATTCATATTTTGTAAAAACTATTTTGCTGAAAATTTAACCAAATGCACAAATATGTAGCTTAAATTCACCCATTTTTTTCCACTGAAGGGTGAATAACTCCCTTTCCACCTATAAATGTAGAGGCCTAGAATTGACCATGCATATTACTGACATCTCATAAGAGTTACTTATCCAAAAATTTTGACACGCTTGAAAATTTATGATCCTGGATATTAGTTCTAGTTCTTTGTAAACAAGATTAATGTACATGATATCCTAATTCCATGCCTTTCCCTAAAGTATTTATATTCTCTTACAGGGCATCCATATTGACAGAAGTACAGTCAAGCTCTGCATCCAAGCTTCCCACATCTAAATCAGTATTAGTACTAGGTGAGTTGCTATCTTTCATTTTGCATCCAAACTTCCCACATCTAAATCAGTATTAGTACTAGGTGAGTTGCTATGTTTCATCTGCATCTAAGCTTCCCACATCTAAATCAGTATTAGTACTTAGTGAGTTGCTATCTTTCATTTGCATCCAAGCTTCCCACATCTAAATCAGTATTAGTACTAGGTGAGTTGCTATCTTTCATTTTGCCACTGATAGAATAAAGTTTGATCTTTCATTTCTAGCGATTACGAAGGAACTAAAACCCACCATAAAATAATTGGCATTTTGTACAGAAGTAGATGATGAATTTAGTTATGCTTTCACTGCTGTAAACAGACAATATTGGTGAGCATACAATTTAAGTGTATTTAGCATTACAACGGTTTTGGCCAAAGGTTTATTGAAATTAAAGCTGCAATGTTTCTACCGGTATTTTGTATTTTTCATAAATTTAAAACTAGATCAAGTCTTCACATTCTGTTTGACTCGCATGCATTAGTCTTTTCACAGATTTTCTTTAATTTTAACTAAAAATGAGTTTCACTGATTTATTGAAGTGGAATTTTAAGATTTCTCAATCACTGAAAGTTTATGAAAAAATACAGACATTGCAGTTTTAAAATATTGTGAGAAAAAGATGATAATATATGTGTTGTAAAGACCAATGACACAAAGGGCAGATAGTTCTCTAACCAGATTTCAGACGTTTATTGGATAACCTGCTGTCCATTGTCCTGTATTTTCAAAGTCCAACCCTCCTTCTGTCGAAGAAAAGTACTCACATTTGAGTTTGTATTTAGATCAGTTACTTGTTTTACCATGAAACTTGTAGCTTAGGTTTTCTTGCACTTTTAATGCATATGGGCTTTTCTTCATGATATATACTGTGTTTTCCAATGGTCAGATCAAGTTAAGAAAATGCAGAAAGCACACATATTTGTTTAGATAACATAAAACAATTATGTCCAAAATTTACATATTACGCACATTGATAGTTCACTAAACGTTTATGCTGGTGAAAATAAAGATTCAGTAAAATATTCGGTCATGCTATAATAGTGATTTTAAGTGTATAAAAGGCAAAGCTAAATGCAGTTTTTGTTATACCCACCTTTGCAGAAGCTTGATGTAGCAATCCCTGTGGAATATTTGTGCATATATGTCCATGCCTTAGATTAACCTCAGTGTACATTTTTTTAAATTTATATTTCAGTTCCATTTTATTCCAGCATCTTCATGAAGGGTTAGGCTCATTCTGTTTGTATCTGTCATGCCAAGATTAATTTGGAGTTTAGGTCGGTCACTTCTGCGCTGCTGGTTTCAGGGTCATACTTTGGTCACCTGGTTATATTTTTCAAAGGAGAGATTTGCATGGCATTCATGATCAGTAAACACATTGCTAATCAAATGCAGTTCTTAATTTGAAGAATAAGTTTTTAAAAAATATGCTTTCTTTAATAAGTGCATGCAGGTTTCGTCAAGCTAACATTTGTAACCAGTTTGTTAATGGTTAAAAAAATTATCTGCATATATTTCCTAAATTCCTGATATATTTTAATTATACTTGTCATGAATCAATCTAAACCTAAGACCATCCATCCCTTGTCATGCTCATTTGCCCCTTTAATATCAGGGTCAAAGTCACAGAAAATTTGCGTTATGTTTTTAGTTTAAAAAAATTTATTTGCCTCTGTATCACCAACACCATGATAGATTTTGTTTATAATTAGGAGGAATCTTTATGAAGCTGAGATAATTCTGCAATGTCTTTGTTCAGCATTTTGATCCTTCGGGCCAGGGTCAAAGATTTTAAAGCAATACTGTGATTATGAGTTTTGGCCTTTTTGTAATTTATCTTACACAGACATTTTGTTTTCAATCCAGGTGATAATGAATCAGGCAAGACAACTTTGATAGCCAAGTTGCAAGGAACTGAAGACCCCAAGAAAGGGGTCGGTTTGGAGTACTACTACATAGATGTAAAAGATGAATATGGAGATGGCAAGTACCATTAGATATGTCTTCAGCAAATATGTTGTGGCTCAAAGTTAAAATTATATATTTAATAAAAAGAATTCATTTGCCTATTATAATTCCTGTATTTGAACTAAAGAACTAGACTTCTTCAAGCTCAATTAATGTTTTACACTGATATGTCAGGCAGATTTTTTCATCTAACTTCTGAATTTCCTCTCTCACAAGATTCACTGTGTATTACAGTATATTTTAGAAAATGATGTTATATACAAGTAAAATTGACAAAATATTTTCATTAAAGTTTAAAATCAGAAAGAGTAAATCTTTTTAAATGATCAGGTTTATGGGCAAGATACATGATTTACTTTCCTGGTCTCAGGGAACACCTCATATTCTGCAGAACCCTTGTTTATTTTTTTTTATTACATGTCAATATTTTTTTCAGAACAAGCTCACCTAAGTGTCTGGGCATTAGATGGTGATCTAAATCATACAGGATTACTCAAGTATGCCTTGTCAGAGAGTAATTTTGAACATACCATTGTCATGATTGTGGCCTCTATGGCTAATCCATGGAGTATCATGGAGACTATAGAAAAATGGGTCACAGTTCTCCGACAACATTTGGACAGGCTAAAGATATCCCCAGAAGACAGAAAAGCCTATGAACAAAGTTGTAAGTACTTTTACTTACCATGTACTTGTGAAATGTTAGCATCATTTTAATGTATCAGGATGTTGTTAACTCGGCAAAGTTAGGTTTCATCAGCTTTAACAGGAATGTTGCAAAAACTAATACTGACTGATAGTGTTTCCCACAGAATCTCAAAGCTATGGTAGGCATCCAGTCCAGAGGGCACATTTAGTACACAGGGAAGCCCTTTTTTGTTGCAGTAATAGCATTAAGTTTATAATAATGATAGAATAAAAATCATGATGACTGTTTATTATTATTATTATTATGATGTTATTCCTTAATTAAATTGAATACATACTTTTAGGAGAAACATTTCAGCACGATAAAGTGTATTCTTTTTATCATCATTAACGAATTAATGTCTAGCATGCAAAGCTGTAAGGCATAAAATTACTTGCATATTAATATGGCATTTACATGCATTTGTGCTAGGGGATGTTTGTTTAACCATACATCGTAGAACAGGGAATGTACTTTTTTTTAAAAATATGTGCCAGGGTACTATGATCACTCAGAGTTCAAAAGAAAATGATAAAAGTTTAAAAATTTTGTATATGGGTAACTACTTGTTGAAATTTTCTTCCCTGGGTTCCAAGTATATTTGCTGGAACAGCCTTAGACATTTTGTCTTCATTAAGGCAATAATAATAAAACTAATTTTGAAATTGTTTTATACTTTATTAGTGTTAGGTTAAGTAAAGGTAAACATTTGCTTGCAATGTAACAATATTGACAAAGCAACAAGTTTGAACACTTATGCAGTATGCATTAGTACATTTAACTCCTAAGAGAACTGAAATGGTATTGTTAAAGCTGTTGAACAGATTCTTCAATTTCTTAAAGCAAGGAATATTTGCAAAGCTTGAGATCAATGTCTAATGGGAATTTATGCTCATTGTTTTACGATATGAAGTTTGTTTTTGGTATTTTGGTAGGCACTTGCAATTGATTTCAGTAACAATCAGTTTTTCTTGTGAGAAAATTTGTTTCACAGCTGCTGTGGAATAAATAAATGTCTCTACAGCTTCATAATATTCTGATAAAGCATTGGCTTCTTCTCAGTAAGGGTCTGAAGAATGTACATTGACAATTATAATTGGTCATGTGCATAAGTTTTCCTACTTTTGAAAGATTGACCAATTAATAAATTCATTTCACTTTACTCCCCAGTGTACAGCTTACATAGCACACATTTGAATCACTATAATTCTGCCACCATCTATTGCTTTTGCTTTGCTTTTCTTTCCATACTTCTTTCAGTCTTCATTTCAGAGATGTCATTTTGTCATAAAGTTGCAAATCATTGTGCAAGTCCTGTTCAAGGTTTACACAATTATATACACATGAAGAAGTTGTTATTAGCTTTATTTAATCCTGTAATTAGTTATAGCTTCTCCAGTGAATGGGCAATAATAAGAGTCATATAGAATAAAGAAATTTGACACAATCTAGCCTTAGATTGCAAAACAATTCAAGTGGGGAAAGTTAATTCCTTTAATCATACATGTATCTACTCACTGCATGTCAAGTGCTGTTTATTGAGCAGACACACTACTGCAGTTAGTTTAAATAAATAAAGACCTCCTTTATGGACCATCACATGGTGTTAGTCGGTGGACTCGATGAATAGCCTCAGCTCTGGACACAAATTTATTGCCACTTATGATCACAGAAGTTATATCAGGCACATCAGTAACTATTTTTGTTAGTGAGACATTAAAAAGACAGTTTAACTTGAAAAGATAATCCCACTAATCATATATGTTCACATACATGCCAGTTATTATGCTTTTGGTGTAATCATTGTTTTTTTCCACCAAATTACATTTTCCACTAAACTGTATGTGGATTAAGCTTTTCTGCTACATTAAAAAAATAAAGATAAAGCAACAAAAAAGGTGTTTTTATCATTTTTATTATCATCTCTTTAATTTCACTATATAAATTTGAGAATATTCTTAAAACGGTGACTTCTGCATAAGAATATCATAAGATCACTTTCCTTATTTGCTATTTATAGCAACTGTATATGACCCGTTTCCAACAAAACAGATGGGTTTCTTCAAAAATGAACCTGCCTAACAGATTCATTTGATTGATAAGCTAGTTAGTGAACCAGTCTTTATTTTTAAAGAAAATGGTGCCAGATGTTTAGTGAAATGCTTTATGGTGTGAGTTGTGGATGTTATGATGGAAATTATTAGAGCAGATGGATCTTGTAAAACTTCAAAACATGTTAGATCAGAAACGGGGACAAATCAACACCACTTTACAAACTTTAAAAGAAGGATATGAGGGTAATGTAAATCAGCACTCTTAACACCTCACCGTGATCATTGCTGGATTCCAGTTCACAATCATTCAGTGAACATTACACATGTTGACTAGAAGTGAATGCTGAAAGAAACAAAAAAATTCAGTATATTTTGTGTTTGTATTCTGGTTCTTTGAAATTTGCCCTTTGTGACAAAAACTTGTACATCTTTTTCATACTTGCTGCAATTCTAGCATGTATTATATAGATTACACTTTTTACACCCAAATTATGTTTTTTGCCACTTACCATAGCAATAATTACGCTCACACCTCTCAGGGTGGGGTGGGGGTGAGGTTGGCATGCATGTACTCACTGGCATGTCAGGTACTGTTCATTGAGTGGACACACTGTTGCAAGCAGTTCAGTTTACGATCATAGAAATTATTTCAAGCACATATGCAACTTTTTTGTATAGTGAGACATGAAAGGGGCATTTTGTAACTGATAAAAGGGCACAGGTTTGAAAAAAAGTCCTGGTAGGATGTAAAAGAAAAACGTCCTGGCATAGAAACAGTATGGCATGATGCTGTTCTAAACTGACCTGTGGGAAACACTTAACTGAAATCTCTTGTGCTATATGTTTACTGGAACTCTTTTCAAATATGTTTTAAATGCATATAGAGCAACAACATTTTACCTGGGATTCTGAAATTCTAATGGGTCGTGGCATGCATTTTTCATGAAAATTGGCTTGTATTTGCTAAACATTCAAAGGAGATAAAAATATGTTGTGGCAAAAAAGAAAACATTGATATCCCTAATTAATGAATATACTGGAAAATGTGTCATTTTCAGATAGGAATTGCTGCTGTATTAGAGTCATGGTTATCCTTCCATGAGGCACTGGCTTCCTCTCAAACTAATTATTTAATAAAGACATTTTCCTTTTTTTAAAAACTACTTTAAAATTTCACCTTACAGTATTTTATTCCATTCTACTGTTATTACAAATTAATTATTAATGGAGATCAAGCATACTTGATACTTTAAAAATACTTAATTCACCATTTTGACCAACATTTCTCATAAGGCCAGATGGTGGAGTTTTATTTGATCAGTCCACAAATAAATCTTGGAGGATGATAATAAAAAGTTTGTTATTGTTGCTGGTATCTTTTTTTTCAATCCAGGCATATGTTTAAAAAAAAATTGTTGTAAAGGTATGATGTGGTGACAGAGTGGGACACAGTATATATATATGTTTTTTTTAATTTGGTGTGAGGAGCTGATGTTGCGTATAGTATGTACTCTGGGGCAATCATTCAGTAATAGAAGTTTTTAATATTCCATGAGATAAGATTTCACACCTTTTTGTATTGTTTTATGTCTATAGAGCGTTTAAACAATTGGGAAAACATACTGATCAAATACACTAAGTCAGTGTCACGTCTCATGATTGTTTAAGAAACACTGAGTAAACTGGACCTAGTCACCTTTGAATTAAGCTTAGTCAGTGTCACCTTTATTGATTTTCCAAAAAAGAAACCAGTGTCCAGTTGTTCAAGGTATGTGCCAGTCAAATCTTTGAGTCTGCTTGATATATCTGGAAAATGGTGATTTCAGGATATCTGCTATTTTCGTATAATTCATGGGATTTATTTTTAAATAGTGCCAGAATTTAACATACAAAAAGTAGATGGCATCTGATCAACAACATTATCTGTTGCTCAATCAGAGTGGAACCTTAATTGGAATTTTTTGTTGTTGTCTGAATGATAATTCCATATGCCAGGAAAAATTTGGTTTAAGTCTGGGTTCAAATTATATAGTAGCTACAGTGGTCCCCCTCTTACATGACCACCCCTTCTGCACCAGGAAAGTGGCTTTATAAGACAGGTGGCCTTTCCAGAGGTAAAGCTACACTTGTGAGATGTATATGTGTATATAGTAGGAAAGCTACATATAACTTAAAGCAGTTAATATCTTTGTTTAAAAGTAGCATTAATTATTAAAATGTTCTTGCCTAAAAAACAGAGTTATTTCAAGTAACATAAATTAATAGTTCTTATTCTTTGGCTTGAAATGTGAGTGGGCTATTGTTGGCATGCTCATTACCAAACCATTGAAAAAAGTTATTTAAATCTTGGTACATACATTGTTTCGTATATAAACTTATTCGTTTTCCATTTGCTCCATTTTCCCACTGTTAGAAAATATTATTCTCATCTTTTATGATCTTCTGTATTTGAGTCTTCCCAACATAAAATCTTTCGGCAAATGTACTCTTCCCATTGTCATCAAGTCGAATAATTTTTACTTTTTCTTCTAAAGTATTATTTCTTCGTTTACATGATGACATGTTAAAGTTTTGTAATGATTTATTCCTATGTTGCTAATTGTACAGTACTGCAATTTAATTTTGGAGACAAAACTTTTGTACACGAAAGTTCTTGTTATAAAGGAAGTGATACAATTTTTTTTTTTAAATCTGCTGTGTGGAGCCCAAAGCTGGATCAAAATATTGCTGACTCCATTTCTATCTGACCATGTTATGATCTTGACAATTATGTCCGTTTGTTGTCATCAATTTAAAAAAAAATCCTCTGTGTGAAACCCAAAGTTCAATCAAAGCATTGCTGACCCCATTTCCTGCAAACATCAACATAATGATATAATAATAACCTTAGTGGCACATGTACTTTAGCCAACACTTCTTTCAGTTACGAAATCCTGAGACCGCTCTGGTGGCCTAGTGGTTATAGCATCCCACTCGGAAGTGGGAGGTCGTGGGTTCGAACCCCAGCCGAGTCATACCAAAGACTTACAAGAATGGTACTAACAGCTGCCTTGCTAGGCGCTCAGCATTAAGAGGTTAGTGTTAGGACTGGTCGGCCTGGTGTCAGGATAATGTGACTGGGTGGGACATCATGCTACATGTCTGTGGCATGATGCCCCAGTGCTGTTGTTGTTGTTGTGGGGTTTAACGCCATTTTTCAGCACATGATAGGCTATGCATGGCGGCCAGTATTAATGGTGGAGGAAAAACCTGGAAAGAACCACCAACCCACGAGAAGCTACTGGCAAGCTTTCTCACATACCCGCATTGGTCGAATCCTAGACTCAAACCCACAGAGAGAGAGGTGAAATGACAGAGATCCATAATCGAGAGCGCTTTAGACCACTCAGCCACTCAGGGCCCCAACTGCCCCAGTGCTAGACATCACTATAAATTGCCACACTGCAGACATCATAGCAGTATGACTGAAAAATTGTTAAAGCTATGTTAAAAATCTTAATCACACACACACACACATGAAAACCTGATATCTGGAAACTGATATTGGGAAAGATAATCAGATTACTTACCTTATCGTAATTAAATATTGGTTCTGGACATATATTAATAATAAAATGTGGCTGCTTGTGAGGGGTTAATTTTACATTTGTGCACTAATATGTTGGCCGCTGATCGCGTTAAAGGGGTGGCCTTTCTTGAAGGGTACTTTTGAACACGAACTAGATTCTGTGATTCTGGCCATAAAGACTGGGTGGCAGCTGATCGGGGGTGGGGAGGGGCATTCATGAGGGGGACCACTGTAGTAGCAAATTTGCTACCTGTTTTATGATTGGTACCAAGTACAAAATCTGACAGAGATTTTGTAGCGACAAAAATTTTGAGAAGTTAAGAACTCTCAGTGACTCAAGGTTTGAATTTTATTGATGAAGAAGATCCTTTCCAAAAGATAGAAGTTACTGATGCTTTCTTTTAAATGATGAGCATGTATTGATGTTCAAAATGATCAGTCAGATCAGTTTAATGTGTTTGGAATTCAGTGTTATTTCCATGCAAAGATATTAGCAGAAAATCTACACCTCATGAGTTAGTGACAGCAATATAATAGATATAAAAAAGTTTTTAAAGTGTCACTGGCTGAATACATATTTGTAGGTAAAATCTTCTGCCACATGTTAAGATCTTTTGCTACTTGTTAAAAATGTCTGTAGCAAATTCTGGCTTCCGGCTATTTTATATTCAATTCTGATCCTGTAAGCCTAGAATTCATTTTAGGGCTGCAGTGGATCAGTTGTTCTGTGAAAATAAAGTTACCACTAAAATTACTGATTTTGCAGCTTAGAAGAAAAAACATACGCTTACAGAATCATGAAATAATATCATTATTTGCATGAAACTCGTCAGTGAGAAATTTGACATATTGTACATTTGACTGTATTTGACATTGTCATATGCTTGTAGATCATAATAATTGGTGGCAGAGGATGAAGTAATGCAGAATATGTCAAAATTTGCTAAATCGCATATGTATGGTCTTGTTCCTCTAAAAATAACTGCTCCGGTGGCCTAGTGTTTAGAGCATCCGCCTCGGATGCAGGAGGCCATGGGTTTCATCCCCAGCCGAGTCATACCAGAGACTTGTAAAAATGGTACTAACAGCTGCCTCGCTTGACACTCAGCATTAATTAAGATGTTAGTATTAGGACTGGTCTGCCTGGTGTCAGGATAATGTGACTGGGTGAGACATCATTCTACATGTCTGTGGCATGATGCCCCAGTGCTGGACATACTGTAAACTGCCACACTGCAGACATCGTAGCAGTATGACTGAAAAATTGTTAAAGCTACGTTAAAAATCCGAATTATACACACATTCCTCTGAAGTATAAGTTTTACAGGTCATATATATACATTTCTTCAAATATAAATTGTTGTTTAAAAATATAATACTAATTTTATTTAACCAAAGTCTATTCAGTCCTGATTATTGAATGATCTACACCTTAACGTTTTTCAAGAAACTTCCAGACAAAAATTATTGATTGCTATGGATTTTTACAATAGTGGTTTGGTACTAAACTGGATCACGAAAAGAGCACATCAAGTCCAATTGTCACACTAGAGGGTAATATAAATTTGTTTATCGACATGCCTAACTTTGATTGTAAAATCACAGCACACAACATTCACTCCAGTTTGTACTTTTTATCACACTTTCGGGTTGATTTTGTCCAGAAATGATATACTTTAACATTGGTTTTACCATTTGTTTTTTGCCATATGTACTTCTAGGGGCATGTAAATAATGATCTTACAAATATGGTTGCATGAGGATCCAAATAAAGTGAATAATTGCCATTTACAGGTTTGTAAAATCAGATTCTAAAAAAAGACATTACAGAAATATTTGGTGTTGAATGCCTACATGACTTTATGACTATTACTATAGTTTTTCACCTATTTGATATCATCTGTAAAATTTATGGAGAAAAAAATAAATATTTGTTTACAAACATATGCAATATGTATTGTCTAACCTGTTGCACAGACTATCAGATCCACAAAGTCAAATGTTCCCTATGGGTTGATTTAATTTAATTTATGTAAATGAATCACACACCTGTAAAAGAAAACTAATACTGAGTACCGGCTGTGTATTTGTTACATTGCATTTAGTAAGAAGTCTGTAAAAAAAAAAATATGGATTGCAAAATGGGGTATAAATCATCATAAATTTTACTTGTATACAGTACAAGCATTGGGGAGGGGGTGTGATGCTGGATTCCTCTGTAGGGGTGGGTGGGTGTGCAGTGATGGGCCAATAGTTGGCATGCCATACTCACAATCAAAAGGGTGCAGGGTTGAGTCCTGTGGTTGGATCAGCTCAGGTCAGTAAGCATGTTGTGACTCTGAACGAGAAATGTTAATAGCAGTAATAGATTAACAGTAATTTTTACATTGCTTTGACTTTTCTTTATGCAAGTCCCTAAGCCCAAGGTGAATTCATCCCCCAGTAAGTAATGGAAGGTCTAGAATAAAAATAAATAATCAGTCTGTTGCCTAAGTTAATTCCATCATTCTTTTCCTTGGACTTAATGTGGTTATTATGGGGTTTTGGGGCTCAAAAATTTCACTATTTTTAGTATCTTTTGGCAAAACTTCAACCATAAATCTTGGGGACACTCACACTAACTGCTTGGCATGTACTGAGTGCACTCATGTAGATGTACTTTCTGTGCCTTATGGCCATATGAGGTGTGGAATTTGCCAGTAAACTGCTGCTTCAGTAGTGGCAGAAAGAAGGGAGCCACATCGTTCTCTTGTCAGTAGATCTCGTCTGATCACAGGAGCGATCACTGATACTTCCAGATTCAAGGATATCACCAGCATCCATAAGTAAGACCAGCTTTTCCAACCATATATATGAAGGATTTTATTAGTGTGCATTTAAACTTTTGGGTTCCTGTACATCTTTTTGAACATTAACATCTTTACATTTTTATCTTGTACCCATATCTTGCAATACATATGTTTACATTTATTTGGAAGGGTTGATCTGACAAACGTTTTGTGCAATTCTTCATTTTTACATTTGCAGAACTTTTAATTGGCACAATGTAGCCAATTTTGTGCTGAGGTGCTGTTAGACCATCATACACATATTCTGCTATTTTGGGGGGAAGAAAAGCAGTCATATTCATTTCACTCAGACTGACTTGTGCCTTATTCAACGGTGTCTAGATTGTCAGATGAATCAAGTTTCCCAAATGGAGATTTCTCCAGCAGGTCTTTGTCACTGTTTATTGGGCACTGGTCAGCAATCCCCAGGCTGTGTGACAAATGATGGGCACTTGGCACAAGGTTTAGGTACTTGGCACCAGTGATTGACAGGGTGATGCAGACCTGTCAGCCCTTATGTTTTGACTATAAGTGTTACTGAGATACCCCTAAAACTATGGATTTACAGATTAGTGTAAAAATAAATATGAAAATATGATCATTGCACTCATAGTGAGATGTTGGCTTGTCCTGGTTAGGTCTAGATCATGGTTTTCATACGAGACTGAGTGGAGTTAGTCAAGGAACCAAACTAACTTCACAGGAGTGCCTCAGATGCTTTAATTCGCCATGTTTTTCATGCAGAACCCCGGCATGTTCAATCTACATCATTGTCTGGAAATGTTGTTTAACAAATGAAAACACATTGAAGGTGAATGGGACAATTAGCCACTTAAGAAGTCTTTAAAAATTGGCACATGAAAAGGAATATTCAGATTCTTGGCTGTGCTAAGAAAAACAGCAGGAAAGGCAACAATTATTTTTATTAAGCATCATATTGAGTTTATTGGAGTACTGCTTACAGCAAGAAAGATGATTGATGCTACCATTTGAAATCAGAAAAAATAAAGATTAAGCCAAGTTAAGAAATCTATCAAGAAGCCTTTGACCTCTGCCGGGTTTGAAAATGCAGTTTCTGAAACTGAACTGGAGGTTATAAAGGTCTAAGTATACTTAGGAAATTTAAGTTGAGCATAGTGTTGCCTTCACTGCACCAGATCGCACTTCTAAACTTTTCAAATGTGTTTTCCTTATTGACAATAGCAGCACGTATGATAGTTTATTACACCTCACCAAAAATTGGTCATACTTAACGAAAATATCATATGCCTTACTGAGAAGGTCGTGTTAGAGTTGGCAGTTATGGAGAATGGAAAACCAGTAACTGGGCATCTGTCATGGATCATAATAACTGGTAAGTATTAAATAATTTAAACTGTATTTATCCGGTGCTAAAACCTGATATCTTGACACCAGGGACCCTCTAACTTCAGATTGGGTCCCTTTTGTATTCTAAATGAGGTGCCCATTGGACATATCGTAAAAAAAAAAAAGACTAATTTGCCTGAGAAAACTTCGATTGCACTGATTAATTGTGGAACTTTATTTTAAAGTTATTGAAAGACTAATAAAGCGTTAATATTTATCCCCATGTCTTTACCCTTGTGAAGATAACTGTTTATCATACTTCTATAGAAAGTTGTAAACTTTGTGTATGAAGTGAAGCATGGAATCTGTTAATGGGGAAGCCTGGGTTACTAAACGTTATAGTGAACACATGTCTTTAACATGCATGTTATTCTGAAATACCATTTTGGATATATGTGTGCCAGAAGCCAGCTAGAACCAGTTAATATACACAACAAGCTATTAATTGTTTACTTTATTGTTGTAATCTGGTTGAGTTTAGGCCAAATGCAGGATGTTTTTTGAGGTATTATAAGTAATAAAGGAATCAAATGTGGTCCATGTTGGCTTTCAAGTCTTTGATTTAAAATCTGCCATCCTCTGTTGATGTTAAGATAAAATGGAAAAACAGACTTAAAATGATTTCAACAAAAGCACTTGAGTAAGTAGTTTGATTTTTTAATGGTCTTGTTTAATTACTATTGCAGAGTTCAAGATGTTCAATGTTAAAGTTTAATGAATAAATAATTCAGCTGTCCCTTGCTCATGCTTACAGTAGTGAAACAATGGTTAAACATAACAATGTGGCACCTTTGATATCATCAAAAGTGCAAACAGAAATTGAGTGAAAGGACATTGTTAGAGTAATTAGACAATTGCTGATCTCAGGGCCTGGAGGAAAACATTGCTTTCCCTGAAGTCTTTTGAGAGCCAATAAACACACAAGTCAATTTAAAATGATTTTGTTTTCATCTGTTCATATTAAAGTGTAGCAGTTGAAACATTGTGTGACAAATAAATATTAAAAAGGGGACAATTTGGGGCATATAGAAATAGGAGACCAAGCTTGTGGAATGTGAGTTAGGTCTTTTCTTAAAGTCACCACCCCTAGACCTGTATCTAAAAAATGTATTCTTTGCACACTGGTTTACCACCCAAAAAAAAAAAAAAAAAAAACAACAAGCTATATATGACTCCAATTGTCTTGGCATTGAATGACCTTCATAGATTGCTGTTTGACAAGGTACCAAACCAAGCCAAAACCTTATTTGTCTTGCCTGCATTGTCAGCAACAATGTTAAGATTGTATATTGAGATTGTATAGAAGTTTTTGCAAGTCAGATATGCAGTGTGATAATATTGATAGGCAGATTCCATGATCTGGGGAAACCTTAATTGTTTGTGCCAAATACTTTATTAAGGCATGCTGGTTAGACAACAATTTATAATACAGTTTGACCTCGCTCCATTATAACATGAATTTGAATACAACATGGTCATGGTGTGGCTCCCAAAATTTCATGCATATGTATTTTTCGTGTACACAAAAAAATTCTTTCTTAAAAGTACGAAAAAACAAAATGTTTATTATCATTTTGGGGAAGCAATCGTGTATCAATAATACATGACGATTGTGGTGTGGCTCCTGAAATTTTATATGTATTTTTCTTGTACACAAACAAATAGTATTTTCTTCTTAAAAGGATGGAAAATAATGTGTAAAAAGTTTATTCTTGGATCGCGTAGGGCTTCGCCAATGTCGTAAACTTTGGGGGAAAAATCCTTGTTGGCGGCAAAATATGCCATCTGGTGATTTTTCTGTTTCATTGCCGACATAGTTGGCTGTTTAAACTTGTATATACAACCATTGGTTTGGAGTGGAGAAATTCAGGGGCCCCATGAAAGGAAGCCACAAACTTGATAAAAAATGCACTGAAATGTATCTATTGTTACATAAACAAATTCTTTATCCATATCAAACCATCTAAACAGTGCATTGTTATATCATAATCCGCTTATCTTGACATCTAGTATGTGTACTGTATGTTGTGGGATTTCCATTATTTTTGTTGTTGACATTTCTGGTTACAGAGATCAACTGGACGAGGCATTATCTCGTAATCTATTTTTTCGTTCGCTCGCTAGTATTTGATATATTTACACACATTTGTATGTGGATGGTAAGTAAAATTCCTCTTCTTTTCACTCAGAATTAAATCCGTCAGAACACTCACATTTTCTGTAATAATCCCTGTCATCAGACCAGAACACCTGCATCTCTATCGTCTGTTGACCCTTTGTTAAATTTCTAACACATGCGTGTAAAGCAGCATCACTCTGCTACCACAAATGTAAAAGAAAACATCTTACCTGTTGGTCTATGTAATAGGCAGGGAGGAACAGTAACTAGAAGAGACCAAACGACAGCCAATTCCTTTTTAAAAATGTACCCAGATAAAATAGTTTGCTGAAATTTCAAAGGAAACAGATTACCTTTGAAGCGCCAATTGTTATGAAAACGTACTAAACAAATGGAACAAAATTCATCTCAATCATGCAATACAATCATTTGAAGTAAGAAATGGGCATTTGTTTGGTTCCCCAAAGCTGTTCTTCAATAACGCATGCACCCTTCATCAAAGAAAGCTGACTATGATCTTCAATAAAAACAAAGAACCTTTCTTAAAAGGAAGTCACTACCAAACTTATATAAAAGCAATGGAATCTGATGGATTTTTGCATTTTTCAACATGACTGGAACATGTTAACTGTGTGGTGAAAGTTCCCTTTTTGCAGGGACAAAAGTTTATGCTTACGTTTCCTACCAATGGGGGCTTAAAATGCAGACTAACTTTTACAGACTTGGGACATACTTTAAAGTAAATCGTGTGCTTCGTCATTCGTTACGTGATTGTGCTACGTTTTTCCACTGAATTCAGACCTATATGACCTGTCAAAAGTACTGAATATTTTAAATCTCTGTGTGTGCATATTTTTAATGGAATTACTTGTATTGTAGATTCAATGTATGTGATGAGATTTGCAGGTGAATACATGGTGTTGATACTCTATTCCTGCTATACATTAGACAGGTATATATAAACAGCATATACATATATGTACCAATTCGTGGTTCTCTAAAAAAAGTAAAATATTATATATGCCTTCTCTGTTTTCACTATATGTGTATTTTTCATTTAATATGCATCGATTTAAGATGGTAACTGTGCCGATGAAGCACATATCTTACTGCCCGCATGTATTACCTAACACCCCCTTTTGCAAATTTTTTGGGGTACATGCATCATTTTCTTCAGCTTACTGACCTTGCTGCTTATAACATGGTTCAGCCTATAACACGGTCACTTTCTATGGCTCCCAACTACTGTGTTATAGCGGGGTCACACTGTATATTGACAATTCATGTACTGTATTTGTGGGAATTGCAGTGGCTTAGCATATCAGACTTGTAACTAACCCAAGATTCAATAAATGTCAAAAATAACCATAAATTGTTCAGTCCCCAGTCTCCTTCCTGTCGTGCTCAATTGATGATGATGATCAGAATTGATGATCAAGTTCTAAGAATTAAGTGAGAAAGACGCACTTTTTGCTAAATAAATAAAAGCATGGTATTTTAATGGATGCAGTAAAGTAGAAACTTAAGGTTGGCTAGTGGATATTTATCGATGCTTTATATAAATAATACCAGTGATTATCGATATGCAAGACCTTTTGCTTACAGTTTGACATAAATATGATGGATAAAAGCATATTCTGAACATAAAATACAATTTGAATAAATCACACATATGACATAATATTAAGTATTTATTGAAGGTGAGACTACATTCTATTCTTTTAGAAATTAGTTTGTAATTTATTTATAATTTGTAACATTTTCAGTACGTGTACGGTGTTATAAAGTAAGCACACAATCTTTGAACCAGGGTTTTGCCTACATCACAGTGTATCATCTTCATAAGTTGATTATTTTATTGTTCATTTTAGCTTGTGTATTATTATCACACCTTAAGTTTACTTATATTCAGTATTATATCACCTGGCAACTTTTTCCATGTTTCTTTTTAACACTTCGTTTATACATTTTTTTGTATCAGCAAAGTATATAAGAGATACTCTTTCAATTCAAAGAACTGAACATGTTGCATTGATTCATATCAAAATAAATGTTATTGAATCTAATAATTTTGCGTGATAAATTTTGTTCTTATTAATACGATGGGACCCACAAGATCATCAGGAAATAAAAGCAAAGATATGAATTGTCAGTATGAATTTTAAACAAAATTTATTAATACAAGCCATACATGCAACATCTAAATCAGTGTACTACAGTCTTGGCAAGACATAGCAAAAGGAGTGAAGGCAAGATAGAGAAATATGGAAATTGAGAGGAGGATGCCATTGGTATTTCAGCTGCCTCATTCTTCTGACATAAATGTTGGCAAGGTGAGAGCTTGCTGGTGCAAAAGAAAATTAGGTGGAATGTTTTCAGCTGATTTGACACTCATAGCCCCAGCTCTGTCTTCACATTCTTAACCTGAACAGATATTTTTGACAGTACCTCAGCTCCACCACAGCCTCAGCTGATGTAGGAAGGGCTATTACAGTGATAGAACATCCATTAACATCATCATGCATTTGAAACCAGAGTGAAGGAAATGATGGCCCATCAAGACAGGACTTGGCCATCAGATATGAGTCAGTTATGGTCAACATTTAATTCATTATAGCCTGTATTTATGCCTGTGTGGACTAGTTATGATGATCTAATATCATGTATCCCATTCCAGCATCAGAACACTGGCATTCACAGGGATTGACCTATCCAATATAGTGCCTATATAAACCAATCTTAGTCCATGGCCAGTACATGGCCATAATACCCAGTTGCTATTTTGGACCTATTCAGTATATGACAAATCATGCTTACAAGCTCCATCATAGAGGTGTCTGTGTCGCCCACTATTCAGTATATGACATATCATGCTTACAAGCTCCATCATATAGCTGTCTGTGTTGCCCACTATTCAGTATATGACAAATGCTTACAAGCTCCATCATAGAGGTGTCTGTGTCGCCCACTATTCAGTATATGACAAATCATGCTTACAAGCTCCATCATAGAGGTGTCTGTGTCGCTCACTCTTGAGTATATGACAAATCATGCTTACAAGCTCCTTCATAGCCCAGAATTTGTCCACACCTATGTACCCTCAGTCCAGTGCCTTCAGTGACCAACATTAAATAGCACCAGGACTGCCTATCACAACTTACCACTATGGTACCAGCCATGGCAATGTTACTGTCCCAGATGCCTGATATCTTGTCCAGACTATGGACAATACAGTCAGCAATTGCCTTGAAGATACAGTATGTCATTCAAGACAGGGTTCCAGTCTAGGTTGCACCATCACAAGAGGTGTCTGTGTCACCCAGTATTCAGTATATGACAAATCATGCAAGCTCCATCATCATTGCTAGATCTGACAATGACATGAAGAGACACAGACTTAAGTGCATCCGTTGAGAAACTTCTTTATTTGCTGCTGCCTGAATTTGCCCAATTCCTTCTTCATCACCAACATTGTACAAAGTCCCTGCATCTGTCATTTTCTTGGTAAAGAGGACAGCTCATATTTACCTCAGTCTGGATGAGTTTCAGTCTTATTGCATTGTTTAAGGAGAAAACTTCAAGACCCCAGTGTAAATAGACCTGACTTCTAACAGCTAAACTTGCCAATGCCAACAGATCCGAAAACACCAAGTCCTCGATGATCTATCAATAACATACTGCCTAGTTGTGTTAGAAACATCATTTTTCATTGGCTATTTGACTTGCGCATGAACAGAAGGGTTAAAAAAAAAAATTTTTTTTTTTTTTTTGCTAAACAGAACCAAATTTTTTTTATGGAGACCACTCTTTATTCCAAATGCTCATCTCATCCTACTTTTTGCAAAGGCTCAACTGTCTGTTTGCAGTTCATACGGGTTTGCCTTAGATCTGAGACCAAAAAGTCTAAAATCCAGACATAAACTCGGATTCTGACCACGGGCAAATTTTGGGTAGAAAATAGTCGGGTCCAAAAAATGAGGTTTTTTTATCTGTATTTTGTAGTGCAACTAGATATTCCAGATTATTTGGTATCATTGTAGAGCTACATCTGTCTACCTTTCTATAATACCACCCACTTTATTGTATCATGCATGACCATGATGCTACAGAGCTCAACAGTAGGAAACTACCTCCTGCCCCATTAAGTCGTCGCTAGGGGTTAATGTGTTAAAAGCAAAAGAGAGCATTACAGAGCTACACTTAGATTACAGACATTTGCATCAAATCTATTCTTCAGTGGTCATGTAGAGGCATGTCCATAAGTAGGCCACCAAATAACCAAATCCTCCTCATCCCAGAATAGAGTGCATTGATACTTCTAGATGGATGGGTCATATTGACATTGGGTTTTGATCAAAAGATGTTTTGTAATATTTAGTTAGTTGTAAATGACAATGATACTAATATGGTATCCATTAGATTGATCTCTGCAATTGATATAATGTTGTATTGATAATTTTTAACTGTAAACACTGAGAAATTAGGTGATGGTGATGCATCACATTAACATTCAACTCGGTGTATTGATCAGTCTGGACCACTTTTATTGATGGTGTCTGTTTACTGTGGAGTGTTTCATAGTGCTGTGATAAGAATACTATGCTCATATGGGGAGATTGGCCTATTGATTTTTGTCATTGTACTGAGCCACTTAGTTCATTTGTCTGGTTTTAGTATGACCTGTCTTTTCCACTCAAACTGTAAGGGCAGCTATGTGTCAGTCAGTAGGGATGGATATCACCAGACTTTTCATATGCTGTAATAACCACCTTCATTAGCACAACAAAAAAAACCCACTAGAGTATTGAGTACATATTTACTTGTATATGTCTATCTGGTTATCATGACTCCTTCTAAGTTCTAGTTGGTCTGCTGAATAATCACTAACTTTGAAATTCTTTTGTATGTACATGTATATATTTGATTTCTGTTGGTAGCCATTAGCCAAAGCTTTTGATCAGTATATTCTAATTAGTTATTCATTTAATTTGTTGAACAAGTAGATTTGCATAATTAAAAATCATAACTTGTGTTAAAGTAGCTTAGCTACTTCCTTGCTGTTATGTGTTAAATGTTTCATGCCATTGAAATTGATTACATTGATAATTTATAATAGTAATACTGGCGATCATTTTCCTTTTTTTTTTTTTTTCGTGGACCAAGCATAACATGAAGTGTATTATAATATGATGTTGTCCATCCATCTGTTGCCAACGTTTTTTTAGTTCCCCACAGTACATTTAACTTAAATGTTGTATGCGTTTAGCAAACGTTTTGGTTGTCTTGGTTATATCAGTTCTGGAGACTAAAGGTGAAAAGTCAAGGTTGTTGTGACTGAATGGGAAAATGGTTTTTGTATGATAACTTAGGTTCTCTCTACAGTTACTAAACTTTGTGGATAGCTTTCACTTGTGGTAGTGAAGAACCCTATTAATTTCAGGATCAAAAGGTAAAAGGTCATGATTACTGAATAAAGGAATGAAAATGGATTCTATTAAATAATGGTAGTCCTACTTTATATACTTAGGCAAAAGATTGTGGTGGTTTCCACTTAGGGTAACGAAGAATCCTGTTGATTTTGGGTTCAATGGTCAAGTCCAAGGTCACTCACTGAAAGAAAAAAGATGGTTTTCTTTACAATAATATAAGTTTTACAGCACAGGCCTGAAGCAAACTTTATAAATGGTTTATGCTTGAGGTAAGAAAGAAGCCTAGTTATTTGGGGGTTAAAAGGTCAAAGATCATGGTCACTGTGACTGAAAGAAGAAAGTGTCTGCACCAAAAATTGCAGTGATCTACATAGAGGACTTTAAAAATAAGGCCAGGCATATAATGTGCCATTCACAGTACTTTTGTTCATGACTCTTGCTTCAGACTATCACATTTATGCACCCAGCTGTAAACAGCATAGACCCAGATCGTGCCAGTTAATTAATATGCAACTATATCAGGATCTGCTTTTTTAAAATTATTGTGAAGAGCACAGACCCAAAATCCAGCCCATTACATAATAAACATGTAGATCGAAGTCTATGCTGCTTCATTAACATTTCAAGTGAACACCATAGATCCAGATTTAATTGTACACATTATGGGTCTTGGCTGCTCTTTGATACAGCTTTTACATGTATAAAAATGCTTTTAAGTATTGATTCTAGATGCAGACATTAATTATTACATTCATATCCATAAGAAGCCAGCCACAGTTACATGATAGAATTCTATACTTTTAAAATGGCATGCAGAATGGTTGGATAAAACTGCAGATGATAAACTTCGGATTTGGTAATGCCCAATTGGCGTTGGTTGGGCTGCCAGTATGAAATTTTAAAGCTGTTTTCAGCCTGATATAGCAATTGATTAGTATGCCAGTGTATCACAAACAGCTGTTGAAAGTAATTTTTTTAGTATGGTTGCTGTAGGCTAGCTTACTTAAATAGTTCAAGTTCGGTCATCTTGATATGATTCATCTTGTGTAGAAACTGAATATATTTATTTATCTGCATAATATTGATTTTATGTTCACTATTGTGATTTTTTAGAAAGTGATCACAAATATGATAAGCATCAGCAGTATCTGAGCTATTGTTTCATGAGTTTTTGTCAATAATGTAAGACATGGTGTGTTAGGTTTTGGATTGACAACTAGTAGGTATTCTGGAAGGACATGTATTTTTGTATTAAGTGATGGGTTAAGGTAAACATTGTTCAAGGCTAAGGGTAATAAATCTGGCAGAGTGTAATTTATCAGCCTACTTTATAGTAGCTTACAAGTCAGATCCAAGTACATACTGCATAGACCCAGTTCTTCCATTGCATAATGTACCAGCAGATTTGGGTCTTTGCAGTTTGTTAGACTAATCAATTGAAAAAAAATATACCTGAGTTGCTAGCACATTATGCAACTGCAGATCAGGGTCTGTGTCATGTTTGCAGTCAACTTATATGTACAGTAGTGTTGCATTTTGGAATTAACTTTTGAAAAAGACACATCAGGTTGCATTAGTTAATTAGCATGAAATCATTCATTAACCAAATGTCACCTTTTTTATAATTAACATGACTTTTAAACTTAAAAAAAACAATGCTGAGTTTATATTCGAACATTTTACAATTTTCCCTGAGCAAAAACCCTACATCACTTAAGGTGCCCCCAAAGGTATTTTAAGTCCCAGAGACTCTGCTAATTAAAAAAATTATTGTTTTCCACTAGAGAGGCCCAAAGGTCAAAGGTTACCCATAATGATAACTCCAAGTCCATCCCTCACAAGACTGAAAATCCAGAGAACCGCATAACCCTGGGGTCAGAAATGTATGGGTAATACCTATAAAATTGACCTCATTTTATCATAAGTCAGGCCATCCTATTTTCAAGTATGACATTTTAAACAATATGTTAAAGGGTAGACTGCTGATTCATCAAAAACTGCATTTTCATCATTACTTAATTCTACAGTAGCATTGTTTTCCATACCATTTTAGCTATATTTCTTCTGTTGCAGTAATTAGGTTTTTCCAGGAATACACAGAACCTGATGAGAGTCATTCAGTGACGCAGTCCACATCCCGACGAGATGTAAATCCCCTGCATCCACATTCCTCCAACTCAACATCAGAGGAAGATGGTGGTCTCCTACCACTTGGGGAGAACATATTGAGTCAGAATTTGGGAATACCCATAGTTGTAGTCATAACTAAGGTACTTAGCTGTTTTATGGATGCCTTGAATTTAGTTTACTTCCATACTTGTTTCGAGCTGGAAGCTGAGATCCCTATTGAGGTTACATTCAGCCATTTACAGAGTCCCTAAAGATGTTTCACACCTTCCTTTGTATGTCTTAAGTACATTAGAAGAACAGTACCCATATAAGAGTTTCAGGTAAAACAATTATTTATCAAGTCTGATAATATTAGCACTTGTTATAAACTCTGTTTCTGTTAATTGAGCCTTTTATAAAAGCAAAGAAGAATTACCCATCTGGTCAACTTTAGTGGGATTGGTTTCTAGGGTCAAGTCCATCAGAGAAATGGGTATGATTGTGTCAGTGAGAGAATTCCATCATATCAGTTAAAGTTGTTTCTGGCATATTCTGCCATTTCTGGAGGCCTGCGTTTTATCATTTTTTGTATTGAACAGGAAATTGTGTAGAATATTACTAAGTTACACAAGTTTGTACCTCGTTCTTCTGGGAGTTCCTCTTTTACCAGCATGAATAGAAATCAGTCTGAATAAAATGGAGAGGGACAGATAAAAGTTCATCTTCTGTTGACCTTTAGAATTTCCAGTCCACTTATTTTTAGTAACCTGTCAACTATAGCAATGCATTTCCTGTTAAGGAGAGTTGCTATTAAAAATGGTATGTTCCGAAAATATTTTTATTTTTTTATTTTTTTGTAAATCAGAAGTCAGCATAACATGACCTTGCATCTGTGTCTGTCAGATCTCTTTGACCCAGTTAGATGGAAGTATTTCGACATGAACTGCTTGAAAAAATTGTTTCATGGCAATGTACCACCTGTGAAATTAGGATCTTTTTAAGGAGATGCATTTTATTTAGCAAATTTTAAATCCTTATTTTTTTCAGGAGTTTGCATGTGTTACTATTGTCTTTTATTTTATATACATTTTGCAGAATTTTAACATCTTTATGTTTTGTATTTTTCGAAGTTGTACTTAATACATTGTTTGGAAGGGTTTAGCTTCATACATTTTTGTCCAGTTGATTTTTTCATTTTGCAGAAGTTAACCTTTTGTTGGCACTAACTTAGCAACTTTTGTACTTAATTGACATAAAATACTCTGTCCATCCACATCCATCCATCCATCCATGACCACATCCATCCATCCATCCATCCATCTTTTAATCAGATTGAAGCAGAAATCTATGACTGATAATTTTGTTCAGATGCACAACAGTAAATAGTAAATTAAATTAATTAAACCCTCATCTTTCTACAACATAAAATATTAAGTTCCATTATTTTATATTGATGCATACTTGGATTTAATTCATTATGCAAGAGTGGTCTTTACCTGTAATACTTGACCAGTCTATGCTGTTGCTTTTAAAGTGTGACATAAATTGCCCTATTTACTTCTGCAAAAATATAGCACCAACTAAAATAGTTGTTTCATCATCACGAATCTGTCAGCATAGTCTAATAAACCTTAATGCAAGAGCTCCAAGAAATACTGGTAAGTTGTCTAAAATCTACATTAGTGTGTTATGGACAGATTTGTCAGCACTTGTTGCACAGTTTGTTGAATAAATGAGATCAAACCAGGGCCCAAGAAATGCAGTGTATCCATATATTTCACTCATTTGAAGGGTGGCCGAGTGGTCTAAAACGCTCACCATTAGGGATCACTGCCATCTCACCTATGTCTGCGTGGATTCAAGTCTCAGACTTGGCCAGTGTGGGTATGTGAGAAAGCTTGCCAGTAGCTTCTCATGGGTCAATGGTTCTTTTTGGGAGTTTTCCCAGGTTCTTCCTCCACCATCTATACCGACTGCCATGTATAGCCTATCTTGTGCTGAAAAATGGCATTAAACCCTACAACAACAACAACAACACTCAATTAAAATAGTGAAAAATCCAATTTTTTCTTTGAGCATGCATCCAAGACATGCAAGCATTTTATCTTTCACTCAAAATATTTCTGTGCATATATTTGAACAAAAAGCTAATTCTAAACATCTGGTCAAATTTTATCGTCTGGTGCCACTTAGAATATTGATGAAATAAACCGTTAAAAAATCCCACATTCTTAGTATTTAAACAAGTATAATTAACCAGTCTAACTTTTATTGCCACAATTGACAGGGTACTTGTTTGCTTATTAATTGTATCAAGTGTTCAGGTAATATCAAGACATGCTGAGAATGTCCGGGATATGAGCTACAAAATAGGCAATGCTTTAATTTCATCGAAAAATTTAACGATTGTTGGCTTTTATCCCTGCCATTTGACAGTCATTTATCAGCATTAATAATAAGAAGTATTCTCTCAGATATGATTGGTAAATCTGCTGAATTAGCCTCTATTAAATCATCCAAAAAGCAATATGGAAACCAGACTTCATCAAAAACACAATTTACAGAGATGATCATTTCTGTTGTTCAAAGTAAGTGAAATTGAGTCCCTTCAAAAATAAGGCCCTAAATGTGAATAAAAAGGAGTTGAGTTGTTTCAGTGTTTAGTTTAAAACTGAAAATTACCCAGTTTTGGGTAAAATTCTAATTTCATTAAATTTTAATTTTACGAGTGAAATACCCAATACGTCCAAATCTTGTCTGGGGTACTGTCAGACCCAAACCATCCATCAGTATCAGTACAGGTTTGGGGTCTGATTTGTCAGATTACTGTCAATATAGAGCATCACACGCTTTGAAGAGATAATATTATTCATTATTGTACCAAAGTATAACATTCTGATTCATGAAAAATACCACTGACTTATCCATAAAATAAAGTTAAATAATACAGAAAATTTCACAGATTAAAACAAAGAAAGCAACAGGGATGGTTTAATAAGGAGAATAAGGTACAAAAATTAGCATATAGTTGCCAGCAGCGACATACAAACTTGAAATTCCATTTAAAGTTGGTCTTTTTTCAAGCAATATACCATATGCTTCAGAATTACTATGGTAACACTGATAAAATCTACCGTAACAGAGAAGTATACATATTGGTGACACATTATTTTAGTTTCCTACTGTACATTTTGTGTTCACCTGTAATAGCTTTTCTAACAGCTGTAGTACTTGAATGTGTAACATCAGCTCAGAACAAGTGTTCTGAAGCATCTGTCTTTTTCTGACAAACAAGCTAACATGACCAGTTGCCGACTTGGTATATAGGACATTTGACATAACATTCCCCATAATTATCCCTTGTAAGTATTCTGTCATTTTTTCCCCATTTTTAAACACTATAGCCACAATGAATATGATAATAGAGGCATGAAAGCTCATCTCCATGACTTGCCAGAATCTGAAGGCTTCAGCTGGATAGCACTAGAAACATGAGTCCATTACACCATGTGATTTGTAGGTGTGTTATGTGGCATTGTGTCTGCACAAGCCAGACCTTTACTTCAACATAAATCTAGACTATGCCCTCACTTAAACTAAAGGAAAAGAATACAAGACACAAAACTAACATTAATTATCATCTGTCAGGTTTTGTTTGGTAACCTGATGAGCAAGAAAACTTCACCTTCTGATTTGGCTGGATATATATGCAAGTTAAGTGTATTTTCAATGCCATACATAGTATTGGGGACAATAATTAATAATGAAAAACATTTGATTGACTTAAAATGCTGCTTTTGAGCTAAATTCTTTCATATAATTTTCTGAAAGGATATGTTTATTTTAGCTCTTGTGATCATAGTCCAATGAAGTATATGCAATGGCATGTTGTCTGCCTATCCTTCCAACTGTCAGCCATCTATTAGCACACATTCTCATCTGATTGGCTGAGCTTGTGAACACTCTAGAAGCCATATTTTTGATCCGGTTATGATCAGATTTTGGTATGTAAGCTTGTATCAACAATAACTCAGATGGGATCAGTTATGAGCCAGATCCACTTAATTTTTAGGATCTAGGCTGATATGACAGGAATCGAACCTTTAACCTTCTGGTTATGAATCCAATACCTTAACTACTGAGCATCACAGTTTCCTTTGGTTAGGCTGTCAGTAGTTTCCAAGTCTCCAGGACCAGGCTTCAGGTGATGAGAACATACCCATTAATCCATGCTGACTGCACAGATTAACTCTATAATGCAAAAAAAATGTGTATATACTTTAGGGGTGCAGCTACAAAGAGTTACTAAGTTATTAATCAGAGCCTTGTCCCCAGGGGCAGGAAAGAGAATATGGGTAGAATGCTGGTTTATTAAATGACTTATCCATTTCATGCCGGGAAAATATTCCTGATGTACAGTATGGTGAAGGAGAGAAGATGAAACAATACCAACATTAATAGGCAAAGTAGTCCTATGTGCTCTAAGCTTTTCTTTCCCCTCTATAGTTTCAATACATGTCAACTGCATTCACAAAATGACACATGTCAGCTTACTAGTTGAGCAATATCAAACCTTTTTTTTTTTTTTTTTTTTCTTTACTTACCAAACCAAGCAAGGAATTAAATTGAGCAGAGTCTTCTGGTTTAAGGGTTTATCTAGGGTCTGTAAAACCCCAAATCATTTAAAATTCAAGATTTATGGTAAAGTGCCAATATCAAATGATAAGACATTTTTACATCATGTTAATTTATAGATTGTATACTCTGGAACATCTTGTGCCACATAAATGTTCAAAAGGAATAATTGTATTTTTTTTTATTTCAGTCAGATGCAATCTCAACATTGGAGAAAGACCATGACTTTAGAGAAGAACATTTTGACTTTATTCAACAGCATATTAGAAAGTTTTGTTTGAATTGTATCCTTGTCATTGAAAGGTTTGACCAATTTCAAACACAAGCGTTCCTTGAAAAATCTCTGGCTTATTTTTACCCCGTTATGAATATATATGATTATATTGTAACTCTTAGCTGTTGATCCCAATATCAGTTTTTAGATTACCTGGTTGTAAAGACAAGTGAGCTTCTAGTATTGCCCATTGTCCTTCATCCATCATTTGTCATCACCCCGTTGTCTGTCTATTTGCTTGCTGCCCCCCAGGATGCCATGTATCTGATTAAATTTGTATCAGTCTTTGAATATAGACTTATTGGCTGACCTTGTTATCACTTTGGAGACCATATTTCTGATCAAATTTGGATCAAGCATTAAATATTTATTCTGTATTAATTAATGATGCAACCATGCATGTGATTGGATGAGCTTTTCAGCACTGGGGGAACAATATTTTATGAAGAATAATCAGATGATATTGAGATGTTTTATTATGACCAAAATCGATGCATATTTATTATGTAATCTTGTTTCCAGTATGGCAACATTGCTAAGAAAATAATGACTTTAACAACTTCTTCTCAAAACCACTCGTAAGAATTGGAACACATTTTACAGAAATCTTGCATCCATAAAGGTCATTGAAATTTGTTTAAATGATGCTGATCTTCAGATATGGCCATGATTAATAAAAATAGAAAAAACCATTAACTCATTCAGCCCCAGACCCGTTATCAGTATCACTGCCGCTATGCCCCAGCAGCGCTAAGCTGTGTCTAGCTGCGTGTGCCCCAGAGCTTTTACCTGTTTGAAAAATTTTGTAAACATCGTGCACATGCATTCACTCTTACCTTAATTTTTCTGCTTATATCCAATTAAAATCCAAGAAAGTTTCACCATTTATTGCAAATGAATTTGTCTACACAGTGATGTATTTTTTTTCCCTATTTGTCCAAGTCTTTCACGACTTATTTATACAGAATTTACAAAATTATGTGCAACGTTTATCCGCAAGAACTCGATCATCATCGCTGTCAGCATCCTCATCTTCGGACGATTCAATCTCAGAAACTTCTATGTCCGAATCTAAATTTCACAAAATATCCAACTGCCGAACACATCTTTCCTCAGCTTGCTCAGTATTTTCAAGATCAAACCCGAGAAACTCCTCATTTTTGCTCTCATCAAAAATCACTCTTACGTCCGCCATCAATTACGATTTTTCATGACCAGAACACGTGTAGTTAAACCGCTTTCAAAACAGGAGCCCTTAGCTTCTGAACAATTCAAATTTTCGCAAATGAAAGTAAAATCATTTCTGATTGGTTTAATAGTTGTTAGTTCTTGGAATAAACCCATTTCTAACCAATCAGAGACGTTGAATCTAACACACATTCATCACGCTTTGAGACGGGATCGGCCATTGAATGCAGTAAAAAAATCACGACTACAGGCGGGATCGGCCATTGAATGCAGAAACCGGATCACGCCTACAGATGGGATCGGGGCTTAAAGGGTTAAGCAACTTCTTATAAAATACCAGCTGGGGCCCCAAGTGGTCTAAAGCGCTTTCCGTTGCAGATCACTGCCATCTCACCTCAAGTATCTGATTCAGCCAATGTGGGCATGTGGGAAAGCTTGCCAGTAGCTTCTTGTGGGTCGGTGGTTCTTTCCCAGGTTCTTCCTCTACCATTAATACTGGCCGCCATGTATAGCCTATCGTGTGCTGAAAAATGGCGTTAAACCCTTCAACAACAACAACAATAAAATACCAGCTAACAGAATTTGACCAATTTTTGTAGCATTAAGACCTTTCAGGTTGTTACAAATGATGCTAATCCACCATCAAAGATGACCACAAACAGCTCGGAAACCACTGAACAGAAAGAACTGAAGCAAACTTGACAGAAATCACCCTGGCCTAAAGGGTTGTTATTGAAGCATTCACATAATTTTTCCAATTAGGAATTTATAATTTTGTTACAAGTTACCTTAAGTTTGACAGACATTGGCAAAATACAGATCTATCTCAGTTACTTCATTTGCATATACAGTACCACTCTAGCTTTTACGCCAGTACCGAGTAACTGTTAATTAAGCACCTTATCAGTTCATTTATTTCAGGAAGAAGAGAAAGTTTTCCTTTGTTGTAAACTGATTGTTACTTTAGGTTAAAATATTGTTCATCCAATGTTGACATTTATATACATGGCTCAAGTAACTTTTAGTTTCATTAGAGAATAGTAGCAATAGTGTTACATCAGGCAATCACCCAGTATTTGCATGGAGTCCTCTCAAAACATATTAGGGTTATTCCAGTAAAATATGCTTATGACCCAGGGAATGCACTTTCAATGTGGAATAGTCACCTACGGATGCAATTCAGAACTTTGTGTCATTTTCATATGAACTCTGAGTAACCAGAGTGACTGGGCATATATTTTTTAAAAAGGTGCCTTCCCTGGGTATGTTCCGTTGGAATACCCCTTAATAAACATGAGACATGAAGCTTAGACAGAGTATGTCGCATATTCACTACATGAAGCTTATCTTGATTTACAGATCAGATCTTAATTTGAAATAATTAATTTGAACATGACCTTGTATAAGAACTTTAGCTTGGCAAAGAGAATTTATCAGTACTATTTTTTATGCATTATTCAGATCTTTCTTTCAACATTGAAGAAAGTGAAAGAGTTTTGAAAGCTGTAAGTGGTTGTTAAATGAGGATATTTTTAAAAACCAGTTTCATCAGCCATATGCTCCCATTATAGGGAGAACTGACATTGTGTCAGTACTACCACCCAATTAAGCTGATTCTGTTGCATGTATATTGCAATTTCACCATCTTTTTTTAACTCTTTTTTTTTGTACCTCATTGAAATATTTCCATATTTCAGATTGCTTGTGTTTTCTGGTTATTCAGATTTACCAGCATTCAAAACTTTTCACAGATTACATGTTTTATAAGTTTAAAATGAATTTTTGGTGGGTGGGGGGGCGGGTATCACATTTACATGACAAAAACAAAATGACGTCATTTACAAGTGTAAATGAGACAACTCCAGATGCAAATGATTCCAATCTACCATCAGATATTTCCACTGTTATGCAAACAATGAAATCCTGAAACAGCTCTTTCTCAAAACCACTGAACAGGGTTTGACCAGATTTTACAGAAAACACCATAGTATAAAGGGCTTTCAAATTTAGAAAAGCCATTTCAATCCACTATCAAATAATGCCACCATTACTACAAAAATCATTAGCTGAATATGACCAGCTTGGACAGAAAGAATCCTGGTATATAAGAGCCGTTCAGTATTGGACAAAATGTTGCTAATGTGCCATCAGATATGGACAGAGAAACAAAACAAATAGAGAAACCTGGAAACAGTTATTTTTGAAACTATTTAATCAGTATAAGGCTTTTATAGAAAGCATCCTACTAACTCGGATATCTTGGTCAACTGCTCGTGTTTGACAATTATTCAGACACGAGCCAGGTGAGTAATCTCAGGCCCACTTGTACCTCTTGTTTAAAAATCTCAAATAATTTCATAAATATTGTAGATGTAAAATATTCTAGTGTGTCATTGTCTAAGCAATGGCTATCATATGAAACACGATTTTGGATTACACCCTCGAGGCATGTCCTCGGGGTGTGGGAATGTTGCCTCTCGGTCATAATTTTAAAGCTTGTGAGATTTGCACCTTGCAACTGCATACAGGTTTGAAGGACATAAGGAGACAAAGTCTAACATATATTCAATATAGGCTTTTGATTATTCCCCAGGGGTAGGGGACTTTCACACATGTAGATTTGAAGGAGGTGGGTGGCAAAGTCCCATGCCTGTGGGACATGGGACTAGCCCCAATGTCATAACCTGGAAACTGTTAAGATCCCCACCCTATAACCATATATACACTTAAATGACATAACGATATATGTGTATATATATATATATATATATATATATATATATATATATATATATATAGGTTTAATGGCATATCAAGACAATATTGGATATATGTTGCATATTAAAACAAAAATGATATAATGTTAACACAAAGAATTGCAAGAAAGATAATAAGTTATTGAAGATAAACTCTTCCAGATAAATTTAAACATGTATTACAAGACAAAAGGTAAAGATGTTAAAACTCTGTATTTGTAAAATAAAGGTTGAAAACAATAGGGTTTTTACAAAAGTTTTGATCATCCCATTTTAGTGTAACAGGTTTATCCTTAACAAGACGTCAGATGGTGCTGCTCTGTGTTACACATCAGTAAAAGAAGAGAAAAACTGTGATTTATTACACAAATATTTACTTCACAGAGTATATGGCTTCCCTTTCACAAAGTCAGCACATGTTGTTGATAAAGATAGTGTGTTCATGTAAGTTTCAGACACAACACCTCCATTGTGTAATCTATCTCTTTATCTATCCACACATCTGTATGGGACTTTAGAAATGTTTTAACATTACATTTATCTTTCAGCTTTAGCAGAGGATATTACCCATCCATCCATCTGTCCATGATACTTTCTTCTCCTAAACCACCAAATGGAAATTCACCAAAACTCGGTACTTTGGCAATAAAGAAAGCTTGCAAGGGAAATGTTTCCTTCTTCATGAACCAAGATGAGTTAATTTTGGAAGCAAAGCAAAATTTACATGATTTAGAGTATTCTTAACTGTTATCAAAACCAATTTAACACGATGCAGCATTGGAAGTCTTGACAAAGTTATCTGAGGCTGTTTTTGAGATAAAAGGGAGTTTGACTATTTGATTTCAAATAATTCAGCAACAAGGTATTTTTCTTTTCAAATAAAGTCACAAACATGCGGAAAAGTGGACTTGACCAATAGAAGTTCTTCCATCTCCTGTTGTTTAGATTGCTCAAGTGAGACTGAACACATGTTGAATGGATTGATTTTTATTTATAACCCTTGGCTCAGAAACAGTTTCATCTGTTAAAGATGTAAATGATTATGTGGAAAAGACAAGATAAACCTCTTAAAAATGGTATTTTGGTACAGCAGATATTGATAGGCTCTACACTCAAATTGATCACAATCATGGTTTGGCTGCTTATAGAAAGATCAGACTATATGTTGCCCAAACCAACCAGATGAGGAAATGTTAAACTTTATGAGAATTTGTTTTGAAAATATGTATCTCTAAAAGAAAGGTACAGCAATGGCAGAATAGTTTGCTAGAGTATTGGCAAACATTTATATAGCTGAAATGGGGAAAAAAGTATTTACAAAATATCCAATTCTACCATTTTTCTTTGTTAGGTTCATTGATATTATTCTTTAATTTTGGAACAAGAACTGAGAATTTCTTAATCAGATCAGTAGCTACCACTTATCAATTAAGTTAAATTAGTATCGAAAATATAGACTTGGATATAATAATCTACAGGGAAGCAAGTTTGCAAAGGGAGATAATTTAGATAATAGAGTATAGTTCAGGAAACCTGACACTGATCAGAAGCTACCTAAAAATATAGCTTTCATTCGTGGCATTTTTAAGAGTATTGTTAAATCCCATGCAACAATAATCAAGTCTTGATACTTGTTCATTGCTGTTCACAAGACAATGAGAAATAGGTTGCAGTCAAGGAACCAAGAAAATGAAATCTTTGGAATTAAGAAGAGTAAATACTGCAATACACAAGATATAATTACATTCATTGATAACTTCAATAGATGTTCAGCATATATGTCAAATTGTACAGGACAAAAATGATTTATTTTATACACTTCCTTCAAAACCAGTCATAATTTTTATGTTGAAATAAAAGCTGCTTTTTTGTTAAAAAAAATTTGGTTTCATTTCAGTTCATATTGTTTATTTTGTAGACCCACTGGTTGGGACAATGAGAAGAAAGTAGCTATTTTATATGAAAATTTGTCAAGTATGAAACCAACAGATTCCTTTGAGGATGTTATAGCAAAACCAATTACAAGAAAGGTAAGAGTTTGTCGTGTAATAAATGCATTAGACCACCTTCTATTGCATTGCATGTGCAAGTACATATACTAACATACTGGAATATAGCAATGACACAAATGCTGATAGAACTTAGTTACTTCCTCTTTTATTCCGAATTAACTGAAAACTTGTTTTTTCAACAAGCTCTTTGCATGAAAAAAACAAATGAGAAGATTGATTGGTTTGATTGAATGGTGTTTAACAGCACATAAGCATATAAAAGATGCTATTGTACTGAGCCAGATAGATTGAAATTTCTTGCCCAGAGATGTACCATAGTGGCTGATTCAGTCTGGCCTAGTCAAGATTTGAACCCACGCCCTTCTGGTTGTGAATCTGTTGCCCTAACCACTAATCCACTGATTTCTACAAGGACAACAAGTATTAATCTTGTGTTTTATAGATATATTTGTCCACAACAGGCCTCAAATTTATGGGTAAAAAGACAACTAGAACTACCTTTTAGACTGAATAATTGTCTTTTGAATGCATGTGAGTGTTTTCCTCTTTATTCGCTAGTTTAGAGTGACCCCCATTAAAATACGACTTTGAGTCATATTCCACTTACTCCCTGCCACAGTTTCTCATTAATCAGAGATACTTGGTTGCTAAAGCACTTATAGTTCTCAGCGCACAAGAGACTAGCCCTTAAATATAGCACATTTATTCATGGGACCTTTATGGTGCTTAGATAATCTTATTGTTATCTTTGTTAATGAATCTACTTGCAAACCTAGAAGTTAGCAAAAGAGAAAGACCTCATTCACATGGGCCATTACATATCGCAACTCCACACAGAGATGATTTAAGGCAGTACACTAGTCTCCCTCTTGAATGGCCCCTATGAACATTTTCCACCCTCTTGGCACCGACGAGTTTGTATTCAAAAGTACCCCTCAAGAACGGCCACCCCTGTAACATGACCAGCGGCCAGCATATTAGTACAAAAATGGTAAATGGCCCACTTTTCTTTTCTCAAATGCATCATGACATAGGGTAAGTAATCAGATTATCTCTATCGTTGATACATGTCTCCCAATGTCAGGTTTCCATTACTGAAAGAAGTGTTGACTAAAGTACATGTAACAGTAAGATTAATATAATATCATTGTCTATAAAAGCCGATGTTTACAGGAAATGGGCTCAACAATGTTATTATAGAGTTTTGGGCTTCACACATTTGTTGAGTTCTTCTCCTTCCTGGTGCAGAAGGGGTGGCCGTATAAGTGGGGGACCACTGTACCAGTTAATGTTACAGTGAAAGCAGATTGAGAAGATCTCTTATTATAATCATAATAGGGATTTTGATGACCATGGCACTATAATGGCAGTTTGACAAGTTCATAAGTCTTGTTTACAGCCTTTTAGTCCAAGTTTCCTCAGACCTTTCCTAACCCAATGTAGATATTCTGATAATCATGTTGGGGTACGATGTCAGAGCAAGCTACATATCACAAATTTGGTATTTGCCTAACCTGTAGAGTGTTGACATAAGGAAACCGATTATTACTGGGCCTAGCAAACTTTAAATGATCTTTCATCATGCCCTACACATGAAATTGTTAGGAAGATGATTTATCTTGTCAGAAATTATGATTATAACATTCATTATGGATTCAGTTTGTTGAGAATCATCAGGCAAAGAGCTCAAGTTAACACACATTTTTTTAGTATCATGGGACTACCATGCTGACACATGCTCTTTATGTGATGATGAATCTAGCTTTTTCCAAGTTGCTGTGACAGGTTTTTCGTGTTCTTGGAATATGTTTAAAATTGTATATCTGTATTATTGTTATTAGGTTTTTTTAATGTGACTTTAATATTTCCAAATTTGTTGGGCAGCGAGATTTGCAGTCATGTGGCTAGCAGTGCAAATGTAAATAACCATGTCAAATTTCATGAATGCAGTAGTTTTGTCTTGTCTGCCAACAAATTAAAGAAATAACAAACATTATGCTTGCAATTTTTGAGAAGATAAATTATCATCCTATCAATTTTATGTGGGTATGGCTTAATGTTAGACCATTCAAGTTTTGGCAGGCCCATTAGTAGGCAGCAACTGTTAGCCAACACAGGTTTTACCGAATTCCAAATTTTAAATAGGCAATACTGCCTGACCTCACACCTCAACATAAATATTAAACCATCTGATATATGATATGAAAGGTTAGAGGAATCTTGGACTAACAGTTTTTAACATACAAATTTACCTTATAAATCTAACAATACTGGTAATGATTTATACAGAATTGTTTTAAAATATAATTGTAAAATCCTCATTTGTTCTAACAAGTTAGAGAAGCAATTGAATTTTAGGGATTTATGCATTTAGCTCAGAGAAGACTTGGACAACAAATGGTCATTCATATTTTCCCAAATTTATATTTGGTAATTTAAATAAATGCTGACTGGTGACAGGCTGTCAAAATATTAAATCTATGAGATCTATGAGTCGAACAGGAAATTTCTAGCAATGGGCCAGCAGATTGCCGCTTGTTTCAAGCCCTGACATAGCACATTACATAATAACATTACATAATAATCTACTGCCTTGATGAGGTTTTTATGAGTCAAAGTGTCTTGATGAAACAGATTAATTTCAGTGAACTACTACTAACCTAAATTGTCTTTTTACAAAAGCTTGTGGTTGAAATACCTGCAGGAAGAGCAAGACGTGCAAAGTTGTCACAAGGGTAACATTAAAGTTATTCCAAACAGGGCAACTTTATTTCTTGATTAGAATCAACAGTGTCAGTTGCTCTGGAATTATGCACACAAGAAACTATTGAGTGATAAGACTAAAATCAAGTAAATAAATAATTTAAAATTATTTTTGCAGATTGTTTTGAAAAGCCTGTATTTTTGGATTATCTTAATTTCTCACCAGTATTGAAAGAGACTTATTAAAAGCAAGTTAGTCTTTTAAAAATAAATTATAAAATATATGTGCAGCATAGCAGTAAATCATTTCAGAATGAGAGTAGAACATAATGTTGCAGATGGGCATGATATTTCTGTTGTCCACAGTAAGGTCAGTTTTTAAAATATATTTTAAATCGGTAAATATAAATAAAAATTACATTTATGTTTTACTTCTAATTCACATCTCCCAAGAACTTGTTTCTTCATTCTTTATTTGTTGGGAGATGTCACTTTCACTTTTCTGACCCCAGTTTGAGCCTTGTACAGTATGTGCAACTAAATATGGAAAACACTTTAGCATCAAGAAATGTCACTGGACAGAATCCTTACTCAAACTAAGTTACCATGACCTCCTTTTCTTGTTCCCATGACTTTCTTTTCCTTGTCCCCTGCCTTTTCAAAGAAAAGTGGTGGGCACCGTATCTACTTTTTCATCTCTCCATCCATCCATCCATCCATCCATCTCATTTTCCATTCACTCTGGACTTATGTTATTGATATACTCGGATATGTGTTGCATACCGAATTGTGGCTGCCGTCTTGAAGCACGAGGTCACAGCATACATGCTATAATTTATTTCAAAGCCATGTTAGATTTCAGGATGAACCCTGGTATACATGTACATCATCTTAATGTGTTGCGTATCACATTGTGAGTCTTATTATCACCTTCAGAGTTCAGTACTTTACATTTTCATCGCAATTTCCCTCCACTTTGTAGTATTAACACCATCTGAGATCAAATGATGAAAATTGGTATATTTATACATCATCACTGGGTGTGTCATGTTCCATATTGGTGGTCCTGTCTTCAAAGTCAAGGTCACAAAGGTCACAGTTCAATGTTGCTATTCAACTTTAAAGCTATACGAGATTACGAGATGCAACTTTGTACACATATGTCAGGTGTGTTGTGTACCATATTGGGGGAAGGGGTCACATCTTCAAGGTGAACTTATGATGCTTCATGTTGAATTTTTCTGTTTCACTTTCCCATCTATTCAACTTTATAGCCATTTGAAAAGAATGTTTGACACTTGCTACAGTAACATATAATCACAAAAGTTGCATGTGACATTATTGCTAGAAGATAAGCAGCATTGAATGTTTGAGGTTTTATCCAAAATATAATAAGTTTCCTTTTTATTGCTGTATAAAACCAGTTTGAGGTACAGGGATGAACCATGGTAGTTCTATGCTTCTTGGAATCTTCAATTTTTTTTTGTTTCCCCTTTCATCTTTTCTTCTAATGCCTTCAAAGATGGTCAGTGAAACTTGATTCTGTCCATGTCTGCTCAATAACTTTACAGGTCTTTCTTAAAGTTTACAGAGTGCATTGTTGTAAACTTTTGTGACCTCACCCTCATAGGCAGTTGATTAAATTTTTCAAACTTTCTTAACTACTAGTAAGTCTTTACCTATGAAAAGAACCATCACTGATTCAGTGAACATGCTTATTAAATTTGCTTCATAGAATGGTATCTCCTGTTATAATGGGTACCATATTACCAGATGTGGCTTGTGGGTTTAACAAAGAGTCATAAGGTAAATATTACAAAAATTATACTTAGGTGAACATTGATTGCAGCCGTTGTAATAATAAATTTCAATTTCATTTCACTTCTTTTATGGCCATTACAGCCAGTACAGAGAGATGCAGAGATTGCAATTGAAGACGAGCAGTTGTTCCTGATGAAACAGCAGACACAGCTCAGCAAACAGCCACCACCTGGAGCTGCCACAGTGAGTGCCATACAGCTTTAGATTGGTCCAAATTAGTCTTGGTTTAGTCCTTGTCTGTTTCACTATAGTCCATATCGGTCTATGTATAGTCCACATCTATCCTATTATAGTCCATGTATGTCCGGCATCTGTACTCCATTTATTTAACCACAGTTATTTCAGTTATTAAATATGTATAGTGTCCCCATCTGTCGTAGAATTTTTAGTGAGCCAATTGAGCCTAATGGTATGGTTCTCTCTCTGGCATGCATTGTCCAATTACACTTGTCATTTATAACTTCTCATAAAGTCATTAGACCAGTTTGCACAGAAAGCACTGAAAATAGGAAAATCTTTAAACAACAACTTAACAGAATTTGAGCAATTAACAGAAAGTATCATGAAGGTCTTCCAAGTTTGAACAGATTAAGCCAATCCAACTTTAAAGCCACCATTGCTAAAAGTTAATTATCCTTTAAATTACTCAATAGCTGAGCTTGACCAATAGAACTTATGTGATGACCTGTTGTTTATCTGGCCTCCATCTGTCCATCCATCTGTTAGTACAAGTTTGTTATTATTAATCCTTCTAAACCACTTGGAGATTGCCATGAAACTAGAAACACTCATTTATCCAATGTCTAGTTTGTTCTTAAAAAAAATGATGATGCTCGTACATCCAGTATGACTTTGACAGCAGCCATAAGGATAATCTTATTGCTACTACTCTTCAATGGATTGTCATATCAAGATGGAATTTTCACTGAAAAAGTTCTTATCTTGTTTAGTTGGCCCTAAATAAAATCGCTGCTGATCTGACATCCAGTGTGGCTACTACAGCTACTGTCTTCAAAATCTAGTTTTTGATATCAGTAATGCATAATCTGTTGCTGTTGTGTAGAGGGCTCTTTTCCAGACAGAAAATAAATTGACCGTATGATGAGAATTCATCCTCATAGGGTGAACAGTAATGTTCTGGAATACCAGAATACCCCTTGTCTAACCCACAGATATTTTGGCCATATGCACTCTCCTTCATTCTTTTTTCTGGTCACATTACATTACAGTTGCTTTAGTTTATGCCCAAGAGAAATTGCTTTTTTTTGTTTGTTAATGTTGCATTT
Organism: Sinohyriopsis cumingii; assembly: GCA_028554795.2. Lineage (NCBI taxonomy): Eukaryota > Metazoa > Mollusca > Bivalvia > Unionida > Unionidae > Sinohyriopsis > Sinohyriopsis cumingii. The sequence continues at coordinate 231,245 of JAPYKE020000365.1, read as the reverse complement.
TGAGCTTTTTCATTATATGTATCTCTTACATCATTTGGAATTACCCTTGATCAAGCATTATTTCAGTTCAGATTGAGCTCTCTTGAAAGTTAATAGCAATTTTGGGGGTTATGTGTTGTACAGCCTTTCATTTAGGTTCTTACCCAATAGGCATGTTAGTGTAATGTAAAAAGCTGTGTCTTGTTATAGCACATGGTCAAAGCATCTGTGGCTTGGGTTAGGGATGTTCTGTTATTCCAGAACCTTTCATTTCACCATATGGAAGGATGACTTCCCATTGTACAATCAGGTCATTTTCTCTCAGGAAAAGAACCAGCTACATAATAGAAGCAGGTAAGTATTACATGATTAAAATTAGTGTTTCCCCTATCACCTCCCCCTCCAAATATATGTTTCCACTCCTAACTGGATGGTCTTAAAAAACATTGATTTTCACTAAAAAGAAACTTATATGTCTACTTTACACTAAATGAAAATGGTGAGAGATATCCAGTATGGTTGCCATGGTAACCATCTTTATAATCTTGTTATCATATTTTCAAAACAGAAAGTTGTATCTACATGTGTTTCCACCAGAACACTTCTGCTGATCCTAAATGTTACAGGTTTAATTTAACATGGTGGTCATCTTGAGAATATTGATTTTGCTGATACTCCTGAATGCTTGGTCTCTTTCACTTGGGGCTTTCACCAAAGGATATAAAATGCGGTCTAATTCATCCTAAATGAAAATAGTGCATTTCTTTTATTCAGTTTGGCCACAACAGCAGTTAATTTGAAAATCTTGTTTTGCTAAGAAATATCAGAGAGAAGAAATGGTCTTGTCTTGAATTTATGGAAATGCATATCAGTCAGGAGAGTGTCAGGCCCATTGTTGGAAAAGATACTGGTATGATGGGCTTTTAAGTTCCCATAAAAGATGCCAATCTACCATCAGATATGGTTGCTGTTATTACAGATATAAAAACCTTGAACAACTTTTCAATAACTCCTCAATAGAATTTAAACAGAATTTTACAGAAAGCATCCTTACCTGAAAGCCTTTATATTTGTATAAATTCTGGAAATCTGCCCCCAAGTATGGCCATTGTTACTAGAAACAGAATAACATTAAACAACTTTCTTACTTTCAAAACATTGCTAACAAAATTTGAAAGCATCTTGACATCAGTATTTCAGTATTGGACAAATGATGATGATCCCCCATCAAATAGAAATGAAGATACAGAAAATTAGAGAAGCATTTCAAACGGTTGCTTTCACGTCAACAGAATGCATCCTACTGACCCAGATTTTTTGGCCAACTGCTCATGCATTTGACTGTAAGGCAGTGGGTCTCATTTTGTACATCAGGCTCGGTATTGTAATCAGAATTTTGTCCACATCTGTCCCAGTCACTTTGAAGAATGACAACAACAACGATTACACAAACAGTGCTCAAAGAAAATTTTTGTTAGACACATGCCCAGGGCTGGTGACTTTAATAAACTCACAAGCCCTGACTGCAATTCCACAAGCCCGGACTACAAATTCCACATGCCCAAAATTTCCCTTTTTGAATATTGTCACACAACATTGCAGTAGCTACAAATCAAATATAAATTCAGTAGGGTTCAAAGGGGTTTAAAGGAAATGTGTCATTCATGTTCATCACTACACTCACTAGGGAGTGGATGGTCCTGGTGTTCAAACTTCTCTGCTGGATTCTCTGAGTGAATCTTGGTCAGAACCAAGTTGACATATGTTCTTGTGTTGTTTGCAGTTTGTGCAAAGAATTAATATCCCCCTCCCAACCTTATCTTTTTGTTTTGTTACTTGCTTGTATGCTTCACAAAGTAAAGTTTATTTTTGTTGGGTTTTGCTGATAGCTAATTGTTTTCCTGATTCAGCTTAAAAAATTACATTTGAACACTATTCCGATTTCTGAAATGATCATGGTTTGCATTCTATATATGCAGTAAACTGCTCCGGTGGCCTAGTGGTTAGAGCATCCGTCTCATATGTGGGAGGTCATAGGTTCAATCCGTGGCCGAGTCACACCAAAGACTTACAAAAATGTTACTAACAGTTACCTCACTTGGCGCCCAGCATTAAGAGATTAGTGTTAGGACTGGTTGGCCTGGTGTCAGGGTGACTGGGTGGGACATCATGCTACATGTCTGCGGTATGGTGCCCCAGTGCTAGACATCACTTAAAACTGCCACACTGCAGACATCGTAGCGATATGACTGAAAAATTGTTAAAGCTACATTAAAAATCCAAACCACACACACACACACTCTCTATATATTCACTACAAAATCTGACTTCATAGAAACGTCGTTGCTGTTCACAGTCTTGTCCGAAATATAATACATTTGGCTTAAACATTCTCATTCAAAGTAATATGCAATAACTTTTGTTTTTGTACACACATCTAGCACCTCTTTGATTTACCTATAATGGGTTGTTCTACATTCCTGATCCTACCTATGCAAATTAGCATAATGGGCTCACCCACTGCAGCCTTCAAACACATCTCACCAGCTAGCGTCAGCCAGTTAAGTAATATGTGAAATGTTGGTTTATACTCAACCTCTTTGCCTTTAATTGGCGCTATTTAAACTGTCCAAGGGATATTTGTATATCAGCTCCAATCATGACTGTTTGCCGCTTATACATGCTACATGTAAGGAGCATATACTGAATGTGGTGTGGGTTTTTTTCTTCTATTTTTGAATATTACTGAAAATTGTGTGTCCTCAAAACATGACCGTGTCAAGGGGTTTGAGAGTACAGAATCATTTTTTTTAACATGACATGCCATGCTTCAATTTGATTACCATCAGATCTCAATTTCACGTAGGACAGTGGTGATCAGATTTAGGTTGTGTGTTTTATGGCAGGTATGTCAACATCTTGAAAATACAAGTACTCATTTCATCTGCTTGATTGAAAGTTACCTCAGGCAAACTATAATTTTTTTCAAAAAGCCCAACAGGCACCTCCCTTAAAATACAGGACTGGTCCAGTCTAAAAATTAGAGGGGCCCTGTGCATCGAGCTATTGGATTTTTTAAGCACTGACAGAATTTGAAGTTTTTCAAGGATTTATGCATACATGCCAACCATTATGCTTTTCTGGTATGTTAAAAGGTAAATGAAATTAAAGTAATAAAAGGGGGCCTCGAGCGGTCTAAAGCACTCACTGTTACGGATCATTGCCATCTCACCTCTGTCTGTGTGGGTTTGAGTCTTGGGATCAGCCAGTGTGGGTGTGTGAGAAAGCTTTCCAGTAGCTTCTCCTGGGTCGTAAGTTCTTTCCTGGTTTTCCTGGGTTCTTCCTCCACCATTTATACTGGCTGCCACATATAGCCCATCTTGTGCTGAAAAATGGCGCTAACACAACAACAACAACACCAAAGTAATAAAAGTTTGTTGTTGTTGTTGTTGTAGGGTTTAACGCCATTTTTCAGCACACGATAGGCTATACATGGCGGCCAGTATTAATGGTGGAGGAAGAACCCGGGAAAACCCCGGAAAGAACCACCGACCCATGAGAAGCTACTGGCAAGCTTTCTCACATACCCACATTGGCTGAATCCGAGACTCGAACCTACACAGACAGAGGTGAGATGGCAGTGATCTGTAACGGAGAGCGCTTTAATCTCCTAAGATTTGAGAGAGATTGACATCTTCACAAATTCACTGCCAAGCTTATTATTCTAAAGATAAAAACATACAATATATTGAAACCTTTTGGTAGAAATGAAAAATTAAGTGGAATATACCTTTAATGTTGTGTACAAATGTAAAATTGGCCTGATTTTTATTTCTGAATTGTCTTTCATTCTGCAGCTACCCTTTTTTTTGTACCTGTTGTAATGAATATTTTTCGTATGACATCATGGGCCTTCAAAATTACTTCCCCCTGCAGTCACTCTCTTCCATCTTTTGGATCATCCTTGTTTAACAAAGCTATGAAGGAAAAACTCAGTCTATTTAAATTTTGGTTGTTTTATATAAACTTTATGACTCGAAAATGAAGCATTATTTTTTATTGTATAACATATAAATAATGTATGTAAAATGAATCATATATGTGTGTCTGTTTATAAATTTTCAGCAGATCGCTATTCCTTGCCATAATAATTGAAAAGTAAGGTGAGGTAAATCTGACTGGAATTGACATCTTATATTTTTCCTAGGAGTCCCCAGTGCGGCCTGCTGCCAGTGGTTCTCCTGTGCCAAGAGCAGGTTCTACACCATCTCCTGTCCAGAATGCTTCCCCCAAAAAGGTATGAGGCACAGAAATAATTGGCTTTACATTAATATGTGATTAATGTTAATTCTGTTTTGTTTGTATGCCTATTGTCTTATTTTATGTTGTGCCTTTTTCTTTCGTTTTTATCACCAGTAACTAATAGAAAATTCAGTATTTTTTTTCCAGCCCTGATTACCAAGGGCTGTTCCTTTGAGATTTATTGGAATGCCACTATTTCTTACTCCACAACAAATCCTCAGAGCTGACAAACTCTACCTACATTCATTAGCTGTGGGTACATTAATAGGGAAATGATCAGAAGGAAACAAAGTGCTGTTGCTTCCTGGATACACATTGAGGTGGCACTAACTGACCAAAAGATTTTTTCTGATCACATTTTAATGCCACCAAGCAGTGAGTTTGGGTGGTAGTTAGATTTGTTGGATCGGCCTGAATTGGATCAAATCAGGGTTCTTGAATAAACCGTGTCTAAATTACTTCCCTTAGACTATACCTCAGCAACCTATAACCTTATTTAGATGTTTCTGACAGTCTGTTGTAAAGCGTTTAGTCTTTTGGGCCATTTGTGGCATAAAATATCTGTAGTTAGTGCAGAAATTCATTTCTGGTCATTTTATTTTTCATATGCCTTCCATCTGTTATGTCTGCATATGCATACATCCTTTTTTTTAAAATCAGTTTTGTTTTTACAGTATCTTCAGTTGTCCACTCTACAGTTACCAAACTCTGGGGGTGGCTTGTAATGAGGGTAAGGAAGAATCAGTAAAGTTTAAAGTCATAAGTTCCAAAGGTCAAGATCACAGTGACTGAAGGAAGAAATTTGTTTTTTATATCAGTAATACATTACTTTGTTGCTATTGCATTGCTTCCCATTCTGGGATGAAAATTAGTTCCATCCACATAAGAAAATTCAATCTTCCCAATGAAGTAACTAGAAAGATGACAGACCCAGTCTGTCCCTTGATGCCAAAGACAATGCGCAGTAACTGCCCTTTTTCTTATGGACAACATTTTTCTTCGATTGAATTCATGTTACATTGGAAAATTTGACGTTTCTCATGTTATGCAGGATTTAGTATCATTATAGTATTTACACCATCAGTCCTTTGCATTCTCAATCACAGTATAAGATCTCTTGTAAAGTTTTGGGAGGAGGATTGTTCCATTTTGTCATCAGTGCCCTTTTTGTTACCCATCCCTTAAGGTAAGCCATGACTGCTCCATTTTGTATCATTAATCCAATATTTTGATGTTTCCAGATTTCTGGTGTAGGTATTTGTCTTCCCCTATATATCTGGAATTTTGTGTGACTTCCAATTTTCATCTACCTATGCAGAGATGCAGTCGATGCATGCGAGTGTGCAAATCGCACAAATTAGTTAAAAGCCATGCTGTAAAAAATGCACTTTGCACATTATACAATTTTTTATTTTGATTGTGAAGATAAATTGAAGAAATAGACATTTTTTAGAAAATTAAAAATTAATGATATTTATTTCATCAATATAACTCTTTCCATTCCAAAGTCTTCAGATGTTCATTCATACACAAGGATGCTTGGATGGAGGGGGGTTGTGAAGTCTGTGCCCTTTCCTGTCATTTGTGCTAGCACAAACTTTGATCCATTTCTGGAAGGAGAGATTGTAATCCAGCATTGCTGGCCAGAGGATTACTGATTCTTGCCAATTTCATGTCAGTGATAACACCAATGTCCAGATTGAAGAAATTTAGTGATGAGTTTCATGCCAAATGGAGGGCAATAGTTCTAAACTGATATCAGATGCCAGGTTATATGGACCACAGAAGACCAGGTTATATGCACCACAAAATACCAGGTTATATGAACCACATAAGAAGAAACCAAAATTGGATGCAAAGCTTCATAAGTTTTGGCTGTTATATTTCAAATAGTTAAAACACAAGACCAAGATGTTGTGGGAGAAAAAAGAAATTGTCAGAAATGGGCTGTTTGAACTTGTGGACATCACTTTTTACATGACACACCAGATTAGTTGCATTTTTGGTGCAGAGATATCAAGGAAATAATAACCTGTGAACTGTGGAAGATTTTACAAAACAAGGGCTGGTTGACCAGGAGTCTCACTGAGCTACACAGACATATAATTGTCTGGAATTTTAGTGATAGATCTGTCTGTCCAGCCATGCCCATGGCCACAGCTAGTACTGGCACAAAACAGACCACCTTCTGCATCAACTGTAACTTTGTCAACCATGCCCCCAGTGAACCAGCCATTGTTTTGTTGATTTTCTACAGTTCACAGGTTATCGTCACATGGATATCTCTGCTAGCCTTGCATGTGCCCCAGTCAGATGGCAGACTGTGACAGGGGATTCTTAGCACAGAATAATATTCATACAGAGATAAGGAACAAATTAATCTTAGAAAAAGGTTTAATCCTTATACAGCGAGAGTTGACATCTTTTGAGGATTTTGATTTCAACAGAGCCCTAAAAGAGTGGGGCAGGAATAAAGAGAGTTGAATATCATAGTGTTAGGTAAATAGTGAACTTGCCATTTCCTCCCCATTTTTCTTCTATTCCCGCACCCAATTTTGGTGACAAGGGGAGGGGGATCCCCCTCCTCCACTTTAGATAAAATCCAGGTACTATCTCTGCATACCGTTTCCATTGACGTGATGCATTTTAAACTCTTAGGAGGTCTCACACCAGTCATCAGTAGTGAGTTCAGTAGATGCACCCAACTCTTAAACATTATCATAATAGTGTGTTTTGCTGGTGATAAATTTTGTTGGACAGGTCTCACAGCATTCGTTACTATTAAAATTGTTAACATTTATTGTTTTAGGATTTTGTTTTTGCAAGAATAACTATTACATAGTGTGGTAATATACAGGCATAGAAAAGCCCCACAGAATATATACCCTACCTGCCTTTCTTGCACAAGCTGGAAGCATATGGACAGTTGTCAGTTTTGCAGTCAGATGAGGTATATGGCTTAGCTAAAGTAGATGAACTTATAGGGAAAGAGGAAAGGCCTTTCCTCCTCATCACAGAAACTTGCAGGAACCATGTCTGAGTTGCACAGAACTCGGAAGAAATAGATAATTCCTTGATCACAGATCTCTCTGGTGGCCTTGTGGTTAGAGCATCTGCCTCAGAAGTGGGAGGTCGTGGTTTTGATCCCCGGCTGAGTCATACCAAAGACTTAAAAAATGGTATGAACAGCTTCCTCGCTAGGCACTCAGCATTAAGAGGTTAGTGTTCGGACTGGTTGGCCTGTTGTCAGGATAATGTGACTGGGTGGGACATCATGCTACATGTCTGCGGCATGTTGCCCCAGTGCTAGTGTAGGAGGGAAGGCAACTAGTTCATGGCACATTTTGCAATAGATTGTTAGCTTTCTACTTCTCAAAAATTATTTAGCTGACTGCCATATATACTCGTGTATAAACCCATTCGCATATAAGCTGACCCCCCCCCCCAAAGTTAATAGGTATAAACACTAACAAGTACATGACCCGCATATAAGCTGACATAAAAGTCCAAGAAGTCACAAGATGCACGTGGTAAGTTCTAAATGCATTTATTTAGGTAAACTTACCTTTGCAAAAATTACCCATATAACTCGCTTAGGTTGGCATGTACAATTATTACACAGAAACGGTATAAATTTCTTTGAAAAGTCAAGAAATTCATTAAATTTGCTGTTTTCTTATTGTTTTTGCCTAATTCAGATTTTTGTAAAACTGTATCAGACGATGACAAGAATTGAGCATTGATGGGTTTACTGTAACACTGTCTCTCCCTTTTGAATCGATTATTGTTTGTTTATGTGCAATTGCATTAGACTTTTTATATCAGTGTACCAGTAATTACATTTTCAATTTGCCTTGAAATTGTAAATATCTAACTCATTAAAATATTATCCCAATAAGACAATGAAAAACAATAGGGTTTGATTCAATACTCGCAATTAGGCTAGTAAGCGTGTTTACATAATGGTGCCACCATATATACATTGTAGGTTTGAACACCCGCTGAATGAAGTACATCCCTTGGATTCAAATCATGGGCACCACTGCACTGAACTTGAATGATCAATCCAAAATACAATAATGAAGTTTCAGAAATAATATTTCGAAAATTATGCTAATACCATAAAAAGTGAGTTGTAGTTTGCTTTGATGTAAGCGACCTTACACCCCATTTTACAAAACTACATTAATCATGATAATATATAATGGAGTGAAAGGCAATTACATATCAATGTACTGGTATAGTTGCCAGTCAAAATTCCCTCTTAACCCAAGCCTGTTTCAAAATTTTAATGATTAACTGGCCTGTATTGCTGTCTGAAAACAAAAGACAAATCTGCCAATTATAAGCAAAGTAGGCGCCAAAACATGCAGCTTTGCATTGTGTGGAAAATTATGATTTTGTTCAGCCAAACACAAAGTAAATTAGATTGATGATGATCTTAGTTAATATTATTAACATTCTTTCATGAACATGTAACAGTTATGCAGGTTGTGCCTTACAACTGAACGTGTGTACCTTTTCATAAAGATTACCTCAATTTGAAGCATCACTTGTATCATTGCAAAAGATTAACTCATGAGAGCATGGATCAGCATAAATGAAATGGGTTTTACCAACTAACGGAAGTGTTATCGGGAAGAATGCGATTTGGTTGAAAAAAATTAATAAAGCAAAATCTGCATCTTATATGTTTGGGAATAAACAAGGATTACAGTGACACTAGGCACGATCTGCGCTGTGTAAGTGCTGTACATTATAGTACAGCCTGATCTCCGGGGTAAACTCGAACTGGCCCGTAAATTATGAAGTCTTTATTTACCTTTACTTAATTTCATGTCGGGGAAGTCAGAAAACATGCACATGCAAAATAATAACGAAAGCGATCATAGTAGTTGGGACGTTGAGAATGTATTTTTTTTTTACAGGCATATTCATCTTAAGACACAAAACAAATGTATTTTTTTTGTGACCCAAAATTTATAGCCATTATTGTAGTCAATCAAAAAAATCTTAAAAAATTTCAAGTTTAGACCTTGGCCCATGGATAACCGACCATCTTCTTCCAGGTCTTTATTTTTTCCTAAACTATTTGGTGTATATGTGGTAGTTGTATCATCACTAAACGCAAGTCTTAAATCTAGCAGATAATATTCACTGTTACCTTGCCAAAGTGAATAGTGGTCTTTGTACAACAATGCAGACTACCAATATTTTAATCAAAGCTAACAAAAGCGGTAAGGGGTGCAACTCTTAGTATTTCAGGTATGAATTATTCATTAGACTCGAGTATACCTTTGAATGTACCCACAGGTGGTGAGTATAGTGAAGTGGAGTATGTCAGGCCTGGCTATTAGAGGATGACCACTAGTAAATTCATTAGTAGGGGTGGGAATTGAGGTTTACGCATTTTGTCTTTGACATTGTTAATTCACCTCCACTTCAGATCAAACAAAAATTTACTATTGTTTTTATGTCCATGCCATGTTTGTTTTTTGTTGTGTTTTTTTCTTCTGGTATACACACAAGACATAGGTGGTGGCAGCAGCAATGACAGCAGTAGTAATCTATGATAAATATAATGATAGACATTATCTTTTACATAATTGCTATATTTACCTGAAACTTTGGTATAATCTTACTATGCTTGGGCCTCCTGTCATGAAGCAGGAAGACACCACTTTCCACAAGACTTTTGGATTTTTAGCTCTGTTGGTCATAGACCAGAAGTGCTTATGTGATGGCCTGTCATCTGGCCTCATTAGCATGTTATTTATCACTACAGTGGGATTGCTATGAAACTTTATAAACATGTTAATCCACTTGGTCCAGAATGAAAATGGTTCCCCTTGGGCATCTATTATGGCTGCTATTACAGCCATCTTGTGAATCTTTTTATAACTACTCCTGGATGAATGGTCACATCTATGTTGGGTTTTCATTAAAAGACTTGGTGTTGGTTCTAAATGATAATTGTGCCTATCAGACCTTCAGTATGGCCAGCCATCTTGACAATTTTACTAACACTACTTTTCTTTAACAGATGGTCATATTAAAATGGGGTTTTCACAAAAAGACTTTTTATAATATCTTCTTGGTAGCCATTTTGAAAACCTTGTTATACTTTAGCTACTTGACCAGAATGGATAGTTGTAGCAACATGGTGTTTTCATGAAAAGATTTCATATGATATATTATAGGGCCTAAATGAAATGGGTACCATTCAGACCTCCAATATAGACACCAATGTAGACATACGGACAGTCTGATAATAGCTGCTTCTTTTGAAGAGAGGGTCATTTAGGCATGAGTTCTTACGATATCTACTTGGTCCTAAATGGGGTGCTGATTGGGTATCTTGTCAACATTGTAACTCAAACATAAGAAAATAGTTTTTTTGTCAGATTTGGTATGTTGGAGTTTTGAAAGAGAATATCATAGATGGTTTCAATATTCGGCAATTAAAAAGAAGACTATTTATCTTGGATTTCTGGAAATATTCTGCCTTTCAAGAAGGTCTTGTCTAACAACATAAAGTTCTTTAAAGAGGGTCTTGTATGTAAATAAATAAAAGAAAATAATGAGTAATAACAACTGTGACACAATTTACATTATAATGATTTTAATTTTTAATCCACAGAAATCACTTTCCATCCACTCTCCCATTTTCTTTTTTTATTAACTAGTCCCCGACCCCTATATTTGCCATCTTTTTTTGTAGCTGCAAGTAAGCAAGAACTTGCACAGTGTGGGGTTTTTTTGGTATATGAAAGAGATTAATTTTATAGTTATAAAATGAAGTGATAATTTCTAATTTAAGTCCACTATTTAATAATGAAGTTACAAAATTTGACAGTGTACACCAATAATCTTTTATTATTCTTTTAATCTTTTTGTAGAAACTGGTAAGTACTGTCATTATTCAGCAAAGACTTCATTTTGATTGATGCTTGCCAAATGCAGATCAGTTATTTATAGCTGTTATCCTTTTCAGTCATTCATTTGTCTCAGTGCCAACATTTCATATTATTAGCAGTAACTTACTGAACATCTAGTACTTGTTTATTTTAACAGGGTTAAAACAGTAGCTAACTTTCATCATATCTCAATTTTCTATCATCAGGATTTTATTTGCCATATTGTCTAAGTTTTTCAGTATTTGTACATTCACAAAAGATTTATATGACTGCACTGTAGGTTCATCTGTGTGCCTGTTGCATCATTTTATTTTTTGTGTATTAGACCCATGATTTTCTTGTCCTGGTCACTTTTTACTCCAAATCTCAAATCCTGTTTTTTGCAAATGTTCACATGTCTGTCTGCAGTTCAGACTGGTATGCTTTAGAACTTTGACCTAAAAGTCTAATATCTGAATGTAAATCCCAGTTCTCAAAACGGGTAGCTTTTGGCCTTCCAAAAAAAAAGGGGGGGGGTCTCAAAAATTGGGTTTTACCTGCAATATTTTGTAAAGTAGAAAGTCAACATTATTTGCTATTATTGTAGAGCTACAATGGTCTACATTTCTGTAATAACACCCATTTGGTTAATCATAAATGATTCTGATGGTACAGAGCTGGAAGTAGGATGATAACATGTAAATGTTGCATGCCAGATTAAGGAGTTAATGATTTTTATATGTTAAAAAAGGTAATGCCTTAGGATATGGATATATGAATTTGTCATTTCTACTTACATTTTATATTTAAAGGGGGAGGGGGCTGAGGCATACATGTCCAGTAATAGGGATTCATTTTCTCGTTATCCCTATATGATATGTATTCATAATTGCAGACAACACTGATTCAGATTTGCCAGAACATATTGTGCCAGTAGATCAAGTTTTGTCCTATTCATTTAAATCACTGGTCAATTAACAGCATAGACCTGGATTTGATATAACATAATGTGCCAACAGATCTGATTCTGTGTTGCTAACAGCTGAGTTATGTGTTGTACTGTGATAAATATATTGATCAGTTGCTTTTTATGGATTTGACTTGTCATGCAAGATTGGGTTAAACTCCGTCCAAATGCATTTATGACTCTGCAGATATAGGATAGCCTGCCTCATTGTGTTCCCTTGCATTTTATTAGAGGCAACTTGTGTTAACCAGGGCTTTGGTGGTTCGTTGTTAACACACTGGACTTGTGACTGAAAGGGTGCAGGATCAAATCCTAACTTTGGATCAGCCTGGGTCACGCACAGTGGTGCATACTGAAAGGCACTTTATTCCAGTTGCCTCAACCAAAATAAGCTCTTGTGTTGCTGTACAGAAAAACATCAACCCAGTGCATTTTTGCCGATATTTTCTGCAAAATGTTTTTTATTTGTAATCTGATAGAAAAGTGCTATTGACAAAGTTTGTTCTGGACAACTGCTGCCAACTTCACGAGTACATCCCATTTTGATGTATTTTCACAGGAAAACTAAGTCTGTAGTCATGCCAATTACATCTATAATTTTACCCCAATTCACCCTCATACTCCTTGTAGTCATGACAAGTACATATATAATTTTACCCCAATTCACCCTCATACTCCTTGTAGTCATGACAAGTACATATATAATTTTACCCCAATTCACCCTCATACTCCTTGTAGTCATGACAAGTACATATATAATTTTACCCCAATTCACCATCATACTACTTGTAGTCATGCCAAGTACATATATAATTTTACCCCAATTCACCCTCATACTCCTTGTAGTCATGACAAGTACATATATAATTTTACCACATTTCACCCTCATACTACTTGTAGTCACGCCAAGTACATATATAATTTTACCACATTTCACCCTCATACTACTTGTAGTCACGCCAAGTACATATATAATTTTACCCCAATTCACCCTCATACTACTTGTAGTCATGCCAAGTACATATATAATTTTACCACATTTCACCCTCATACTACTTGTAGTCACGCCAAGTACATATATAATTTTACCCTGATTAACCCTCATACTACTTGTAGTCATGCCAAGTACATATATAATTTTACCCTGATTCACCCTCATACTACTTGTAGTCATGCCATGTACGTATATAATTTTGCCCTGATTCACCCTCGTACTACTTGTAGTGATGCCAAGTACATATATAATTTTACCCCATTTCACCCTCATACTGCTTGTAGTCATGCCAAGTACATATGTAATTTTACCCTGATTCACCCTCATACTACTTGTAGTCATGACAAGTACATACATAATTTTACCCCTATTCACCCTCATACTACTTGTAGTCATGCCAAGTACATATTTCATTTTGCCCTGATTCACCCTCATACTACTTGTAGTGATGCCAAGTACATATATAATTTTACCCCTATTCACCCTCATACTACTTGTAGTCATGCCAAGTACATATTTCATTTTACCCTGATTCACCCTCATACTACTTGTAGTCATGCCAAGTACATATATAATTTTACCCCAGTTCACCCTCATACTGCTTATAGTCATGCCAAGTACATATATAATTTTACCCGGATTCACCCTTATACTACTTTTAGTCATGGCAAGTACATATATAATTTTACCCCAATTCACCCTCATACTCCTCTGCGAGCTTTAGATTTAAGTTTCTTCATTTGCTTCGGGGCCCCGAGTGGCCGAGTGGTCTAAAGCGCTGTCCATTACAGATCACTGCCATCTTGCCTCTGTCTGCGTGGGTTCGAGTCTCGGATTCGACTAATGTGGGTATGTGAGAAAGCTTGCCAGTAGCTTCTCATGGGTCGGTGGTTCTTTCCAGGGTTTTCCCGGGTTCTTCCTCCACCATTAATACTGGCCGCCATGTATAGCCTATCGTGTGCTGAAAAATGGCGTTAAACCCTACAAATTTTTTTTTATCTTTATTTGCTCCTATTTCCTAAACCCTTTAATGGATTTTGTTCATACTTTTGGACAAACAGTTACAACACTTGGACAAATCAATCTTGGTCATGCAGTCATGTGATTGATTGACGTGTTGAGCATGGTTTACAGACAATATTTTTTAAAAAAGGGTCAAAATGTGCACAGTTTTTATCTAATCAGCTACATGTTTATATTCAAACATGGGATCTTTCTGTGAAACTGGCTGTAGTCATTCTGAAGAATTTTTTTCAGTGGTTTATATTTATCAGATTACAAATGAAAAAGTAATTCCTACAAAACTGTGCAAAATATATTTGGACAGAGTTTAGTTGTTTTTGTAGTATGTTGCTACGTATGATCCTGTTTGCTGATGTAACAATCCTTGGATTAGCTCGGTGACATGTTTTTGTTTCTGCTCAGTAAGCTAAGATATATTTCTTGAACAGCGAATGAATATTACCAGTAGAGTATTAATACCTAGTGCCACAAACCCTTCATTCTCCATGCCCCCACTGTCTGGAAAAAGGTGCCACGAAATATGACTGTATTCCTAAAAATTGATGCATTTTCTTTAACCACAATTATGACATCAACACCTGCTGACGCGCTGTTAAACAGGTACCTTATTCATGTAATGTGAGCATATACTTTAATAAGCACACATGAATCTTTCGTTGTCAAAACCTGCATGAAAATAGATACATAACAGTCTGTGTCTCAATCCTCACATAGAAGCAAGTGATAAAACCCATCTTGAACCAAAAATGTAAGTAGAAACCTACCACCATTCATGTCTGGAGTATCATTGCCACTTAATTTTGGTCAGCTAAAGAAGTACAAAAAGGGAATCTTAGATGTGTTTGTGTGGACACGCACATATTGGGAGAGAGGCAACATCACCAGAATGGAACAGTTCCAATCCTGACAAACATAGCTAACTCATCTAGTATATATTTGCACAATATGTGACATCATCAGTGTACACAAATTATGATAAGCTTTTATCTCATAAAATTCAACCAGATTTTAACTTTTATCTCTTTGTCATCTGTCAACTTTGCTATTTTTTATTTTTTCTAAAAAAAACTCCCTGGTCACTTTTAATCAAATGAAACCATTTTTCTACTTTTTCTTCCAAAAGGCTCTGCAGTTTTGATCAGATATAGTAGGAATGTTTTTTTAGCACATGCTCTTCTAAGATTATGTTTAGAACATGTAGAATATTTTGAACCTGTTGAAAAAAACTGCCAGTTTTTATCAAATTTTGTGAATGTTTGCTAGACATACTGTGTCAAAGTGTGGCAACCATAGCAATAGGGTGGAAAACCTATTTTCAACTTCTCTTAACTCATTCGGCCCCAGAGGTTTTTGTCGTTTTTGCTGGAAATGTGCATAGGAAAGACATTTGGAGGGCTATTTCTGAATACATCATAATAGATCGGCTTTCAACAGATTTTCCATGAGACTACAGCCTAGTTGTATTAGAAACATCCTTTTGCATTGGTTATTTTGCTTGCACATGAGCAGAAGGGTAAAAGTTGGATTTTTTTAATATTTTTTTCTTAATGGACCCATCATTTTCGTATATAGACCACAATTTATTCCAAATGCCCACCTTATCCTAGTTTTTGCAAAGAATCATCTGTTTGTGTGCAGTTAAGACCAGTATGCCTTAGATCTGAGGCCAAAAGGTCTAAAATCCGGACACAAAATCTCATTCCCACCTCGAGCGAATTTTGGGTGGAAAAAAAACGGGTCCAAAAAATGAGGTTTTTCCCACTGTATTTTGTAGTGCAACTAGAACTTCCAGATTATTTGGTATCATTTTAGAGCAATATCTGTCTGCTTTTATTTAATACCACCCACGTTGGTGTATCTTAAATGACCTTGATGCTGCAGAGCTTGGAAGTATGGTACAGCCTCATCACGCCTACAAATGGGATTGGGGGCCGAATCGGTTAACAGAACAGTTATAACAACATTTCAGATGTCATCAATTTCTACAAGATGGGTGGAAATTATCTCAAAATGAGCATCTTTAAACCTAGGGCACCTGCCTTAGTACTTCAATTGCCTTTAGACCAATGTTGAAATATCATATGCTGAAAAAATATTCTTGTACATTTATCAGTTTATACCATGTGTGGGCAAGGTATGGCCTGCTGGCCTGATCCGACCCATGACCTGGTTTTATATATTAATTTACATCATTTGATGGTTTTAAATTCATTTATCACAACTATTGCTATGGAGGAAGTTGCCTATGTCTGTTTTATACAATGATGGAGCAGAGCTCTAGATAAGAATTTAATAAATTTAGTATTTTTCTCTTTGATTTGGAACTAATTTCATTGTTACTTTTTAAATTTGATGGAGTAATATGTGAGCATAGCCAAGTACACAACTTTTGTTATACAAGTCTTACCAAAATCTTCAGGATGTTAATAGCGTCTTTTTGAATGCATCAAATGGTTTAGTGACTAAGACTAGTTCAGGGCATATACGATTAAATGATTCTATTTCAGTGAGTGTTCTCAAAGTGATCATGTAATAACATGCATTGTCTGAACTTATTAAATGCAGACATCGTTATAGCAGTAGCAGTATGTTAACTCTGGACTAAATGCTTAAAATTACATTACTTTGTGACTAAATGTTTAAGATTTAATTATTCTGTGACTAAATGCTTAAAATTACATTATTTTGTGACTAAATGCTTAAAATTACATTATTTTGTGACTAAATGCTTAAAATTACATTATTTTGTGTAATTTAAATGTATGAAAAAACTTTATTCATTTTACTTTGATTTTGTGTGTATCTTGAGATCTAATTTTTTGTCATTGGTGCAAGTCTTTGCAGTTTGCTGGAAAATGACTACTGATGGGTACTAAAATTCATAGTATTTGGAATAAGTGCTATTCCACACTAAATGTGCTGTTCATTGGGTCTTTAATTTAGAGGTTTGTAGCAACCACAAAATAATTTTAAAAAATTGGTACACTACAAAAGAATAGTGAATTCTAAGTATGATTGTGTTGCCATCCATTGTTGCCTTCTGTTAGGTATTTTTGTCACACCATTTTAAAAAATTACTATTTTTCTAAGTAATCATGGTGACAATTTGGTGTCTCATCACAGTTGTAAAGTTATGATTCCATTTTTCCTCAGTGATTGTTGCAGCATTGTTATTACCTGATCTGCATTTGTGTGAACTGTATATACTGTAATTCTATTTTAAAATTTACAGTATGAATTCATTTATGTATGAGAGATATAGAGTAGTGGTATGCTGTTATGAGTAGATATACTAACCAGATAACCATAAAAGGTTTACTAGGAAATGATGTGCCTGCAAACAGAATTATTAAAAATGTGCAATCACAGAATGTGTTGGCATTATATATACTAATGATAGGTGATGGACAATGATTACTTCATGGTTGTATAATTGAATTTTTACTTTAATCTTGTCATTGTTATTTTTGACTCATGGTTATATATTTTTGTCAAAAATATATTCAGATTTGTTTCATTGTTATTTTTGTTCTGTGATCATTAATTCTATTTGTTTGTGTTGAATATTACTGTTCTATTTGGGTATTTATAGCTCTTGGTTCTCTATTTTGTCCCATGCTTTATTGTATTTTGGTGTAGGAATTAAAAGTTGAAATTAATTTATTAAAAATCATTGTTATTGGAAGCGCTGCCTCTACTACATTTTGTTTTGATGGAAAAATTGTAAAGATTTCAGTGTTTTCATAATTTGTTTAAATATATTTTTTATTAAGCTGCAAACAGTAATTTTATTTCTTTCAATGAGTTGTAGTTAACAGGGTGTAATTTCTGCAGTAATGCAATAACTCAACATCTAATTGATTTTATATTGTTTTTAATAATTGTTATATTGGAAGATGTTTAGCTGCATATCTGAATATCAAAATAAGTGAAAGGCAGATTGTAACAGTCACTTAGTTTAATGGAAGATGGTGAAGGTGTGAAAACAGGGTGGTCATGGTATGAAATTGTATTGGTCATGGGATGAGAACAGGGTGGTTAAGGTATGTATGTATGTCTGTCTGTGCATGTGTGCGTGTTTTAGAGCACCACAGCAGAAAAGAGCTATATAGTACCAATGCAATGTACAGTTGTAAAAATGTTAAAGAAAATGGTTTGCAGAAAAATTCAGAAAGATAAAATATGCCAAAATAAATGTAAACATTAAGTACCACAAAATAAAATATGAAATGGGGAGATGTTAAAATTCTGTAAAATGTATATTAAAAAAAGAGATATAGGTAACACATATGAAATCCTTAAAACATGATTAACATTTATTATATAAACTGCATTCCCTTGAAATGGCCAAGATTTTCGCTGGTGGTACTTCAATGTACAGTTTCTTCAAGTAGTTAGATTAAAATAGGGTGGTCAAAATATGAATACAGAATGAGTATGGTGTACATACAGGGTGGTTAAGGCATGAGTACATGGTGGTCAAGGTATGCATACAGGATGGTTGAGGTACAAGTATAGGGTGGCTGGTCAAGGTGGGAATATAGAGTTGTCAGTGTATGAAAATGGAGTAGAAATGTATGAATATTGGTTGTCAGATTATTCATGTTTTGCACATGATTATCTGTGTTTACATATTTGAATTTATGAAGTGAACTCTATCCACAGACATCACCATTGGAAGAGGTGTTCCATGAAGTAAAATAGTATACTAATTTTATATGTGATCTGCTTTGATTAGTTTTCATATCAACCATTATATTTAAAGTCCACTTCAAAAATTTATTTCAAATACATTTGATGAAAGTAACAACAGGATCTACAAATAGTGGTACCCAGTGGACACTAGTAAATATTCATTAGTTGCAATATTACAAATTTTAATTGCCTTGTATGGGAAAAAAATGCAAAAGCATAGGAATTGCCAGTTTTGTCTGTTCCTGTCTACAAATAGCAGAAACACTTTTACTGCTGTAGCCGTAATCTGCAAGTTGAAGAACGTAGTATAGTCGCAGCTTAATGACCAGAAAGACAGACACAACATAACTGCAAGTTGTTTTTGGTTTTTAGCTCAACTGCTCATAGACCAGAAGATTGTATGGGATGGTCTGTTGTCCATCATCCATCTGTGCTTCCAACAGGACAAGTTTGTTATCACTACTCCTAAACTTCTTGCAGGATTGCCTTGAAACTTGCACCTTCATCCCATGTTCTAGTTGGTCCTTAATGGAAATGGTGCTGCTTCTTATGGTATCTAGTTTTTCCTAAATGAAGATGGTACCAGTTGTACATCCAATATGGCTGCCACAATGACTGTCTTAAAAATCTCTGAATAGATGATCATTATGACAATTTTTTTTACCAAGTCAAAAATGAAAACAATGCTGGTCAGTCCTACATTCACTATGGCTGCGATGACAAGTGTCTTAAAAATCTTCTTGTCACTACCAGTACTGTTGTACCACAGCAGCTAATTTGAAAATTTTGTTTTTGCTGGGAAAAAATATCAGCGATTGTTTCAACACTCAATGCTTAAGATGAAGAAATTGTATAAATCTTGAATTCCTGTGTATTCTTTTTACCCCGGAGAGCATTGATCTCTGCAAGGGACTCTTTGTTATAAACTGGATTGAAACCACAATGGTTCAGTGGTAAGTGTGCAGAACTCAGAAGTGGAAGAATTTTGGTTCATATCTTCTCAGACAGTCCAAGTTTTGGTTCATATCTGCTCAGACTGTCCAGGCTAACTGCCACAGTATGCCCCAGGGCAAGGCACTTAATCAAATTACCAAGTTACTTTATAGTCTTTCTTGTATGGATTTGCTAAATAAAAATTTCTATAAAAAAATATGAATCATAACCAAATCAGCCTTCATGAAAAATATCTTCTGCCTTTGCAGCTGGAAGCAAAACAACCAACTTCAACAAGTGAAGGGATGCTGGCCAATTTCTTCAATAGTTTGCTGAGTAAGAAGACAGGAGCACCTGGCCCATCACGTTCAGGTAGATATTTTGAATGAGAATGATGTAAAGAGGTCAGTGTGAAAAACCCATTATTTTAAGTGCAAAATACTGGGAGTTCACTTTTATTTGTGGTGTACATTGCATACTTGTTTATAAGTCAAGTCCAACTGCAGACAACATGGACCATAATCTGTGTAGCATGATGTGCAGGCAGATCAGGGTCTGTGTTGTTTGTTCAGCTGATTACACCATAAAAAAACTGAATTTACCCAGATATGCTGGCACATTATATAATGGTAGATTTGGGTCTGTGCAGTTTGCAGTGTTACTTATAAAGAAGTATGTATGGTACCAATTTGTGTTGGGCAAGCCACAGCTACACTTATGACCAAAATGGTGCTGGTTCGAATCCTACCATTGGACCAGCCTGGGTCAGCTAGTGGTATGTCCTTGGGCAAGGCACTTTACTCAGATTGCCTCAGCACTCAAGAATCTGTTTGTATTGCTGTGCTATAAAGCACCAAACACCAAACCCAAAAGCAGTTTTTGTTGAATTTTGTGATCACTTTAAACCATGAAATTTGTGTGATTTGTATTTTTAACATAAATTTAACAATCTTTGTCATATCACTACAGTGTCTGCAGTGTGGCATTTTGTAGTGATTCCTGGAATTGGGGCATCTTGCCAAAGACATATAGCATCATGTCCCACCATGTCACCATATCCTGACACCAGACCGAACAGTGCTAACACTGACCTCTTAATGCTGAGCGCCTAGCAAGGCAGCTGTTAGTACCATTTTTATAAGTCTTTAAACCATGAAATTTAAGACACAAGAAAAGTTGTTGGCATATAAAGACAGGTCCACATGTTCAGGTACCTATTACAAGGTAATTTTTTATGCTCCTATTGCTTGCAGTGAGGGTATTTTGATTTGGTCCTAATCATCCAACCATCCTAAATAGCTTCTTTGTAATGTTGCATAGAAACCACTCAACACAGACACATGAAATTTGGTAGACATATTTACATTCATATGTAGGTGACCAGATTAGATTTGTATGTCACTGTAGCATAGTTGAAATATCTTTCAAATTTATACAGATGCTGATTTGTCATCAGATAATATCAGATTTTAATAAAAATACAAAGTACTTGTACTGAAGATGTTTATCTGTCATCAAATATGGCAGCTTTTACTCAAAATAGAAAGGACATGAAATGACTTCTCAAATTTGACCCAGTTTGATGAACAGCCTAATGGCAAATTTTTACATTGATGCTGATCAGATATGGCCATCAACACTACAAAAAGAGAAAAAAAAACTTTTAATTGATGACTTCTCACAAGCTGGTCAATATAATTTTGGCAAAAAGCCTCCTGGCATGAAAACCTTTCAGATTTATACAAATGATCCTGATTTGCCATCAGATGTGGCCACAATTACCAATAAGAAAAAAACATTTAAATGACTTCTCCTCCTAAACTATTGAAAATTTTTCAAAGTGAAAGTTGAAGTCTCCAAGAATAATCAGGTTGCCGCCTATCGAATTTCCATAGTCCAGGAGATTCGGAAACTGCTCCAAAAAGAGAGAGTCAGCCAGCTTGTTTTTTCTACTAGGAGGAAGGAGGTATAGGCAGAAAAAATGGACTGACCTTTGCTCCAGTGTGAGTGTGGTTTGGACTAGTTCAAGCAATGTGTGGTCGAAATTGAATGTTGTGGTGTGTGGTTAAGATGTTTTGTCATGGTGTTCTTTGTGATGACAGCAATTCCACCTCCACGAGAATTACGGGGGAACGACTTGATATAGTAACCAGTGGGTGTTAGATCTGCACACTTGGGCTCATCGCCTGATGTTTTTAGCCATGTTTCTGTCAGGAAAAATAGGTCAATATTCTGGTCGTTGATAAAATTAACTATTTCTGTGCGCTTATCCGGTGGTCCTACTGACTGGGCATTGAATAATGCAATGTGCAGAGGTATTTCTTGGATAGTTGACACAAAGGTGGACGTATTAATAGGAATTTGAATTAGGTTATCTAAATTAACGGTCAAATTGTTTTTAAATTGTTGAGCCGAAATAAGGGAGATAACTGGAATTCTTCCTGTTCTACGCAGGCCAGCTTTGAAACAACGTTTCTTTTTTCACTTCTGTTTACATTTAGGTAATGATGAATGTAGTCCCAGTTCGTTTAGTCTAGAGCACAATGTAGTGTGGAGAGCCAAGGAGTGATCATTTAAAGCAATTAATGCGGGTCCATCGTAGCATAAATGGGTTGACTGGCAAGTATCACGTGATGGCGGTTTGTTCAAAAACAGTGAAGCAATACAGCTGAGAAAAAGTCAAATTGTTCTCATTTCCAAAACAAGGAGATGAAGAAACACATACGAATTTAACAGCCAGTACATAATGAACACAATAATGAAGATGAAAACAGGCAACAAGCACAAATATCATGAAAACGACACTAAAAAATGGAACAGCTGCTTCAAGCCGGTTAAGCGATAGTGGCCATCTTGTTTCCAACATAACAACTATATCGAACAACCTTTAACTGACTTTTCAAAAGCTGCTCAACAGAATGTGACCAAATTTGATAGAAAGCACCCAGGTATAGAGGACTTTAAGGTGTTTATCACCAATTCTTAATGCCATCAGATATGGCCACCATTACGAAAACTTGGGAAAAAATTTCTGAACCACAGAGCAGAAAATGCTCATATTTGACAGAAAGCATCCCAGCATGAAGGCCTTTCCGATTTTATATAAATTATGTTGATTTGCTATCAATTATAGTTGCTCTTAGACCAAAAATAGATAAACAAAAGCTTGAAAAAAGTTCTTCTACAAAACTATTGAAATAGAATTTGAGCAAACTTGACACATAGCATCCTGTGTTGTAGAGCTTTAAAATTTATTCCGACGTTTTGGCTACTGTTAGGAAAAATAGAAACACCTTTAAACATCATTTTCTGAAAACATGCTCATCAGAAATTTAACCAAATTTGACAAAAAGCATAAAGCAGGTGACAAAACTTTAAACACCTTCACCAAAACCACTGAATAGAATATGACAAAGCTCTTGTCAGGTCAGTCTAGGCCTGCTTCTGTAAGTAACGGTAGATGATACTACTGTACCCGTGACTGTTGTCTCAAATTGGATAGGTAAATATAACTTGCTCTGGATATACTTATCCTCCCAGCTCTGAAGGCAGAGTGCAAGAGCTGTGTGGATAGCACATGGCATCACTTCAGGTGCAGTAAAACCTGATCACCATCCACCACATCCAGACTCATTTCCAGACTTCTTGATGATATTGTAATGCTGCTAGATTCAGACAGGTCTGGACAAGAGAGTGAAGGTGACTCTGTGCAACTTTCCCTTACTTAAATTCAACTTGTGCACAAGTCATGCCATTCTCCTTACCCCACCAGATACCTCCTTTGGCAGTGGATGAAAGAACAGCAGGTGTGGATACACTAGTTGCTGGAGCTGCATACCTGCACACAAGTGGATCAGGGGATGAGGAAGATCTCGCACAGAATCGCTCCACTGGGTGCAGTCTCATTCATACTGGAGCTACAGACTTTAAACTGAAGAGAATTGCAGAGGCATGCTGAAGCATAAGCAGCATAGACTTAGAACTTCAGTACATCCTCTTTTGATCAAGCGACCCCAGGCAGCATCTCCTGTGCAGTGTGCCGCAGACAATTTTGAGCAGTAATTAGTCTGATCAGCTACTCGTGTACTCACAGAAACAAAACCAGTTAGTGATGTAATGGGGATCTTTAAAAGCTCATGGACAAACAGCAATTGATGACCAGAATAAATTTTCATGTCATTATAGCAGTCTTTCAAATTTTTTCATGAAGTTTTGAACTTTTAGGACATGAAATGTTTGCTTTTCATTAGGGGTATTTTATGTTTACCAATAAAAAAAATCTAGTTGGATTTTGACTTTATGGTCTACATATCTGCAATAAGGTCATGCAGGTTTTACTGAAACAAGTCAAGTTTCTAAAAGAAGCCCCAAATATTGATGCATATGAAAATCTTGATGTTAGGATAGTTACAGAATATGAATCTTACCCACTCATTAAAAGGAAAGTTGTGCATATATATTTTACTTTCATGGCATTAAGGAGTTATGCTCAATTTTATGCCATCTTTGCATTTCTGAGGTTATTACTTAAATCAGAAGTAATTTTTCCCATAGGATACTTATAAATTAAGGAAGTACTTGGTTACAAATCATACCTCTAAGATTTCAAGTAATGATTATTTATGAATAATCTTCTCCATGAGCAATGAGATGTGTATGCAGGCATGTGAGCTGTGCATGAGCACAGCACGTGGCACCAGCGATGGCATAAAAACTAGCACATTGATCCAAATTTAATGTTATTTCTTCATTATAAATGGCATTAAAATGGAAGCATGTGAATCAAATTGGCATGTAGTGAGCATTTTACACACACACACACACACACACTTCACACTGGATACATACCAATATACTTGTAAAATGGACTACCTGCACTCAACACATATTCTAATAAAAGATTCCAAGTCTAATTTATGGATTAAGTAACCAAGGAAGTTCTTGTAACATTTGCTTTTCTTACCAGTCTTTTGTTATATCCAGCAGAAGCATAAAATGATAATCAGGAAATTATTCTTTAGCACAGAAAGGAAAAATTAAAAGATAAAATTTGTCTTCACAATTCAGAGCACATTATGGTTATTATTTTGACATATTTATTCCAACTGTTTTAAGAATAAAGAGAAATTATTTAGTCACCATGGTACTGGTGTCCACATCCAATCTTGATTCATGTTTTGGGGCACATTGTTGTTTGTGTCTATATCACCATAATTTATCATTCGAGGTACGTGATTATTTTTGCAAGGAAATTTTGTGTTAATTCTCACACTTGACTCAAAGTGGGATTTAGAGGGGTCTTAAAATGTATACACTGGGACTTATTTTTAGGTTTAAGTTTTAGGACAAGTTCTTGTTTATATGATCCTTCATAAAAATTCCCAAGTTTAGATGTGTATTCTTTACAGGGACATTTTTTATTGATAACAATTATGGGGAATTTGTTGCAGCTTGGTTGATGTGGGCAGGGGTTAGGTAGAATTAAAATCTATGACATTACCAAAGTTTTGTGTTAAGTATCTGCTTATCTATATAGCTTTGACACCCTTTGAAACTCTATACCTGGAAGTATTTATAATTTTGCCTTGCCATATTAATTTCTTTTTCCCTGAGTTTTCATTCTTTAATGATTTTTTACATTATCTTAGCAATTTAATTTACATCTACAATGTTTATTCCTTGTAAATGTGTTTTATTCAATTGTTATAATGGTTACAGGGAATAGTTTGTTACTTAGTCCGAGGAGTAGTATTTTTATCAGGGTCATTAACTAAGACATTCATTGTTAGAGGCATTCTGTTTAAAAGTGTGATTTTGTATCCTATGGCCATTATACTTAATACAAGGAAGCATCCCAAATCATGATAGGTAACAATAAAATACTTAGTTATGATTGATGTTTTAAAAATTTTGATCGATTTGGCTGTTTTTAATTGTGATTACTTGGAAAGTAGTAGAATTAGAGCTGTCAAATATTGGACATTTAAAAATCCAGACTTATGCTTTTCCTGTCAGTTAGGTCATAATGGCCCACTTGACAGACTTCTTTGAAAAGGCTTTTTGTTTAAATGTGTTGACAAATGTTGGTAAAAAGAATTCTATGCAAATATTTTTGCTCAAAGTTTTTATAGTTTTTCATATTCAGTGATTTTCCTGATGTTTGTTGTCTTGCAGATTCCACGGCTGCCAGAGATGCTGCAGCAGAACTTGAGAGGATGACAAAAAGTAAACCAGCTAAGAGAGCACTATCAGAGACTAATCCAAATGGTCCCAGTTCATCAGAATCTTGATCCATTCTGGTGTGTTCCAAATTCCAGCTATCTACTTACAGACAAATGAACAGTCAAAAATTGTGTTCGGATAGATGGAAGAAATGGAAGGACCAGCCAAAGTCTGCATGTGTTTGGATCAACTATTTTAACTATGGAAACAGTTTCTTTTGTTACATTGGAGAGAGTTCATCTCTCAGACCTAACCAGGATATGTCCATGGATATGAAACATACATACTTACATATTCCCTACTTAGAGCTGCTTGGCTAAGTGCAATGTTCAAAATTCTTCTTACTCTCGTGTACAGAGAAATCTTAGTTAACAAAATGAGTGTAAAGTACTCTTGACTCGCTTGTATTTCTTTTTATCTGCAGAGTACATTTATGCAGATAGAATGCTCTTTTGCAGGTTTTGTTTTGCTTGATCCTTGTTTTCCAGTGTTTGAAAAGAGAATGCAGAATAGAAAGAAAGGTAGTATTATATATTTTGTTGAGATTATCTGTTACCAATTTTCAGTTTACAATGTGGTAATGCACAGATTGAAAATCAGTCAAGTTTCTTGATAGTTTAACAGATTGAAGCAGTTGCATTGATTGCTACAGACCCTCTAGTTAGATCACATTTTCAAGTGAGATGCAGCTCAAGTTTCCTCAGTCAAAGCTTACAAATTAACAGTGAGAAAAAAGTTTGAAAGAGGCTAGTCTGCTCACAAACAGCATAGATCAGGGTCACTTTGAGATACAGAAAATATGTCAGTTACCTGTGCATTCATCTGCATTTTTCACTCCTCTAGACCAAAGGAATACCCTCAATACCTGTTAAGTTTTTATTTTGTTATTCATTCAAGGTTTCTTGTGGACCTGATGGTGGGGAGTTTCTTAATCCCAACAATTATTTTAAAAGTAGGCTTAAGACATCCATTTTTTGCAAAAGCTATTTATAGGGGTTTATAGTATAACTCTCACTGAAATTTTTTTTTAAATTTTGATTCCCTTGGGTCTGTATAAGTGACATATGGCTGTATCTTAATCTTGAAGAAACTAACTTTACAGAAAGTCTCGGACAATCCAAAACTATTTTTAATACTAAGTAAATTGCATTTTAAATTCATTACTTATTTTTGGAGTGTGTTACTCTTTAGCTATAGAGGTAACTATTGCACACACATTCACACTCACAATACTTGCATACATCCACATATATATACATGCTTTTGACGAATCAGTAAGTATTTGAATCTTCGTTGTCTGATTTACCTATTTCATTAAAAAATAGATATTTTAATTTGTTGTTGTGATATGTAATAGTTGAGATATGAGCTTGTTCTGTGATTTTTATTCACAATTCAGTCTGATTTCATTGAAGTAACTTATATAAATATGATTATTGCATGTTACTTATGACAAGATAGGAATCATTTATTAAAGGTCTCTTTAAATATTTACCTTGTACTGCATTCAGGAAAATTTCTACGTAGTGTTACGTTCACAACTTTTATGGTTGAGGATAATTTCATGGAGATTTTTAACGTAAAACAATTTGTACCACAAATTAGCAAAATTATGAAAATTACAAATGCTGAATATTCTAACAGCTTTCATTTTCAAAATTTAACCAACATTTTTCAGTAGATGCCAGATGGGACCAGTTGACAATACAGTAAGATCTTTACTGCACATGCAGTGATTATCTAGACTTTTCACTCCTCTGGATCAAAGAAAGGATTAGCTTTTGAGCATACACATTGCTTTCTTCTTTAATCATTGATTCTGATGATCTTTGAGAGTCCAGTTAATCATTGTTCAACTATACATTTGGAGTTGGCTCTGTTAAATGCTCTTTGTGGACAGAAATTGCCTCATTACAGGTAGACTTAATGTTCACCAGGTAATTAAGTCAGATAACATTTCCTTGCATGTAGTTTACTATTTATGCTAGTGATTGGAAATCTTTGTGACTTTTAGACTGTATGGATATATTGAAGAGAAAGCATTTAAAAGGTATACATTTTGTTGACAAATAAGTCATTTTTTTTTTATTCTACAAAACTACCACAAACGTGATATTTTTGGTTGGCTAGTCATTGAGAAAGACAAGTTTAAGCTGACAATTTATGAATGTTTCTATATATGGGAAGTAGTCAGCAAAAAAAACCACTGTATATACAGCCCTGGGATTTTTTGTGTGCATCACATAAAGGTTAAAGTGCATGAAAATCTAGATTATAATTTTAGTGATGATACTTGTCAGCTTTTGTCCATAAAAAGCATTATGGCAGTGTATCCCCTAGGGGTGCAAGACTGAGAGTCAAAAATCTCCTTGGTGTGAGAACTGGGGGTCAGACTGAGTAAAAAAAACAAGCTTTGGTATCAAAACTGGGGGTCAACTGCAAAATTTGGGGGTCTCTGAAGCGCACATGAGGGTAAAGGGAAACACTGATAATCATTTTGGTATGCTATTGTGTGAGAAGATAAAATGTGCCCATGGTTGTTATAGCAACCAGTATTCTTTGTAACATGAAATACTATGACTGTATATTTTATAAATGTTTATTATTTATTTTCCCCATGTATGATGGCATTATATGAAGGTGAAATCATGCTTATAGGTACATAAGATTGCAGGCTTGTGTATGTTTCTTCATATATTTCATTTTTACTGTGTAATATGTTCATTGGCTTAGTTTTTGTGTCATAATATATCATAAAAAATGCCATAGTGACATCAGGATTCAGCCAAATGATAACATTACATTTTTTACGGACAATTCATGCCCAGTTGAAATTCGATTTCTTATTGCATCAAGAATGAAATTGTAAGGTCTTCAAGAGGGATTTCAAAGTTTGTATATGCCCCTCCCAAAATCTGGACTCTTTACCATTATGCTACCCATATACATGTACTACACACATCTATACATGCATTAGTCTGTTACCCTTTCATGTTCTGCATAATAACCTTGGGAATGCACCATCTGCCTTTAATGAGCTCTGGCTTGCACATGGGATAAGGAATAAGTCTATTGATTTGGCACCAAAGGTCATGGTCACTGACTGAAATGGGAAAAAGATGTTTTCACCGCAGTGGCATAGTTCTGCAGCACATCACTTTATGAATGGCTTGCGGTAAGGAAGAAGACTGTTGATTTGGAAGTCAAAAAGTCTGAAGTCATTGTCCCTGGTTGAAAAATTCAAAGTGGTTTCTGTACAAAAACTTACTTTCTTGACTATGTACCTTTACCAAAGTTTGTAGGCTAGTTACACTAGGGTAAGAAAGAAGTCTGTTGATTGTGGTGTCCAGAGGCTAAACATTAATGTAATTGTAACTGAAAGAAGAAAAATGGTTTTTGCATAATATCTTTCATTCTAGACCATGTACCTTCATCAAAGTTTGCAGAGGATTTGCACTTATGGTAGAAAGATGCCTATTGATTGTGGGTTTAAAAGGTTGAAGTTAAAAGGCTATTTTGGGTTTTAGACAAAAACTTTTGTTTTGACTTAGTTTCTTGACCAACTTTATGGATAGCTCACACTTCTAGTATGAAAATATATTGATAGGGTTTAACACTTTGTATGTGCAATACTTGTTAATAGCCATCTTAAAGGTACAAAGCTAAAGATATGGAGGTGCAAAAGAAAACAACCTCAAGAAGATAAAACCTAGTTATAGGTGTTAAAAAGTATATAAAAGATAAAGGTAAAAGCGCCTGACAATTTATGGCATGAAAGAAACCTTTGGATTACAGGTCCAAGTCATGGTTAGTCTGTTAAGAACAGAATGGTTTCCACACAATAAGGTTGGCTCAAGATGGCATACCTTGACCATTGGTTTCCACACAATAAGGTCAGCTCAAGATGGCATACCTTGACCATAATGATCAAGACCCTTGAGACCTACTAGTTTATATTATTATCCAAAGTCAACTTTGCCTGACTAATACCAACATAG
This sequence comes from Sinohyriopsis cumingii, assembly GCA_028554795.2. Taxonomy (NCBI): domain Eukaryota; kingdom Metazoa; phylum Mollusca; class Bivalvia; order Unionida; family Unionidae; genus Sinohyriopsis; species Sinohyriopsis cumingii. The sequence goes on along the minus strand of JAPYKE020000365.1, from coordinate 201,236 downwards.
AGCACTTTTAAACATGGGGCAGACATACATTTACCATTCATGGTAATCTTGTTCTCATATCTGTTCTTAATTTAAAACTAATGTAGATACACTGCTTCTTTATATAATGCTTTGTGTCCAGGGAGTGGGAAGAAAATTTCATACATTTTCTTAAATTTTTACTTTTTACATTTTTAGGAGTTGTACTTTTATTTCCAGCTCTTCATGTAGAATTTAGAGGAGAAAAAAAATAAAAATCAGTAATTCATTACTAACACCTTGATCTTATTGTTCTGAGGGGAGGATTGCAAGGGTTATATTCTGCGAAGAGAAGATTAATTTATTGTGTGGTTTAGATTGAACAATATTAGGCCTGTTCCATTTAAACATACATTATACCCAGAGAAGGCGCTTTTTAAAAAATGTATGCCATGGTAATCTTGTTACTCCAATAGTTCTATGACAATGATACAAAATTCTAAATTGCGTCTATGGGTGGGTGACTGCTCCACATTAAAAGTGCCTTCCCTGGATCCCAAGTAAATTTTACTGGAACAGCCCTTTTATGAACATGCAGAATATTGGAATTTTTTTAAAGAAAAATTCTATTTACATTTTGAAGGTTATGTTATATTTTTCCATATTTAATTGTGAAAGACTATTGCAGTTGATGTCTCTGAAGTATGCATCCATTTTCAACACAAGGACACTTGGATATAAATTCACTGTCTCCATCTTGTTCCATAGCAGGCTATCTTCAGATTTAGGGAACTCGCTGTATTCCTGTTTTGAAATTTCAACCAATGTTAACTTTTTCCTCAATATGGCATGAACTGTTCTCTTTCTGTCATTTTGCCTGATTTAAAAAGACCTTTATTAGCTTCGTGTAGTATTGAGAAGTAAATAAAAGCTAGATGGCCAGTGAGTATTGTGTATAAACTCACACCAAAAGCTTTTCCTTTTTGCACGATTGCTACATCATTACAGTTGAACCAGATTTTTTACTGTTTGTTGTTTTTATATGGAAATGTCAGAATATTAAATATTAGCATTAAATCTCATGAAATTAAAAAATGAATGCGGTTTAGACACAACTTTGCTTGTACTCCATAAATTTGCAGTCTTGAATTCCTGAAATTCAGATTCTAAACCCAAGTCGTCAGTACCTTATGTTGAGACAAAGTTCTTCAATATTGGCCATATGTGCACTCTAATACATTTTTGTAAATATTGTTCCATGTGCATAGTAAAAAGTAACTTCAGTGTGATCATTTGACATAGTTTCAGATATATATTCACATGAAAAGTAAAATGACCTCAATTTTTTAAGTTCATTTTTCCCTATTACTGGTTTGAGTATTGTGCTGAAGATGAAAGGAATGTTGGTATGAATGTACATGTGCACCTGTAAATGTTGCAAAATGCTTGTCATGCATTTCAGATACCTTATTCATCATCATCTCTTACAAATTGTAAACCCAGAGTGGATAATTTATATGTATGTTTTCGAGTTGCATTAAGACAGTAGAATAATTCTACTCATGGTTAACATTTAGGTATGGTTTGATGATGGATGAGGAAATTGTTATTATCTTTGTCATTCCTTATTAATTCCATAAGACATTTACTTAAAATATTGAAATTTATTCATTCAGAAACAAAAGAGAAACAATTTGCCATGGAAAACTGTACAGAAGGAGTTACTGCTTGTGACAGAATTGACATTTGAATGGTTATTTTCAAAGAAGATTGTGTTCATTTTCAGCCAGTTTTCACTGTTAAATTATTAATATATATAAAAAATGTCATGTTAAAGCGAGTTTGAACCTAATATGATTTTTCAAGAATTACAGATTAAAGCTAGAATAGATAAAGTGCACCTGAAATAATTCTTTTGGAATTATTAAACTTTAGCATAATAATGATGATAATTCCCCATTTGAATTTTATTTTTAGGATGAAAAATTGCCAAATCAACAATAAAAACTACACGTTTATTTCATGTGAGAAATAATGTGCATATCATCTGTTTTGAGATCCATACAAGACAGATTTAAAAAGTACTAACTGTATTTAATATAAATCCAGACTTTTCCTAATTGCTAGATATTGTGGACCAGGATCTGACACAAGCAAACCATGGTGTACTGGGGTTATATGTTGTTTATGTTGTAAAACCTTGATCAAAGTATAGCATTTATTTTAGCTGGTTTAGGTCATGCATGATTTAAACTTTCACATGATTATCTTTAATAATTTACCAGAAAAATGTGCAGAGGCTCGACAGAGTTTTGTTAAATATGGAAGACTGTATTCCATTACATGTCATGTGACAATTTGATTTGCTTAGTATGTAATGCTTTTAAAGGTGTCCTTGTGGACATTAATAGTTGTGGAAACAATATAATTATTTAACTTTGTATAAACAATTTTGTTTTATGGGGTTGGGTTTTTTCCCCACTACTATTTACCATTCTTGCCTAAGTATAAGACAGACCCTACTGTTAACAGAGTGGACAACTCATTGTTCCATGCAAGCAGAGAGAGATCTACTTCTTGGATTCTAAATCATTTGTAGAATGAATGTATTTACACAGATCAGGCAGTGCAGTGTCAAATGGCGGACGTGAGTCTCTTCTGTTCACATTTGGGTTTGCATTCCACATAAGTACATATGGTAATTTCTTTTGACAATTTATGTTTATATATCAATGGGGAAGGTATGTAACTAAGATAAAATTAAAATAAAGATGGATTTTAAACATAAAAGATCATAGGTGTCTTGCATACAGTGTAAAACTACAGAATGTGCCTGCAATTGTTAAGAGCAAAATTATACAAGGTATTTAAAGAGTCTTTTGTTCCATCTATGTTCCAAGAATTTAAGTGAATATAATAGTTTCACGGAGATTCATTCTTACTATTGGATATTCTTGTCATCATTGAAAAAAAAAACATTTTCCTCATCAGTTCCTAAAAACTAAATGCGTTATAGTTTACAAAAATGGTATAAGCATTATTCCATCTTTAACGGCTTATTAGTAGACAAAGACTTTTGTTATAACCCATAACTAAGATTTTCTTTTATACTTTCACTAACTTTTGTCCATAGAGGTGCACAATACATTGTGCAGCAACAAGATTTGAATAATCTAACTTTGATAGTCAAAGAATGATTTGTAAATTTACATAAAAGCATGCTTGTTTGAGTATACAAAAATCTGTAATGTCTCTAATGTTGTAGGCTAGGAAGACATGCTTTTATATGTAAAATGCTCTTTGAAAACTTTAAAAAATGCACTTAATACCTGCTTTCATGCCAGTCATGCAGTGTTCCTTCCAGATCCTATGTTTTATATATCACATAAAACTACTATAGTTCCACCTCTCACTCCCCTGGCAAGATAAAAGGCCACCTTGCCTGATACCAATATATTATAGTTTAGTTTTACCAGTTTGTCCCGCAGAAGAAAACCTGCCTATTTTAGTGTTAAATGGGTGCCTGCAGAAAGAGCTCATAAGAGACCAGTGTTTTTCTGTATAGGATAAGCAGACATTTTGGTTGGGGATGCAAGTGAAACCACCATCATTAGCAGGAGATTTTACACAAATGACTATATGAACTTCAAAAAGGGATATGGTTTTTCATTGAGAAAAATATAAGTATGTAGGATTATACATGTAGTTTAAAGATGATCTGAAAAATTTTGGGATCAAACAAGTTTCAGTGAGCTCATCTTGAAAGGTGATATTGACCAAAAAGGCTGGAGATTGGTAGTATAAAATTAACACTGTTTATCAAAAATACTATGAATCTTAAAAATTTAGCTAACATAAATATCACAAGAATTTTGCAAGGAGACTTAATTTCCCAAAAATTAAATTCACTTTCATGTTCATGAAAGATTTTAGAAATGTCAATAACATTTTGTATTTTGCTATGTTTTGTATTTTGAGTGTTTAATTTGGTACATTTAAAAACTTTGTAATGACAGAAAAACATCTAAATGTGCAGTAATTCATATTTCAGAATAAGTCTGAAAATTTCTTTTGTTTGGGAGGAGCGCTGTCACAACCTGTTGCCATGTTGTTAGTGCTATGCTGTATTAGTTGCATCAGTTGAGCCTTGTTGCTATATAATTAATTTCCACTGGAACTGACACGAATGTCAGGTCAGTTGCAGTGTCCACAACTCTGCAGAGCTGTTATATATGGGTCTAGGTCATTTCAGTGTTTAATGCCAATAAAACAACCCAAAACTCCTATTTAACATATCTTGTCTTTTATATGCATGTACCCTTTTGCTATAAACAAGATTTATGTATTCCAGACTAAATTATAAATGCTTGTATCATAGTTGGACAAGGCTTGTATTAATCATGTTTTGAAGTTGACAGTCAATTGCTCAGTTGGTTGATTGTCTCACTCAGAATCCATTGTTCTTAGATTGGATACCTGCTCAGGTTGGATGCCTCTGTGTCTTTGGAAAAGGTGCTTGGCTTCTATTTCTTTGGCATGATTCATTCAAACAAAGTGCTGGAAGTTTCCGTTGAAAACAAGTCAACAACAGCTACTACTGATTTTTCTGCAGATTTATTCCAGTATGCATTGTTTTTATTCCCCCATCCAACATTATTGCAAAAGTATTAGTCTTAGAACTTTTTTTTAGCAAGAAACTGCAGCTCAAGAACAGAACCCCAAATTTGTGATTTTTGGACTACATCTGCGTCAGTTAAGTATTGCATGTTAGAGGATGTGAAGTAAACAATATCCAGAAAATTCCATGTCTCCAGCTTGGTTCAACTTGAAGTTACATAAGGTCTGCAGTTTCATACTTTAAACTTGAGTTTAAATTCATTCTGAAAATGTTTTGAAAATACTGGATATTTTAGGTTGACTGACTGCCAAAAATGTGAGACATAGTCAAAACAATGTCCATCTCTCCATCCATCCATCCAATGCCAAGTTTTAATAATGGTGTCATTCTCAATCCACATATACATGCACATTCTGACCTTGGGATTGTTAACAAACTTGAATTAAACGAAAACTCTGGAAAGTCTCATTATACAGTTGTAGGGACAGAGGTCAAATGGGGGGGGGGTATTTGCAGGAATCACTACAGCCAGTGGGTTGGGGTGATGCCATTTCAGAAGATGGTGGTCAGTTTTGTTATAATGTAGCCTGTTCTAAACATCTTCATTGTTGTGACAAATTTTGTTCTTGTATCAGATTAGAATCCATACCACAAAAGTTGTTTTTGGAATTCTCAACCAAAACCTTTGTAAATGTAAAGTATATTTTGTAATTTGTTTAACAACCATAAATTAAGACAAATCTATTGAATTTGAGATCAGGAAATGACTATACATGTACCCAGACCCAACCAGTCAAGTAAATAAATAATTTTGGGCAACCAAACTTTCATAGAAGTGGCCCATTTTTTTCATTTGGAAAAAGATTTTTTCTTCAAATTTAGAGACGATTTTTCCAGCACCATCCTTGCTCAACTAGTATTTTAAAATTTATAATATGGATTGGAAGGTTTGGCTTTTCAGATAAAAAGTGAAGAAATGATTAAATTGTAAATACATGTATTCCTAATTGAGAATTCTTTATAATATTCAGTTCTAGGATTTTCAATCTATTGTGTTTTGTAAATAAAATTGCAAGTAATAGCAAGTTAATTTTAAAATATCTTTTCCACATCTGTCAAACTTGCAAGTTAAATTCAAATATTAAATTCTAATAAAAATGTGGATTGATGGATCTCTGTCACCTTCTTGTTGTTGTTTTGGAGTTAATGCCATTTCTTGGTACATGATGGGCTATGTATGGGGGCCAGTTATTCTGGTAGAGAAAGAACCTGGGAAAACTCCAGTAAGAATCACTGACCCATGGGAAGCTACTAGCAGCTTTCTCACATACCCATGTTGGCCGAGCCCAAGACTTGAACCCACGTTGACAAAAGTGAGATTGCAGTGATCTGCAAGTGCTTTAGACTGGGACCCCAGTCATTTTTTAACAGCTGTAAAACTTCCAAAAGTCTCAAAGGAGTTATTTTTTTTAAGTTGAACTTTCTCCATATGTTAATGGGATACTTTATTACTGCATAAATGGAGACAAAAAAAGGAGACAAAAAACCAACTATTTTTGCATGCCAATACAGGAACAGGAAACAGCTGCATTGGGTAACTGTCAGTATATGTCATTTAATCCACCCAGTTTTATCTCATTTATTTATTCATTATTTATGGAAAATACATAAATGGCCCAAAATCTTAAAAACTTAAATATTTGATTCAGTTTCAATTTTTTTTATTCAATCAGTTGTTGTGGGGTTTAACACCATTTTTCAGCACACGATAGGCTATACATGGCAGCTAGTATTAATGGTGGAGGAAGAACCCGGGAAAACCCCAGAAAGAACAACTGACCCACGAGAAGCTACTGACAAGCTTTCTCACATACCCACATTGGCTGAATCCGAGACTCAAACCCACGCAGACAGGTAAGATGGCAGTGATCCGTAACGGAGAGCGCATTAGTTATTCAATCAGATAAAGTTTAAGTTTTTAACAATTTTTAGTGACAAAATCACTTTCAAAAAATTAGTTTTCAAGTCAACCCCTCAAATGCTAATATTTTTCAAGGTTGTACAAACCAGGAGAGGTATACCTTAATGGGTACATTTATAGCAAGGAATTTCATGTCCATATGGTATAAGTAATTTTTCGAGTATACAAGATAAAATATTCAGGAATGTATTTACCTTGCATTCTTTATCATTATGTCAAATATTCTACTATAATGAATGACCTGGTAATTTAAAGTTACTAAATCTGGCAATTATTTATATACCTGCAGATATGCAGAGCAGATGTTGAAACAAAACAGGATTGGTTCAACTGTGTCTGTCATTACAAATGTGTACATCTGGTGCTTGAAATTACCTGCACACAAAGGGGACTGAGCGGTCTAAAGCGTTCATTTTATGGATCCCTGCCATCTCACCTCTGTCTGCATGGGTTCGAGTCTCGGGTTTGGCCAATGTGGGTATGTGAGAAAGCTTGCCAGTAGCTTCTCATGGGTTGGTGGTTCTTTCCAGGGTTTTTCCAGGAACAACAACAACAACCTTGCACACAAAGTAATTATTGTAAGAAAAGTAAGTCACTGTGACCTCATTTTCTTGTGTCATGGGCACCATAATGCAAGGAACATCCTAACCAAAGTGCATTTAGATACCCCAATCCTACCCATCCTATCTAATAATGGAGATAGCTTATGCAAGGACAATGATTAGTCAACATGCATATCTTTTGTTGATGAACGAATTATATATTAAGTTTAACAATAGTCACAAAATTCTATAATACACTGCTTTCAGCTGCAAGTCAGAAGGGCAGTAACTCTTACAAAAATGAAGGAAACACACAAATTTGTCATCTGTAAATGATGACCATAATATGTACCAAGCTTCACAGCAATCCCTAATCAAGAGCTCGAGTGAGTCTGATATCACTCACTAGGTTTGCATAACAGCTGACTAGGCATAATTAATATGGCAGTCTCTTGCTTATAATCAAATTTGTCCATGATTTTGATGAACCTCAAGAAATCTAAAAATGGCCACAAATGTGGCAAAAGAGCTCAGCCAATGCAGAATCAGCTCATTAATATGCATTGAGTTAGCTTAGTTTTGAAAATGCCAATGATTTGGATAATATAAACAATATTCCAATTTTGATCAGAATTATGCATTCCTGCGTGGTAATCAGCTCAACTGCTTACATGCAGTATTATGACATAAATATGAATGACTCTGGCTCATTATTAAAACAGTTCAATATCTTAATGATATAAGCATATCTTCAAAGCTGCATAAAAATTAGATCACAAAATGGCTTACAGAGTGATAATGGGGCCCCGAGTGGCTGAGTGGTCTAAAGCGCTCATCCTTATGGATTACTGCCATCTGACCTCTGTCTGCATGAGTTCGAGTCTCAGATTTGGCTAATGTGGTTATGTGAGAAAGCTTGCCAGTAGCTTCTTGTGGGTCGGTGGTTCTTTCCGGGTTCTTCCTCTACCATTTATACTGACCGCCATGTATAGCCTATCTTGTGCTGAAAAATGGCGTTAAACCCTACAACAACAACAACAGAGTGGTAACAGGCTCAGCTAATCAGATGCAAGACTGTATCCAGTGCGGCTGTTGCTCATTATCAAACCCGTACAAAATCTTTATGATATAAACCCATATTTCAAGCCTGATCAAAATTGGACCAGAAATACGGCTTCCAGAGTGGCAACAAGCTTGGCCATTCAGATTCAAGATCAGCTGATTATTGTTGAACAACTCACTTGTGATCAAAATTGTAAATGATTCTGATGACAGAAGCACACATTCCAAGTCTGATAAAAACTGCATCAGAAATATAGCCTCCAGAGTGGTACAAACATCAGCCAATCATATGCAAAACTGCCTCATCAATATGCATGGATCTTGCTATTGATAAACTCATCCATGATCCTGAAGCATATCTTCCAAGTTTGACAAAAATTGGATAAAAAATCTGGCCTCTCAACCGAAAACAAGATCAACCAATCAGATGCATATTACCTCTTTATATACATATGGATCCTGTACACCCATCCAAGATCTCGATCGATATAAGCCCATGTTTCAGAAATATGCCTTCCAGAAAGTTCACAAGCTCAGCCAATCAGATGCAAAATCACCTGAGTAGTATGCATGGATATTGCTCTTTTTATCGAACTTGTCTGAAATCGTAATGATATGTGCATCCACATCTGATCAAAACTGGATCAGAAATATGGCCTCAAAACAAGCTCAGCAAATCAAATGCCAGATCACTTTGTGAATATATGTGAATCTCATTACTGAACTATTACGATATCTTAATGATAGATTCCCAGTTTGCCCAAATGTGGTCTCCAGAGTGGCTACAAAGCTAGCTAGTGGGGTGCAATGGGTGTCACTCATCAGACTCGTCTGAAATTTTTATGATATACCGATAAACCCATATTCCAACTTTTATTGAAATTTGATTAGAAATATAGACCTGAGAGTGGTAGGAAACAATTACAACACACAACCAAACCTGCCAACCCTAACAAGACCGTCTCTTTAAGGCAGTTGATTTTTCCGTAAGTTTGACCCTTTTCAGTAATGTATAGCAAAATATCGTGTACTGTTATTATAAAGTTGGAAAACTCAATTTAAAATGTTTGGTATTTGAAACTGATGAAGCATTGGTAACCATTATGTTCAACTGAAAAGTCTGTTGATCTTATTTACCTCTGGTATAGTTGCACACAATTCAGTCCCAAACCCTATGCAACTCAATGGCTTGTGACCATCTCTCCGCCTGACATTCTTGAAGATCTGTTTCGACTTCGACGGCAATCATCTCCTGCCACAAGACATACTCAAATTGACACTTGATGTCTAGTAAACATAATTAAACATAATTATGTCCTTTCCTGCTTTTATTCACAAGAATCTGAATGTTCCTTTTTGTTCTTTTGCACTGATTATTAACACTTTTTAAGAGGTTTATTTTCCCTTTCTTCTGCAAAATATATATCTTGCTGGACACCATTTTTTTAAAATATTGATAACAGTCAGATCATGAAGACACTTTACAAGATAAAATATGTACATTTTAATATGTCTGAAATACTACTGTAGAGCTATTCTTGTTCCCTTATTCAAGTCAAACATGGACAAACTAATTATCCAGATTTTGCCACAACAGTCATATTAACATAGTGTTTGCTTTTATTATGTAAGTCTGTATTTTAAGGGTTATTTTCAAAAGACTTAAGGCAAAATCATAAGGGTTGACAGATGTGATGGACACAGAACCATAAGCTCACTTGGTCTTATCTCAAAGTGAGCCTAAAAAGTGAGAGATTCTGCCACACACCACATTAAACTACAAGACAAAATGGGCAGTAACCTGAACAAAAATTGAAGGAACAAAGTGATTTATACATATGGGCATCATCAGGTGGTGATTACAATATTTCTAAATTTTGTTGCAATCCAGCAGAAATAGAGGATTAGTTGCACCAACAAAATTTTCATACAATGCATTAAGCTACAGTAACACCAACAAAATTTGTGGGAACCAAGTGATCTGTCAACAAGTACATCTTCAGCTAATGACCAAACTATTTACAAAGTTTATTAGAAATCCATAAAAAAACAGAACTATTTGTGCCTCTTAGTTGAACTCTGTATTAAGCAGAAGGCAGAAAGGGTAATAACTCTATGTCAGATTGACAGGAACAAATGAGATCTGTTGATACGTACATCTTCATGGGGGCTGACCCTACTATTTACCAAGTTTCATAGCAATCCATCAAGTGACTACTGGACTATTTACACCAACATGATTATGTCTAGTTATAAGATAAAAATGGCAATAACTTTTTTAAAAAATTGCAAGAGCAAAGTGATTAGATGATGAGTATCTTCCAGTGATTAATTTTTTTAAAGTTTCATTGCAATCCATCAAAAACTGTAGGACTAGTGCTAACAACATTGTTATGATTATTAAGGCATGGTTATACAAAGTATGCTAATGTGACCTGTTTTCACCCGGATTGGTTTAGAATGATGCAAGGTTCACGAAGACCAAATTTTAGGAACAAGGCCTACCTACAGCTGTTTATTAGCTGGGAAGACAAAACAATGGAGATAACCCATAAATAACAAACTTCTAAGAAAAATAGGTCAAAATGAAGCAAGGAACATGCAATATTCCATGCAGATACCATGCCAACAGCTGGAGATCTGCCTGGAAAACTAAATCTTTTCATTGAGGTTAACCTGTAAACAACAAAATCATTAGTTTAAGAAAAATAGGTCACTAAGACTATGACTAACTTTCATGATGGTTTAGAATGATGCAAGGAACACCCTGTCCAAGTTCCATGAACTACATACTACCTATAGCTGAACATATTCAAGAAATTTTTTACACTGGGATAAACCTGTAAACAACATGTTTGTAAGATTTGAAAAGTGGGTCACTGTGACCTATAACACCCTGGAATTCAAAATTATGCAGTAAACACTGATGAATTTCCAAAAACATCATGCCTACAGCTGGAGCTATACCTGAAAAACAAACATCAGGGTTAACCTTTAGTAATGAAATCATCTGCTAAAAAAGTAGGTTACTGTGAGCACATTTCCTCTGAGGTGGTTTAGAATAATGTGAGGAAGACCATGAATAACTAATACATAAAGCTGGCAAAAATTGTACACCATTAACCTGACTGTAGACGTCACCATTGATGACAAAGATCGCCAGTAGATGTGTGTAGAAGTATCTGATAAAGGCCAACTAAAAGCATATCCCATCTACAACCAACTCTTTTCCCAGTTAAGAATAACAAAATGCACATAAGAAAATATAATTATTTATATATTTATTAACTCCTTGCTATGATAATTACAAAAGTAAAGATATGTTTTAAGTTCAAAGTGTGACATTGCATACATAATAATTTATTTATCTACAATAAAAAATAAAATTTGCGGAATTAGGTAAGAAATACAAATTCTTTGGTTTAAAAGGAAGATAGTATTAATACACGAATAACAAGAAAATATATTGGTCAGACTACAAGTCTATAAACAAAAAATACAGGTGGTAGAGTGGTTTTTTCAGTTGACTTTGTTATACATACCAATATTGATGTTATAACTACAAAATAAAGTATACAAATTTTTAAGGTAAATACAAACCTATCCCATGTATATCCAAAATAAAACAGATGCATAATATATCTGCTACATACAATATTCTCATACAAGTTCCCTGAAATTATTGTACAGTATGATCAATTCTCGCTAAACTAACCCAGATAGTATGCCTTCAATAAATTCTTCATGTTGCATCATATGGATAGGATGGTCAGATAAACCAGGCCTTTAAAACTTTTCTGAAAGTTGACTTTCCCTTGGGCAAGTATAAATCATTGTTTTTCATACTCATTTAAACTTTCTCTTGGGCAAGTATAATTCATTGTTTTTCATACTCATTTAAACTTTCCCTTGGGCAAATATAAATCATTGTTTTTCATACTCATTTAAACTTTCCTTTGGGCAAGTATAATTCATTGTTTTTCATACTCATTTAAACTTTCCCTTGGGCAAACATAAATCATTGTTTTTCATACTCATTTAAACTTTTCCTTGAGCAAGTATAATTCATTGTTTTTCATACTCATTTAAACTTTCCCTTGGGCACGTATAATTCATTGTTTTTCATTTAAACTTTCATTACCTAAGCATGGTAAAAATAGCATCAGATTTCATCACATTGAGGGCATAAGGCGAAAAGTAACCAATCTGATTAAAATCAGATCTTCACAGTCCTATATGAAGATCTGACAATGACCACTTAGGATCTTTGAATAAGCCAATGGAAATACTGCTTTCAGAACTCCAAAAGTGAATCAAATTGTTTGACACACATTGATGCTCTTGAGCCATACTGCTCAGTCTTTCAAATATCAACATACAAGACTTCATCTGATTGGCTGATGAAATGAGCAGTTATGGTAATAACATAGGTCACCAGAACATGACCCCTAAGCAGTTGCTGTCAGATCTTTACATAGAGCAGTGGAGATCTTTTTTTAATCAGATTGAAAAGTAAATAATTCTAAGTGACAAAACTTATGAATTATGGGATATAACTCTCACAAATGTTTAATGAAAGAAACTCATTCTTGAGTAATCTTAATAATAATTCTCTGCACTTTCTCTTTCAATGCAAAGTTTTTCAAAGAATGAACAGAAACAATGTACAAATGGATGTACAAAAACTCCTATGGATGGGATGAACATCATAACACTATATGCTCCCCCACCTTATTCAGCAGAGTCGTGAAAATATGAAATTCTAATACCATTTCTAATTAGTGTCAAAACTGCTCCAGTACATATTAATCAACATATAAGTAACTATATTTTTTCCATAAAATATTTGAAATTTTGCTTCTCCATACCACTGCCTTATATATTGCTTACTATACCATAAAGTTTTAAATGTTGCAATAAAAAATCAAAAATGTTTTTAAAAAAGTCTAGATCTTCTTAAAGTATGAATAAAATAAAATGCATAGCTTCAAAAACTAAGCTAAACTCTAACCAATAAAAAATAAGGCACGCAACTTATCTTAAAAAATCCTTAAATGGCATTGATTAGCACAATGTATTAGGAATTGTTTTAGAGCAATTCACCATAAATTTATCAATTAGGATCCAACTGCATAGAACCTGATCTGCTGTCACATTAAGTACCAACTGATCTGGGTCTATGAAATCAGTTAGGTGCAATCAATATAATAATATAGACCCTGATCTACCAGTGGATTATGTAATGTCAGATCAGCATCTCTGCTGTCAGCAGCTAGACCCAAATAAAAGAAAGTATAAAAGGTCTACTGTTCAAAATATAAGGCATTCCTTTCCACACATAATCTAATGAATACATTTCTCATTCAAATTCACAAACCACCTTGATATCCTAAAAGTTCTGTCACACACTCAGTGATAAAGCACACAGACTATATGACTAAATATGATAGATAATTAACCATTATCAGTGCAACTCTAGTTAAACCGAAGTTAGTGAAACAGAATTCCAGTGGACAGTTAAGAACTTGTAAATATCAGAAATCATCATGATGCATGCTCACCACCTAGTGATTGAGCAAAGGGAGACAAGTTTTAATGGATGAGTATCTGCAAGAAATGTGTTACAAGAAATAGCTACTGTCTGGCAATCTGAAACTATACATTTTCTGAGCAGGCCAGTAACATTTACTTGATTTTACTATTTGTTCAATTATTTCTGGCCCAAAATCAAGCAGGACCTGGAAGATCATTTCTAACACCGATTATAACTAGTGCATTTAGTATGTAGCATGTACAAAAAAATACCATCATCTTTACATTGTGTTGTAATAAAATGTTTACAACTTAAGTCATTACTGAGCTACAGAAGGGAATTTTGCATTTAACATTGAGTTCTAACAACTAACTGTACATTTGAACTTATTCAAATCGGTCTGCATATTCATCAAAATGAACCAACAGCATCCACAATTTATTCTGTATAATTTCTAAGTTATCTGGAAAACCCAGTTATCCTGAAATAAAATAGCCATGTCTTCCAGTGTGTTGGGACAATGAAGTTCTTTTTATACTTGCATACAAGTTTGGTCAAACTGCAAACAACACGTACTCGGATGTGCATAACGTGCTGGCAGATCTGGGTTTGTGCTGTTTGCTTTTGGATCTAATTATACATAGGTGTACAGCCTGTAAATAACTTGGAAAGCACCTTAAAAATGTCTTTGATACAAACCATGGAACATATAAAATTAAGTTAAACAACAATTTTACTATCAGAAACATCTGATATTCAACTCTGCTAATCTGTCAATTCCATTTGTAACAGTAATATCACCAATGACACCGTAGTATCTTGAAATAATTGCGATCACATCATAAGCAATATTACAAACTAAGGCTGAATATTAAAATACAAGGAAAAATTGTCCTCATTTTATATTATTTTCCAGGATCCATGTCTGCTTTGTGGTTAGCAAGCCAAACTCATGAACAGAAGGATTGGTTCATGGTGTCAGCTTCACTAACCAAGGTTCCAATACAACCCTATCTACACCGTGGTGGATTGAGCAGATATTTTCGTGCCTTTACCTAGCAACATCTTGGATTTCATAGGTTCCCTCCCTTAGTATGCAATGCTAACAAACCAATTGTGTGCAACAGCGGTGCATTGTACATCATCCAAAAATGGTGGCAACTGACTTCAAAAGGATACTTTGAAAGTTTAACATTGAAAGTATGACTACATACCAGAGAGAAGCCATTACAGGTGTATTTGAGTGAAAGGTATCTGTACAAACATGGACTGGCACTGGAAAATTGCTTATTTATCTGTCCACTCAAGTTGTGTGCTCCTCTTGTCTCGATCATGTAGGAACAGTGTTCAAATTTGAACAACTTTATTTTGATTGGATGCAGTGGCTTGATGCACATCCAATGAAATTCACAGCCCCAAAGCTAAGAAATATTTGCTTGATATGCCAAGGTGTAGATAGGGTTATCACATCAGAACCTTGGTTAGCATAGATGACATGATGTGTCTGAGCAAGGAACTTGAACTACTTCATCGTCATATAATTTGGCATTTTTTGAGGTGCCATTGAACACCCAAACACCACAAATGGCAGAACACTTTATATTCTGCATGGGCATTGTTAATAAAGTCATTCTGCCTTGTTAAACTTTCTTAACAGTATTGACATCAAAACAGATTTCTGCATAATTATTAATGACTGGTTCAAAAATTATTTGAACCCATGACGTATGGTTAATGATGTAAACCAAGAGACCTAGCCTGAGATCACTTATCTGGCTGACATATGCCTATTCAAGCTGAAGGCAAATGCAGCTGGCCAAGAAATCTGCGTCAGTACAATGCTTTCTGTCTTTATCCATATTTGATTGTATATCAGTAGCATTTGTCCAGTTCTGAAAGGCACCTATGCCAGAATGCTAGTGTAAAAGTAGGTCTAATTCTGTTAAGCTGAGTTTTTCTAATTATATAGTTGTGTAAATATTTTTCTACATTAATAACAGCAACCATATTTGATGGTACAATGACATCATTGGTATAACTCTGAAAGGCATTAAACTAGAATACTTTCTTTTAAATTTGTTAAGCAATTATTTACAAACAGTTATTGGTTTAGTCCAATTGTATCAAGCAGTTTTTCAGAAGACATTTAAAGTTTTTTATATTTTTAGCTCTAAGAGTCAAGACCAAAAGAGTATATGTGATGGCCTGTTGTCCATCATCACTCATCTGTCCCTCAATTAGCACAAATCTATTTTTGCTGCTGTTCCTAAACTACTTGGAGGATTACCATGGAATTTACATACTCATTCATCTCAAGATTTAGTTGATCCTGAAAATGGTGTTGCTCAGATATCCAATATAGTTGGCAGAGACCCTTTGAAAAATGTTCTTATAGCTACTTCTCAATGGATGGTCATATCGACATGGGAATTTCATCACAAACTTCTGCTAATTTTGAGTGGGTTCTAAATGAAAATAGTGTCAATTGGATATCTACTATGGCACCATAGCAGCCATCTTGAAAATCTTTTTACTGCTATTCTTCCGAAATGTAAAGTCATATCAACATAAGGTTAACATTAAGCAGAAGATTTATAATGAAGTCTAGTTCATGATGGCAGCCATCTTCAACATCCTGAATGGATGATTACAATGTCATGGGCTTTTTGACCAGAAGACTTCTTATGGTGTCTACCATAGTCAGTCATAAATAAAAATGATGTTAAAATCTTTCTATTGTGACTAATCCAGTGTGGACGACCATTCTGGCATGGTACTTTCACCAAATGACTCAATTATAATGTATGTATTTGGTACCAACTGAAAATGGTTCCAAACTTATGTCCAATATGTCTCCATGTTGGCCATCTTGAAAGTGTCAGATGTTTCCAACATTCAACGTTAAGAAAAAGAAACAAGCTGATGTTGGAGTCCTGGAAATTCTTTCCAGGCAGTAGAGCATCAGTTCTTGCGGGGGGGCTCTTGTTAGTGATGGCCATATTTGATTTCTATTCCATGATTTTTGAGAAGTCATTTAAGAGTTGTTCTATTTTTAGTAACGGTGATCACATTTGACGGGGGATCAGCATAATTTTAAAGGACTTCAAGTCATGATTCTCTGTGCCAAGTTTGGTTTATTTTGATAAAAAAATTAAATAACACCTGTTGACCAATGATTGTTTAAAGGCCATACCATAAACTGACTTGTCCTCTTTGCCAAGTGAATTAATAAAAATAATTACATATATTGTAAAATACTATACAGAAGAATAATATGTCAGTTCAACTGATGACCAACTAACAAGTTCTGAATAATGTCAGATCTTATTCCCTTAAAATAACAGAAAGCTCAGATAATACACGATAAATATCTCAAGCAAAAAGAAAACAATTTTGGAAATGTGGAAACTGTTACCAAAAGGAAACAGAAAACCTTGATAATGATTTAAGGTTGAGACTGACCCTGAATTCAAAAAGATCCGAAGTATGAGATGGTATGATCTTGTCTAAGAATGAGGGTTGACAGTAACTGAAAATTTAACACAAGTGGAAGACAACCAACAATTAAACTCAAACTTGGTTTGGTTCAGAATTATACTCCAATACATTCTCAATCTAGTCTGTCTGAGCATGAAATTGAAACAACTTTATTTGCATACTCCAAATATATCCTCAAACCAGTCTGTCTGAGCATGAAATTGAAGCAATTTTATTTGCATACTCCAAAATATATCTTCAAACAAGTCTGTCTGAGCATGAAATTGAAGCAACTTTATTTGCATGCATTTCAAAAAGGTCTGAAAATATGGCAGCAGAAATCTGGATCTTGCTTCAATTATTTCTTCCATTTCTGTTCTCTTCAGAACCTTGCTTATAATACTTTTGACAATTTCAGGATTTCCAGCAGATACAGGGCTAGTAAAATAATATGAAATAAAATATATAAATGGTTGAATTAGAATGTAAAGTGATATTTTCATTCACAATGTAAAAAAAACTCAGCTGAAGAAATGTTGACAGAATGTAGACATGATTCTCTCAGTCTGCATCAATCAAGTCCCAAATGTTCTGTACCAATCAAATCTCAAATGTTCTGTGCCAATCAAGTCTCAAATGTTCTGTACCAATCAAGTCTCAAATGTTCTGTACCAATTCACCATTAAGGACACAGAAAATTTATACTTAATGGAACATAAATATATTTTGAAATGTTTTGTAAACTTTTGCATCGTTCTTCATTTATTAAAAAAAGTTTTGACATCCCACCATGATTCAGCCTTTCAGGGAGTTTCTATAAAATTTAACAACCAAAAGAAAAACTGTCATTATCTAAAGTCAGCTGTCAGCACAAAATTTAAGGACGTTATTGATAGCTATCCATTGTTTTCATGTGACATGACAAAACATTGTGCAATTCCATATCTGCCATTCTGATTCCCTAGCCATGCAAACCAGCACCAAACAACGCTGTTCTTCCCACATAATTATGAAGGCATGTCTCATTTTGTGCATCAGGATTTCCTAATGCATCACATTCTGTTGTGCATATCAACTGCACATTCCAAGCTCGTGACTTTCCCCCTTTTTTCTTCAAATAAAACATTGAAATTTTAACCATCTTTGTTATTCTTTCATAAACAACAAACAGACGCATAAACAAATGGATGCACAAACAAGAAGAAACATGCAATGATTTTAAATTTTCATGGACTGAAATCAATCATTCATTATCATTCAAATTAACAAGCAAGTTTTTTATATACAATTTCTTATTTCTAAAAGCATTTCAAGAATATTCGGTTTTGAATTTGACAGTCATGTTCCATTAGGTATACATTTCATTTTAATAGTGAAGATGAAACATCTTTGAACAGTTCTCACTTTCATTCATTATCATCCTACGTCCATCATCTCCACCACAAATACAATATCTGACCATACTAATTAAAACGGCGAGTCAGCTGTCTTTGGCAGAAACACCTGTTTTTATGAAAAGCATTTGTACATAAAAGTTCTGGCATAATAAACTTGTTATGAAATTTTAATTCCATAACTGATACTGTATCCTGAAGATCATTGTCCAGAAATACTCTTTCATGATGACAATCTTTGGGACATTATACAAAATATTTTTTAAAATCACAATATTGTTTGTCAAAAATAACTGCATTTCCATTTGATAGCAATAGGCATGATTGCAGCTCAACTTCACCATTCCTTCTTTCGACAAAAGCCATGGAACTTTCAGCTTTATTTCTTTTGTGCTACAGGGTCGCTTCATTTCAAGTATAATCTATTTTATCATTTTGATGAAGTAAATTTCTTTATCGATGATTAGATCAGATTTTTATTTTGAATATACATGATGACAGATGCTGACAAAGGTTTGTTAGGGAAACAATATGGTGGCACAAGGTATGTGTGTGTGTTGCATTATTGGTATTTGCATACACAATCATGACGCTGTGAAAACAACCTATTGACTTGTACAAATACAAACTGGCACTAGGATGGGTCAAGAAAAGCTGATGTCTAATCATTGAAGAGTGCATAAAGAGAACAATCACCATTTAAAGGTATGTGTAATCAAATACTCAAAACTGAAGAAAAAAACTCGAAACTATTAACTGCAGTAGATAGTATCAAAAGCTTACATGACCTGTAATTTACTTTAAACATGACTTTTTGAATATATAGCATATGAAAATCTGACTTATTATGAATTGCACTATTTTAGCCAATGAATACCCAATGCACACAATGGCACCACTGATATATCATTCAGCTGACAGGCTACTAGCTGTACTCTACTGGCTCCTGATAGGAAGTGCCAGTATAGAAAAAAAAAGAAATGCAGAACAAATCTATAATACAACGACATTTAGAAGAAAAAAAAGGTGACATATTGTATGTTTGATTGTTTCCTGCTTAATTATCAAATCAGTTTTAAATTAATAATTTTTGTCTGAAAAAATTAAAAAGTCATTTGTTCAAGGTAGGTAATTATTACTTGTCAGTCAATTGACACTTTTCTATAAACCACTAGAAAAGCTAAATCATGATGGGTGACAATAACTTTAAATACAAATGGTAAACACCTACTCAGATAATACAATGGCATTGTTTATACTACTTAATTTCTAGACCTTGTGACATTATGTATACACAGATCTGGGTCTATACTTCCTGCAGTTGGGTACATACTGCATACATACCAATATCATAAAGGATACAATAACAATAGCATCACTACAAAGGAATGTATCTGCTAAAGGGTACAATTCAAACTATGATACAAGTTTTTTCATGTGCAAAAGACAAATAAGAATGATTCATGATTTTTAAAAAATATTAATTATCAATAGGTAAATTCATTTTCAAAAATGCATAGCAAGTACGATAATTTGCATCCTCCATTATTCAGTTAACAAGAAAGATACTGTATAGAAACTCCATACTCCTCCAACCAAAACTGGTGTGGTGTATCATTTACACACTGTAATGTATAAACATCATTAAACATCACAGAACAGAAGTGAGTAAATCTTCTCTTTTGCTCATTGTGAGTAAATCTTTTTTCTGTCCCATTTATTATTTATTTTATGTTTTACTCTATACTCATCTGACAAAAAGTCTTCCCTTTACATTATCATAAACATTATCAGTATACTTGTATGCTATAAACCAAGTCTGATTCTTTTTGCATTAAAGCAACTACAATATATATATATACTGCAAATGGCACATACCCAGTTCTGCTATTATATAATGTGCCAGTAGATCGGGGTCTGTGCAATTGGCTTGGAGTAATTAGTTGATCAATCAACACAGACCTTGATTTGTTGGTGCATTATGGAACTGCATATCAGGATCTATGTTGCTTGCATTTGGATGACTTATAAGCAAGTATAAACTACATAGTTTTTTTCCCCACCCATGATGAATGTAGATAAAGTCAAATTATAGCTTAATTTTTGTACATACCATTGCAACTACAAGGAATTATTCTTGTTCACAGAAAACATGGTATCTTGGAGACACTGCTGGCACAGTAATCAATACTGCTTTATTCATGGTTTTATAGGTAATTTTCCATGTGATGCTGGTGTTGACACTACAGAACCCTACCACCAAATATGACATAAGTGAAACATAGTAGGTACCAATTTTTGTCAATTTAGTGGATACATTTCAAAACATGACAAAAAGAATTTGTGAAGTAAAACACTATCCTACATGTAAGTCTTTAGATTTACGAATAGATAAAAATGTCAAAAACATGACAAAAAGAATTGTGAAGTAAAACACTATCCTACATGTAAGTCTCTAGATTTACGAATAGATAAAAATGTCAAAAACATGAAAAATGATCATCTTAACACTAAACAGATCACAGTAAAATAAAACCTTCCAAAATTATTTCCAAAGTATCAACTTCAAAAGAAAAGTAGCAAATACAAACATTTCATCCTTAAGTCAAAAATCTTGGAAAAATTAATCATGAATTAGTACAATACGAAAATTAAGAAACTGATTAGTTTACATTTGCATTCATTTGGCAACAAAATTGTGTCCCTTAAAATTGAACATTGCCTGATCATTGAAATGTCCAGTAATACTCGTAAAAGCATGTACATGTAGTCAGAAATAAAAATATTGTAAAATCTGGAAACAACATCTTACATCCTAAATATTGAATTTGTTGATGTTACTCTGAGCAACATTTTTTCTTGTGACCAGGCTCAGCTTCCGGAGAAATACCAGGTCTAACTATCATATCTTTACGTAACGTCATTTTATTTACAGCATCCTGATGCAAAACTCTAGCAATATCAGAAAACATGTCATTAAGCCCAGTATTGTCTTTGCATGAGATTTGGTAATTTCCTGATAGAACATCACCACATTCACGTTCAAAGCTTTCGATATCTGCTTTAGTTACGCAATTTTCTCCAGTGCAATCAGCAAAGTTTCCACAGAGAAATATTTTGGCCCCCTCTGCATTCATTACTATGTCCAAAATATACTGAGACAGAATGGTAAAGGAATCCTTGTTACGCATACTGTAACACAAAAGAGCCGCATTTGCTCCACGATAATAACTGGAGCCAATGAAACTCATTCTTTCCATTCCTCCTGTATCCCACAAGGTCAGCTGAAAATAGAAAAACAAAAATAGTGAAGATGTGCGCTTACAGGTTCTCTAAATATGTAACTTCTCTGCAATGAAACCATAGCATCATAAAGGGGGTGCTCACCAGTTATTATGTACTTTTGAGAGAGTGACGTATGTAAGGTGAAGCTGTTTGCATTTAAAACATGCACAATGGAGAGAATGGTGGCATACCTCTATGCTACATTAATGTAATGTGGATATTTCTTTGGATATTGTACTTTTGGAAATTGTACATGATTTAAGCACACTGCTAACTAAAATAACTGCTCCCTTGTGCTAAAAAATCAGCCTGAATTAGTCTAAAGTACACTATCCATAGCAGCTATTATTATAGGGAAAATGAATTTTGCCAGACTAGACAATACCAGCTTCTGAAAGTGCAATGAATGAATTACCAAATATATAAAATGTAAAAAAAAGTTATTGGCTCTTTTTTATACAATTTACCTCTGAAGTTCAGGAAGTGAAAATGACCAAGTAGAGCTAGCACTTTTTTGAAAGGTGCACATCTGGAGTAAAGCCAAGCTGTATACTCTATAACCCATATTACACTCATCAATCATACATCAAAATAAAGGGAATTAAAGGTTCTTTGAATTATACCTAAGATATACAAGGTCTTTTTTAAATAGCCAGTATAACCAGTGAGGAAAGCAGGGGAAATTCTTTTTCTTTAAAATCCTAACCCTATGCAAAATATGAAACTGTAGAGTGCCACCAAAAAGGATGACCTGCAACAAGCAGGTCAAAATATACTCTTTTTATATTGAATTGACAGCTTCTGATTAAGGGAGACTTTCTCCCAAGAGGCTCTTTCAAAGGAAACAATTGTAATTATTATACATGCACTCTGAAATTTTACTTACTGTTCATAAAATTTCCTACTACCTTATCGGATTGTTTACCTCATCAAATTTTACATTCTTCAGATCTCTAATGCAAATGTCTTTTCAAACTTAGCCCTTTCAATACCAATATAGACAAAAGAGAAAGTCCTGATTATGGACCAAAGCCCTACAGACTACAAAGTCTTTGGGACTACTTTTTTATAGTACTGGCAGAAATAAAAACATTAGAGAAAATAAATACACAAATAGTTCTTATCTTGTTGAAATAATAAATACTCTTCAGATGCATGCATATAAAAGTTTTTAATTTCTCTCATAAATACAGCTCATAAAATTGCATGTTAGTAAATAACTTATTTATTTACAGGCACAGAATAATTATATTTGCATTACACTGTCAACAAAAATTTAACTTAATCCAAACATTATATTCTGTAGAATTTCAACGTGTCTTAGCAACATTTTGAAATTTAATAAAACTCTGTTTTAAATGACTCTCAACTGATAAACTATATGACTATATGACTAAGTTCTAACTTTTTATTTCATGTTTCTTACTGACATTCACTCACAGGTTATAACTTCTAACTATACCAGAATTAAAGTCTCCTATTGGTCAGCTTAACTTACACAAAGGGTGTAGTAACTATTCTTCCTAAGAGTTTCATATCACTGTACCACCTGAACCACCTCAACAAATTGCAGAACTGCATTTGACTTACCTTATGTGACCAAATGACAACTTACTACTATACTTGAAATGTCAAAGCTCCTGCCTGCCACATACCCAACAGTTATCACTGACTTACAGCCTAGTGGTTAGAGTGTCTGCCTCAGATGTGGGAGGTTGTGGGTTCGAACCCCGGCCGAGTCATACCAAAGACTTACGAAAATGGTACTAACAGCTGCCTCGCTTGGCGCTCAGCATTAAGAGGTTTGTGTTAGGACTGGTCGGCCTGGTGTCAGGATAATGTGACTGGGTGGGACATCATGCTACGTGTCTGCTATATGATGCCCCAGTGCTAGACATCACTATAAACTACCACACTGCAGACATCGTAGCGATATGACTGAAAAATTGTTAAAAGCAACATTAAAAATCCTAATCACACACACACACTCACTAACTTACAGGCTCTTTAAGCAATATGGCACACATGTGACACCTTGTCATCAAACACCACTTTTAAGTATAGCAGATATTTATTCCTACTTGCACACGTATGAAATGCAGGCTAAACGCTTTACAAGCATTAGATAGTAACATTAATAACATCTAAAGCACTGACAATCATTATCATTTCATTTTTTCAACAAACTTTGTATAAATCAATATTTAATATAACTAACATTTTCTGGAGTACAGGCATTATGTAACTATCTATAACTTTCCCCAAAATCCACTCTATGAAACTAATTATATCACCTGTCAATAAAGACACCCTAAACTGTTAATCTACATGTATTTAAGTTTATGGCTACTGTATCGTATATACTCACTTTTAGGTTGAGTCCAACAGCAAACAACATAGACCCTGGTCTGCTTTCAGATAATGCAATGGCAGATCAGGGTCTATGTTGTTTTGTTCAGCTGATTTTCTTAACAAACTGAATAGATCCAGATCCAACTGCACATAATAAAATGCAGATCAGCATCTGTGCAGTTTGCAGTTGGAGTCAACTTATAACAGAGTGCATACAGCATGCATACTGTATTACCTGTAATTTTTATATTTTAAATTTAATACACCATCAATCCAGAAAAATCATAATCAATCTCTGTCTTAAACATTTTTTACCAAGAACTTTTTATTCTTGAATATTTGCAAACTCGAGGAAGGTAAGAATTTTCAATGTAGTCAAAATTTCAGATAAAGCCACCAACCCATCACTACTTAGTCCCTGACATATAATCAGAGATTACCATATGAACACAGCACTACATTATAGACCAAAGTGAGAAAGTTTGCCAGCAGGTTCCCATGGGTCAGTGGTTCTTGCAGAGGTTCAGCAAGGTTCTTCCTCCACCAGTTATACTGGTTGCAATGTAGAGCCTGAATAATGGCCTTAAACCGAAACAACAACAATTAAACTATGGTAAGACAGATGCTTCATGCCACTGTATTATACAGTAGTAACAAAAAATTACTTCAGACCTGAAAATGCTGGTGAGCACAAATATTTCTGTGAATTATATACTCATTTACAAGTCAAACCCAATTGCAAATTCCACAGAACCAGGTCTGCTATCGCATAATGCCTCTGAGTCAATGCAGTTAGGATTAATCTGATCTGCAAGCACATTATGCAATGGCAGAGCAACATCTATGTTTGTAGTTGAACGTGACTTATAAGGAAATATAAAGGTCAAGTAAGAAAATCTGTTCCTCTGGCCAATCCAATCAAATATGAAAGATGACCTAAATCAATCTGGATTTTGGGTATTTCAGTGGGTCAAGCAGTTGGAAAGAAAGCCAAAGAGATCACCTATGCAATTTGTACTATGTAACGTGTACAAATAGCTTTGATACTCCTCAATGTTAATAAGATTCTATCACCACATACCAGTGCCACATACCAGTGCTTAAATGTCTTCTGTCAATTACCAGGATTTTTTTTGCTGTTGGAAAGATACAATCACAGATATTAATGAGTCAGTTACCATGATGCTAACTGATGGGCAAAAACAATTTTCAATTTCCAAAAGGAAAGCTTAAAATGAGTCCCAAAAATCAATTTTTAAATGAATCATTTCCACTATAGTTCTCCCATGGTAAACCCAAGCTTGATGATAAGTACATCCTCATTTATACAATTCTGTGTGATAATAAAAGCAGTTGGAAGGCCCACCCTTCACTTTTAAACCAAGAGCACATTATACCCACCCTGTGTTTAACAGTCATCTATGACGGCCCTAGTATGGTGTGGTTGACTCGGGAGACGATTGACCAATGGATCTTGGTGACCTGGATCTTTGGTCCCAAGACATGGTCTTGAATAACATGAAGAAACTGTTATTTTCTTTTTTTTTGGACTAAGCATAACTGTGACTTTTAGACCCCAGAATCTACAGGTTTATTTATTATCTAAGTGTTGGCCATACACAAAGGATCATCAAGAAAATAACTCTACAACAAATATTATGTAAAACCCACTTTTCTTGAAGCCAAAATGACCCTACCCTGACCATTAACCTTTTGACTCCCTAAAATGGCTGGCTTCTTCTTAAGCCCCCAAAATTCATGTCATCCACAAAGTTTGGTCCAAGTAAAACTAATGTTATTGTGTAGAAACTGTTTTTATTCTTTCAGTCATGGCAGCCTTGACCCCTGATCTTTTGACCCCAAAAATCAATAAATTTCTTCCTTCTAGTGGAGATATACCAAGTTATTATGCAGACACCATTGTTCTTCTTTTTGTGACAGTGACCCCAACACTGACGGGGGGGGGGGGGTTCTTTCCTTGTTCCATGTGCAAGCCACCTACAGAGCCTAGTAGCTATAACTCGTGATAATCAATGGCCTTCTTTCAGTCACAGACATCAACGAACTTTTAAAGGAGTTCTTTCTTACTGCATGTACTGCAAGACAGCCACAAAGCTTGGTTACTAAAGATGGCTTACAACTCAAGCTATTGTAAAGAAATAAAATTGGAAATTAGATGGATGGACAGACAGACTGAAAACATCACAATTTAATATGCTCTGCATTATGGTGTGCATATAAAAATGTACAAGGTTTCCCGTGGACTTATCAAACAAAACATTCACTATAAATGTGATTTTCAGGATGCAAAATAACTCAATGTCTGTTGTCTCCATTACAAGGACTGCTTCAGTAAATGACAGTCTTCTCTGCTAAACATGCTATAATTATGAAATAAAGTTCAAGTCACCACAGTGAAATAATCTTCATAAAAGTGTTCCATTATTTAAAGAGAAAACCATGGCACTTGTACTGAAATCTACTTTGTGCTAAAAATAGACCATAATGTCACTGTGCCCAGCTGCCGCCATATTGTTTTCACATAGTAATTCACATCATATATGCAAAAATAAAGTTGTTTTTATTTGCACTTCCCTCACTATGTAATGTTTTGTTTTAATCAACTATAATATATACATGTGTACAGTAACAATTTTGTACATTTTATTTCTTTGTCATCTTTTTGTATTGTTTTCAAATCTACGTTGAGTAAAACTCTTGTACGTACACATTAAAGGATATATATTTATATATAAATATGTGTGTGTGTGTGTGTGTGTGTGTGTGTGTGTGTGTGTGTCATAAATAAATATGTTGAAACCAATGGTATTCCTTTATATCTATTTTATTTCCCCTTCAGTTAGCTTTTGTGTGTAAATTGTGTACAAGTTTAAGGTGGCTTTTGTCATTAGGGACAGCAGTTTTTATATTGCTGTTTCCATCAATACATGCATACAGCTATACTTCCCGACAAACATTATTTAGTGCACATTAACACAGAGAGTACTTAAAAACAAGGTCCTAACCTTTATGATTTTATCGATGATAATGAGTTGTCACCTGTCGAATGAAAGCTCATGTAAAAAAAATCCTAGTGTTTCATTCAAATGGATAATTTTCTTGATAGATACTATATGGTACAAAGGTCTGAATGAACACAGATTGATAGCCATTGGCAGGTAAATGAGTTTCTTATACACTGTAATATCCATTATCCATGCAAACTGTTGCACTCACTTCAGGTGCAAAGAATGTGCATATATATATGACTTGCACAACATAGAATAGTTTTACATTTGGGTATTTTTAAATGAGTTATTTAAACTTTCTCGATGCAGTTTTGTCAGTATTTCAGTCAGATATCTGTAAGTACATATTCACTAGCCAAGGTTCCAATATGATAACCCTATCTACACCCTGGTGGATTGAACTGATATACTGGTACTTTGTCCTATCAACATCTATTGGATTTCATGAGTTGCCTCCCTTAGTATGTAATGCCAACTAACCAATAGCATGGTGCATAGTACATTAGCAAAAAACACTGTGGAGGCAATTGACCTAAAAAGGATACTTTGTAAGTTTAACATCGAAAGTATGACTATGTACCAGAGGGAAGCCATTACAGGTGTATTTGAGTGAAAGGTATTTGTGCAAACACGGACCGGCACTGGAAAATTGCTTATTTATCAGTCAACTCAAGTTGTGTACTCCCTGGACTCGACAATGTTGGAACGACTGAATTTTGATTGGAATTGCGGTGGCTTGCCACAACATCCAATGAAAATCACAGCTTGCCACAACATCCAATGAAAATCACATACCTGAAGCACAGAAATGTTTGCTTGATATGCCAAGCTGTAGAAAAGGGCTATCACATCAGAACCATGGCTAGTGAAGATGATGTAGGTAAATCACTAATAATTTTAAAAATATTTCCAGGCTAATTTCAAATGAATTATTATTATTATTATTATTATTATTATTATTATTATCTTCCTCAGTATCCTACTGCAACATTCACATGACACATTATTTTCATTATCTTCTCCATGAATAACTTTTTGAGAATATTATTTTTAGTACCTACACACCTAAGTATTGAATCTTACATGGCATTTTTCTTTGCTAAGCATAGCTATGCCCACTGTCCTTAGCAGGGGCCTTCCATGCAACAGGCCCCTCACCTAATTGTTTATGACTCCCCTTAAACAATATTTTCAGATCTGCCCCTGGTTTTCTTCATGTTAGTCATTTCATCCCCAAAGTGGTCTAGAGCACTCTCCTTTACAGCTCACTCACCTCTGTCCACACATGTGCCAGTCTTGACTAAAGCTATTTGAGTATGTGAGAAAGCTTCCTGTCAATCAGTGGTTCTTCCTGGGGACTTTGGCCACTATTTATATCTTGTGCTGAAAAATGGTGTTAAACCTCACTAAACATAACAATCATCCCCTGATGAGGAGACTGATTAGCTCAAAACAGTGGAAAATTGTACTGTAACTGCATCATTACCAATGTTTGGATCTGTATGTTTTCTGATTATTCTGACTCGTTAGCATCTCAAAGACTAATGCAGACCTATAAACAATTTATTTTGACAGATGCAAACAGGAAGTTGGATGCCAGATAACAGCTACATCAAATATACACTAAATAAATAACAGGCAAAGAGTATTTGAGCTGGTGAGCTTAAAAAAATAATTCCTTTGTTTCCCTTTCCTCTTTCAGCAGAAGGCAGATTTATTTGACTTGCCCCATCAACACATTTTCAACATCAACTGACAGAAAGAGATTATATTGTGAACTTCTTAGATTTTCTTCCCAGATGTTTTCTTCAAAGGAAGGATGGTTCATTAATCACATTTTATTTATCTATTATCAGTCAGGTAAATATAATGAAATTAACCATACTATGCACAATATCATATCAGTAAGATTTTTAGAAATGTTTTTACATCTAGTATTATGAAGCGATCTCTCATTTGGTTGAGGTGAAATGTCTGTTTATCCTCTATACATGCATAATCATCATGTCAACAGATGAAAATCCATCGAAATACTACAAACTGTGCTTGTAATTCTCTGGTTGACTTACTTACTGGAAAAATTCAGCTATGGATTTGGAAGAAATTCAATAATTTTGTATTACTGTGTAAATATTATTTCATTAATAAATAAAACAGGCTCCAATATAAGACCAAGAGGATAGCCTAAGAAATTAGTCGATATGTAGACCAAGCTATAATAAGAAAAATCCATCCATGGCACCCAGTGGGCACATAAAAAAGCCCCCAAAAAATAAAGATAGAAGATTGATTTTAGACTGACTGAACTGAGCATATCACAAGCTTATTGAATAGATCGAGTGCCCTCACTACCCAAGAAGGATAAGACAATTTAATTGGCTCACAGAAACCTCTTCTGATTTTCATTAGCTTGGGCAGTCATGAGATCTCATGGTCGATGTCAATGACAGAAATGTAAAGAAAAGATAAAATCATTAGCAAAACACTGCTGCATTTATTTCCCATGATATAAACAAAGGAAAAACTGTACACAACTATCCAACAGATGTTCTACCTGAGCATCAAGAAATTCAATCCCACTATGGTGGGCTCACATCAGGGAATGTTGATAATTACTGCAGCTACACATGGATCTTGGATTTAATCATTTCTGCAATAAATATTCACTTTTCCAGATTTATGTAGCTGGAAATAATCAGAGCTGAGTATGACTATTTATTACAGTTTGCAACAATTTCCTTGTCCACTAAAACAAACAGCCCTTAACAGTAGAAGGAGTTATTTTCTTGGACAAGGAAATTCTACAATGACTGAGGCAAAGATACAATGCTGGACATGTTAATATATTTTGCAGAAATTAGCAAATCCATTATGCAAGTGCCTGTGATAATGATATATATAAATTTATTGAATAAACAAGCAATAAGTTAGGAAGTTTGTTAACACTGCTTTTAGTTCACCTGGCCATAGGGACAAGTAAGCTCATGGTATTTCCCGGCATCTGTAAACACTGTCTATCATCTTTGTCTGTCCTGGCATCTGTCATCAATGTATGTCATACATCTGTCATCACTGACTGTCCCAGCATCTGTCATCATTGTCTGTCCTGGCATCTGTCATCAATGTATGTCATGCATCTGTCATCATTGTCTGCCCTGGCATCTCTCATTATTGTCTGTCCCAGCATCCGTCATCAATGTCTGTTATGCATCTGTCATCATTGTCTGTCATGCATCTGGCATCACTGTCTGTCATGCATCTGTCATTTGCTTGTTACCATTCTGAAGTACATATATCTGATCAGACTGTTGATCCAAGATTTATCCCAGTGAGTGAGGCAATCAGAATCATTTTGCACTTCTGGCCCCTCAATTTTTATATGACTCTGGAACTAAAATTGTTGGGGGAAAGGCAAAGGCCCACAGACCCTCCCAACTCAGAGAAAGAGTATCAACATACCTTGCCTTGTGATCTGATACCAATGAAATGAAGGTGGGCAGTTTGTGATTCCACCTGGTTGTAAAAAGGTCTTTCATCAAATGCCCCCATAACAAGCAAATCTTATGAAAGACTGGTGTAGACAGGGACAATTCTATATGGAGAATCTGTCCTCTCCTTGACAGAGAATCAGCCAAGGCATTGAGTCTACTGGAAATATGTCTGATCTGGATGTCAATATCACATTGTGCAGACAAATGGCAAATTGCCAGATCAAAATGCAGAGTTGGCATGATTTGGTACCACCATATTTGAGGAGATATGTCACTAATGAGTTGTCTGTTATGATGAGCATGATCTTGTTCTGAAGATGGTCATTCCAAAACTGAAAAGCTTTAATGATAGCCTTCATTTCCAAGAGAGTGATGTGGAAACCTGTGTCTTCTGGCCTCCACTGGTTACTGGATGGTGTCAAAGTCTGGGAATAGATGGGCTCCACAACCCTAGGGAGCTTGCATCTGTGGATACTGACAGTTCTGGTGGTGGGGGTTTGGGTGGTATTCCTGCAGTGAGCCAGTCTGGTTGTGGATACTTACAGTTCTGGTGGTGGGGGTTTGGGTGGTATTCCTGCAGTGAGCCAGTCTGGTTGTGGATACTTACAGTTCTGGTGGTGAGGGTTTGGGTGGTATTCCTGCAGTGAGCCAGTCTGGTCCAGGAATGATATAATCTCACTAGTTAAGCTGATCCTGTAATTCAGCAGCATTTAAAATGGCCACCATCGAGACAGCAAGTCCATCTGCAAAAGGCACATGTATAGGTGGCCCAGCACAATAAGATCCACAGCTGTGTTGAGTAATCTAAGGAGTCACAGAAACTCCCTGGCTGTTATCCATTACTTGATGGAAATGGACCCTGCAAGATCTATGTTTTGGAGCACCCAAGGGTGGGGAAGATGTGCCAAGTTGAGATATATGAACTGTTCAGAAGGATAAAGGTTGGAATTTTTCTAATTGATTAGAAAACCTAGATGACATAAAAGGGAAATTAGATGGTTCTTTTCTTCAACTAGAACAGAACTTACTATATGTTTTTTGGAGAATGTCGTCAAATATATGCCATTGTGGAGATTTACTCTGTTGTGTGGAACAGGGAGATGATGGAATTGAGTAGTTATAATATGGTGGCCCCGAGTGGCCGAGTGGTCTAAAGTGCTCTCCATTACGGATCACTGCCATCTCACCTCTGTCTGCGTGGGTTCGAGTCTCGCATTCGGTTAATGTGAGTATGTGAGAAAGCTTGTCGGTAGCTTCTTGTGGGTCAATGGTTCTTTCCAGGGTTTTCCCAGGTTCTTCCTCCACCATTATTACTGTCCGCCATGTATAGCCTATCATGTGCTGAAAAATGACGTTAAACCCTACAACAACAACAAGTTCTAATATGGCCCAAAGACTGTGTTTAATCCAAAAGGGACAGCATAAAACTGATAAGAAGTCCTTCAATAAACAAACCATTGGAATTTGCATCAGGATGGATGGATGGGAACGTGGAAATATGCATATGTCAGAATGAGACTGATATGTATGGACTGAAGAATGATCTGACCTCTGAAATTTGGACTGAAATTGATGACTGGTATGAGTTTGCCATTGATATTCCTGACCAGAAAAAGCTTGGATAAAAACCTCAGAGATTGTGGAACTTGAAAAATCTCCACTGCATGCTTCTCATTAAGCACCGTGATCTCATATTGTAAAAGTGAATCCTTTACCAAGTCTGACAGTACTTCAGTCAGGAATGGAGAGGATGAAGGGAAGAGGTATTGTAAAACAAGATCTAAAGTCCATCTGATACAATCTGGATCACCCATTTGTCTCGCAGAAGAGATCATCCAATGTTGTTTGAAATACAACAGTATAGCGCCTACTGTTTAGTTATATGCAGGCAGTCAGGCACAAAAGTCAACAGCAAGAGAGTTGAGGCTGTGGGGTAGAGAAACTTGGCTTCCTACCCCAATGAGATGACTGCCTCCTGGACAGATCAGCAGACTATCTCCACTGAAAGGAGTGGGATCACTGCTGTTTCTTAGGTTGAGTAGCGAAAGATCCCCACATCCCCTTTTCTCCTGTCTTTGAGGAAGATTGGGAGATGATTTATAATGTGATTGTTGTGAAGAGAGATGAATGAGCAGTTCTTGTGATGCATGTCTCCATACTTCCTTTATCTTGCCACCAAATAGAAGGGACTGATTTGCAGGGTCAGTGTGTGATGAGGCATGAGGGAGGTAAAGTATAAGTATGCATCCTGTTGCACAAGATCCAAGTTAACAGAATCTGTCAAAGCATTCGATGTTACATGATGTGCTGCCTGGTTAATGACCTTGGATATTCTAGCCATAGACTCCCAGGCATGGTCATTGCCAGCCTTGTCTGACAGCCTGAAAATCGCAGCAACACCAAATCCAGCAACAAAGACATGGCCACAATGTTGCAAAAGAACTTCGAATAGCATGCATAGTTCTTTATTCCTACTTATAATGAGTAGGTCATTTGACTGAGGCCTTGAGTAGGTCATTTGACTGAGGCCTTGAGTAGGTCATTTGACTGAGGCCTTGAGTAGGTCATTTGACTGAGGCCTTGAGTAGGTGAAATCATATTGAATGATTTTTTCTGACTGTAGCAGAAGACAAAAGAATGGGTTGACTTCTTCATCATTTGACTGAGGCCTTGACCCTTTTTGCTGGTGTGGAAGATGGGGTGGTGAACATTCTGAGTTCAAAAACACTGGATATATTTCCTCTACAGCTGCTTTAAATCTATATTCAGTTGTCACCATATGAGACCTGAGTGTGAGTTATCATTAGGTTTATTCCCAAATTCAGTGTGTAGGTCCTCCTGGTCATGCTCAAGATCTATATGCATGTAATGCACAGCAGGAAGTAAATGAGGCGTGACCAAAGGGTAAAGTGCTTAAATGGCTAGCCATATCTTAAGAATGCAGTTGTCAGATCAGCATAAACAGCTTTTCAAAAATCAAAATCTGTTGGTATGGGAATTGGTTACATAGCCAATAGTGTAAATGGATAACTATAATGATAAGGCTAGATGCATGGGTTGATTTTTCAATAAGATCCCCCGCATTCTATGGATTTGCTTCAACTTATAAGGCATGGTATGGTAAACCATGGAAACCATAGTCACCGAACGGTATGGACCATGGGGTCAGACAGCTGGATGGTACAGTCGGTAAATGGTACCACATCAAACTATGGTGCAGCTAGACGGTAAAGTTTTTCAATTCATTGATAAAACCCATGCAACTAGACTTACTGGCCCTAAGACCATGCTTGGACATGCGGGGGGACTTATGCCCACTGGGCTGCATAGAATTGGGTGGATATTCTTCCACCCATAGTGTGGAAACTCTCTGCTAGGACAGAATCAGATGGACAGGAAAAAAGCTGGCCAGAATCAGATGGACAGGAAAACTTTGGCTTATTAGTAGAGCTAAAAAATCATTTTGCAAAAAAGCCCATGTTGATATAATCATTTCTTCTGAAGAAGAAACAGAAATAGAAAGAATTTGAAGATGGCATCTAAGAGAGGCAAGTAGGGCATTAGATTGGCACCATTTTCATCAAGGAACATCTACAGTCTTTCTCAGTGAAAAACCCAGTCAATATGATTGTCTCCTAGCATGAAGTAATAACATGATTTTCAAGCTATCTGCAATGTCAGCCATACTGGGTGTCTAAGGAGGACCATATTGGAGGTCTATGGAGGACCATTTTCATTTAGGACCATCTAGATCTCAGGATGTAATGGTGTTGTAAGTTTCATGATTCGTCTTCCAATACTGTATACACTCACTTACAAGTTGAGTACAACTACAAACTGCACAGACTAAAATCTGCCATCATATGATACACTGGCAGATCTGGGTCTGTGCAGTTTGTTTGGAGTAATTAGTAGAAAAAACAACATAAATCGGCAGGCACATTATAATATGGTGGATCAAGATCTTTGTTGTTTGCAGTTTGTCTCAACTTGAAAGTGAGTACATACAGTAGTTTAGGTTGAGTAGTGATAACAACTGGACCACTGCATATGCCTATCCATTTCTTGACTCTCAACCTACCACATCTGAGGCAGACGCTCTAACCACTAGGCCACCAGAGGGGTGGGTGTGTGGGTGTGTGTGCGTGTGCATATATTATTATTAGTTTGTACTTCATCTGTATATAATAGAGGGCCTCAAGGTAGATTTGTTCTCATTTGTAACTAATTTAGTCAGCCTCCAAAATCAGAGTCATTACTATTATTATTATTATTATTATTATTATTATTAATATTGACTGCTCTGTTAGCCTAGTAGTTAGAGCATCTGCCTCAGATACGGGAGGTCGCGGGTTTAAACCCTGGAGGAGTCACACCAAAGACTTATAAAAATGGTACTAGCAGCTGTCTTGCTTGGCGTTCAGCATTAAGAGGTTAGTGTTAGGACTGGTCAGCCTGGTGTCGGGATAATGTGACTGGGTGAGACATTATGCTACATGTCTACAGCATGAATGAAGGATTTTTGTTTCATTATTGTCAGGAAACTTGTGCTTTCTGATACTGGAGGATCCACATGTTTAAACTACATAGATTTATACAATAATAACATAAAAGTCACATTACACAGATAATAACCAGGAACAAAAGATGTATCAAAAACATACAATATATTTAGGGAAGATTGGAGAGGGGGGAGCAGCCTAATTAACAAGTTAAAAGTGTGGGTGGGCTTATCACATGAAAATATCCCTATATATTTGAAGAAGAAAAAAACATTTAAAACTGGGAGGTGGGTTATCTTTGGATAAATATGGTTAATGTCTCTATTAGCAGATGATGTACAAAACGTATGGAATGAAGAAGTAAAAAAAGAAACCACTCACATTCACTCCTCCATCCATAAATGTACATAATTATATACTGATGTATAAGTTTAATCCAACTGCACAAACCCAGATCTGCCATCAGATAATGTGCAGGCAGATCAGGGTCTTTGCTCTTTATTATAATTAATTTGAAGAACAAACAATGTAGATCCTGATCTACTAGCATAGTATGGGACAGCCGATCTGGGTCAATGCAGGTGGAATTTTTCTGTATAGATTCACATAAGCTCTCAGGTAAATTTCAGTTGAAGTACATTTAAATTGTAAAGCACTCTAAGCTAATTTTTTAAATATCTGCATACCTTAAAATTTAAATAGGGCAATGTGCACCCAGGTTTTGTAAACCTGCCACAACAATGTACACATGGTCACCCACATTTAGATCTAATTCAAATCCAAGCTTCCTATTCTGCACCTGTTTCCTGTGCTCTGCTGTGCAACAAATGGGAACAAAGAACGAGTAATTTTAATCAAATTCTTATTTTTCTCTTTAAATTCAATTTACAGTCAGCCATGTATCATACTTTACAGACTTGTTTGACCTCTTAATGCATCCAAACAGAAAGTACCTGTCTTAGGATCCATTAATATTTTAGGAATACTAACCCAGCCAAATACATGTATACATTATTAGGCCAACAAAAGAAATATGTGTGATTCCAGTGACTACCATTTCTATTATAATGCCTCTGACCTTATACACAAAACAATTCTAACACACCATGCCCAGTTTTTCATCTTTAGATTGGAAGCTGTGACATGAACTAATACAAGCTGGATACAAAAAAAATATAAAAAGGTTATTTGTACAGACTTTCTCACCAGCAAACGTTTTCACCCTGTTACCAGAACCACACCCTTTTTTCAGCCTTAGCTTCTCTTCCAAGATGGTAATACTTACCACATATAATCACTTATAAGTCAAACTGCAAACAACAAAGATCCTGATCTGCCATAGCATAATGCACCTGTAGATCAGGGTCTATGTTGCTTGTTGTACTGATTACTCCTAATAACCTACACTGACCCAAATCTTTAACAGCAGATCTGGGTCTGTGTAGTTTGCAGTTTGACTTGACTTATAAGTGAATATTTACCAATAACAAAAATGGTAACAAATGTCCCATCACCTTATATAATCCTCTCTACAAATGCATCAGTCAATTAAACAAAGTAAATTGATAACTCTGACCTCCCTCTGCTTGGCTGTATCAACAAATCAAACTGCTTTTAATAACATCAATATATGTTTAAGACATACCATTTTCTCCCTAGACATGTCAATATGATTATGTTGTAGGGTATAACACCATTTTTCAGCACAAGATAGGCTATACATGGCAGCCAGTATAAATGGTGGAGGAAGTACCAACGAAAACTCCAGAAAGAACCACCAACCGACGAGAAGACCACTTGACCACCTGGGGTGCCACGTTATTTATTGCATTGTAAGTAATAACTAAACAATGTCAATAGGAAGGAATGTAGCTGGTTACAATAACAATCATCACACACCAATAGATCAGAGATTAATGAAATATATATAGTGAAACTCTTCAAAACTGAAACCTAAGTATACTGGAGAAAGAAAAAAGTCCACTGATCAAAAATATTTTTAAAGTCCTGAAATTTTTGTCATCATTTTTTTCCACAGCAAACGAGAACGCCTCATTTCCAAACATCAAAACATATTTTGATCCCAAAAATAAATTTTAGACTAAAAAACAACCCATAAAGCCAAAACCCAATTTAAACTTGGAAATTTATTTTGATTGAAGCCCTAATGCATGCTGGAACAGAATAATTACAGCTAGCAAGTTCTATGCTAAAATCCTAACACATAAATTGAACAGAATAATTATGGTTAGCAAGTTCTATGCTAAAGCCATAACACATACTGGAACAGAATAATTACAGCTAGCAAGTACTATGCTAAAATCCTAACACTTAAACTGAACAAAATAATTATGGTTAGCAAGTTCTATGCTAAAGCCATAACACATACTGGAACAGAATAATTACAGCTAACAAGTACTATGCTAAAATCCTAACACATAAATTGAACAAAATAATTATGGTTAGCAAGTTCTATGCTAAAGTCCTAACACATACTGGAACAGAATAATTACAGCTAGCAAGTTCTATGCTAAAGTCCTAACACATACTGGAACAGAATAATTACAGCTAGCAAGTACTATGCTAAAGTCCTAACACATACTGGAACAGAATAATTACAGCTAGCAAGTTCTATGCTAAAGTCCTAACACATACTGGAACAGAATAATTACAGCTAGCAAGTACTATGCTAAAATCCTAACACTTAAACTGAACAAAATAATTATGGGTAGCAAGTTCTATACTAAAGCCATAACACATACTGGAACAGAATAATTACAGCTAACAAGTACTATGCTATGCTTAACTGTGAGACAAAGATCCAGAAACTATCCCAAAGACCATGAAGGTAAAATAATACTTGAAAATCGCCCATACCAGTTAGGGCTGACAACAGATTAATCTGAAGTCTTTGCACCATCAAAAACAACCAGCTTTTAAGGTGAATTATTAAAACTAAATGCATGTTGGTAAGCCATTTATGAAAGATTATGTCTGTCTGCTTATTATCTACTTGTGATAGATTCTATTCATTTGTATAAATGATCAACAGAACATTTTTTTCTGTTGTTTCTTTAGTCACATATTGGGGCTTTATTAACCAGGAATGTGACCTCACATTTGATACTTTATTGATGGAGACAGACAAAACATTATTCTAAAATCCAGACTTACTCAACTGATTTTCAATAGAGAAAAATCATTACATACATGTATTTAACTAGTCATGACTGTCATTTATCTTGACTCTAATGTCATTATGTCAAAACAACTAAGTGTTGTAGGATTGAACTATCCTGGCAAGGAAAAATTGGTCTGTTCAAAGAGTATGTATCTACTAAAACCTACACTGAAGAAATTAAAGGAACAATATAGCATAGGAATATCTACTGTTTCAGATATTTTTAAGTAAAAATAGAATTCTGCAAAAATGACAATGAAAACAACAAAGTCGTAAAATCTGACAAACTGAATGATTCTGAATGGCAAAAGTTTAGTCAAGCTAGGACACTATAACGTACAGCTAGGACACTATAACGTACAGCTAGGACACTATAATATACAGCTAGGACACTATAACGTACAGCTAGGACACTACAACATACAGCTAGGACACTAGTACAGCTAGGACACTACAACGTACAGCTAGGACACTATAACGTACAGCTAGGACACTATAACGCACAGCTAGGACAGTATAACGCACAGCTAGGACACTATAACATACAGCTAGGACACTATAATGTACAGCTAGGACACTAGTACAGCTAGGACACTAGTACAGCTAGGAGGCTAGGACACTATAACGCACAGCTAGGACACTATAACGTACAGCTAGGACACTACAACATACAGCTAGAACACTAGTACAGCTAGGACACTATAACGTACAGCTAGGACACTATAACGCACAGCTAGGACACTATAACGTACAGCTAGGACACTATAACGTACAGCTAGGACACTAGTACAGCTAGGACACTAGTACAGCTAGGACACTATAACGTACAGCTAGGACACTATAACGCACAGCTAGGACACTATAACGTACAGCTAGGACACTAGTACAGCTAGGACACTATAACGTACAGCTAGGACACTAGTACAGCTAGGACACTATAACGTACAGCTAGGACACTATAATGCACAGCTAGGACACTATAACATACAGCTAGGACACTATAACATACAGCTAGGACACTATAACGCACAGCTAGGACACTATAACGTACAGCTAGGACACCAGTACAGCTAGGACACTATAACATACAGCTAGGACACTAGTACAGCTAGGACACTATAACGTACAGCTAGGACACTATAACGCACAGCTAGGACACTATAACGTACAGCTAGGACACTAAAACATACAGCTAGGACACTATAACATACAGCTAGGACACTATAACGCACAGCTAGGACACTATAACGTACAGCTAGGACACTAGTACAGCTAGGACACTATAACGTACAGCCAGGACACTATAACGTACACCTAGGACACTATAATGTACAGCTAGGACACTATAACGTACAGCTAGGACACTATAACATACAGCTAGGACACTAGTACAGCTAGGATGCTACAACATACAGCTAGGACACTATAACATACAGCTAGGACACTATAACGTACAGCTAGGACACTATAACATACAGCTAGGACACTAGTACAGCTAGGACACTATAACGTACAGCTAGGACACTAGTACAGCTAGGACACTATAACGTACAGCTAGGTCACTATAACGTACAGCTAGGACACTATAACGTACAGCTAGGACACTATAACGTACAGCTAGGACACTATAACATACAGCTAGGATGCTACAACATACAGCTAGGACACTATAACATATAGCTAGGACACTATAACGTACAGCTAGGACACTATAACGCACAATCTCTCTTCACATATAAGCATATAAGCACTTAGAAAAAGACATTTTCTCCACATCTGTGGGTTTATATATATATATATATATATATATATATATATATATATATATATATATATATATATATATATATATATATATATATATAATAGGGATCCTTACATCCCCCACCCCATGTTCAAATTGTCATTTTAACACACTTCACTGACAGCCATGAATCTGCTGTTTGTAATTTATATTCACTAAAAAAGGTTTTGACCTATCATGGGTCTCATACGTGGTAGAAACAAACCATAACTTTATCCCTATGGTTAGCAACTGATTTCCACACATTTTCTTTTGTTAAATAAAACATATTTTATACAGCACTTTTGTCACCAATCATACCACTGCCACATCTGCATTATTGTATTGATTTCCCATCAACAAAAATGTGTAAA
The DNA here is from genome assembly GCA_028554795.2 of Sinohyriopsis cumingii. Lineage (NCBI taxonomy): Eukaryota > Metazoa > Mollusca > Bivalvia > Unionida > Unionidae > Sinohyriopsis > Sinohyriopsis cumingii. The sequence continues at coordinate 160,674 of JAPYKE020000365.1, read as the reverse complement.
CTAAACTTCGTCACCTTTGGCCAACAACAACAAAAATGTGTAAACTAAACTTTTGTCACCTTTGGCCAACAACAACAAAAATGTGTAAACTAAACTTTTGTCACCTTTTGAATTGGGTTTAATCAACAACACCTGTAATCCTTTGATGCCTGTCAGACAATGAAGCAATCTGTAAACTAGGCAAAGTGTACTTTGAATTTTAATCCATTAAGTTATTTATTTGACAGTTAATGGGTAAACAAATCAAATACAACTTGATATAATGAGGTATGGGATATCGTATGATCCGAGTCCAGTTGTCCTTTGTATCTGCTGGTCTGCTGGTCAAGACCTTTCACTGTCCAGTCATGTCCAGCAAATAAATAAATACGTACATACATACATACATACATGCATACTTTTCATAAACATGCACACATATGTAGATGTTTATGTTTACATATATGTTTTTCCATGATTGTATGTTTTTATAGTGATTTTTAAGCAAAGCAAAAATCTTTATAGCAATAAACACTGTATATGGTAAGTAAACAAATATAACAAACCAAGATAATATCTCACTACTTACATTTCAGATTTATTTAATTGGTTATTTTAATCAAAAACCGTTCCATAAAACACCTAAGTTGATTAACCAAGCTAATAACTAGGTCTGGAGTTATAAAACTTAAAAGAAACTCTTTCCTTCCTTAGCTTTAATAGTATGTAACTATAATATGTCCTTTATTATTATTATTATTATTAGTAGTAGTAGTAGTAGTATTATTAGTATTATTATTATTATTAGTAGTAGTAGTAGTAGTAGTATTATTAGTAGTATTATTATTATTAGTATTAGTATTATTATTATTATTAGTATTAGTATTATTATTATTAGTAGTATTATTAGTATTATTATTAGTAGTAGTATTAGTATTATTATTATTAGTATTAGTATTATTATTAGTATTATTATTATTATTATTGTTGTTATACATATCACATGACAATTAAATTACAAAACTAAAACTATGCTCATAAAACCACAAACTGAAAAATTAGAAAGTAATTATAGAAATAAATTATCCCCTAAGATAAAAATATGCAAGTATACAAAACTTTCTCAAATTATTGTAACATCAGTCTTGTTAATGAAATATAAAATGTACTATATTATAATATATACTCAAAACCTTAAAATTTTATAAATTTTAACATCATACTGTCCACTCTTACAACACTATCATTCCTACAGCATAAATTTCAAAATATTGTTTTTTGAGAACTTGGTCAACACCAGCTCAAAAATTGAAAACTGATGACTACAACATATAGGTTTTTGCAAATAAGACAGTCGCACCTGTATACATTGGTATGTAGAATTTCAATGCAAAATATATTTAGCTATTGTTCCATGTGAGGGTGAGTGATATGCGATCCCCACCTATTATGGTGCTTTGGTTATCATAATCTAGGAGATGATCAACCACAGTGTTACTGCTCAGATCAAGCAAACAATAAAATAAAATAAGAAATTAATGGATAAAATAACAGAAATCGGAGCAAAGATATAGACCAGAACAACACAAGTCCCCATATGTAAATTATTACAGTTTAATCAATTATATCAAGAAAATGAAATTGAACATGACATATAAATGGTACAATTTCTCTTAGAAACAGAATTACAAAATTTAGCCGAAATGCAATTTGCTGTTCTATTATACAGATAAAACATATTTCATTATAGAACTGAGTGAATGATCAAACACAAATTGCTACCATGTCAACATAACCTGGTTGCTTCCAGTCCTTTCCAAATCATTTTTGGTGACAGGTCAGATTTGCCATATTTCTCATACTGCTGGCATGTCAGCATAACCTGGTTACTTCCAGTCCTTTCCAAATCATTTTTGGTGACAGGTCAGATTTGCCATATTTCTCATATTGCTGGCATGTCAGCATAACATGTTTGCTTCTGGTCCTTTCCAAATAACATTTGGTGACAGGTCAGCATTGCCATGTTTCTTTTCTCTCTCTGTCTCTCTCTCTCTCTCCAACCTCTTTGGGTCATCAACCATAACTTTGGTTGTAGTCTGTACTCCTTCCCACTGTGTAGCACAGGTATGGAGCTATTTTTCCTTTCTGTTTGCCCTTTCAAGACTCACTCTTTCTGTGCAATTAAATCTTTCCATGGATTCTGAGTCTCTCAAATTCTTTAAGACCCCTGCCCCTTGGAATATTTTAACAATACTTGTTATTTCATGAGCTAAATTCTGGGTTCCTACAGAAATTTAGACTGATTTATTAAGGAAGATTACTTAAAACCTTCAATTTTGTCTGAGAACACACATACCCTAGTTTGGCTAAGACATCAGGATTAACTTCATCTAACCACCAAAATGTTAACACTCCCACCAAAGCCAGAATAATTCTCTCTATTCCACATATATTAATAACTATTTCTTGACTAAAGCGCTCTCCGTTACAGATCACTGCCATCTCACTTCTGTCTGTGCTGGTTCGAGTCTCGGATTCAGCCAAAGTGGGTATGTGAGAAAGCTTGCCAGTAGCTTCTCATGGGTCAGTGGTTCTTTCCGGGGTTTTCCCGGGTTCTTCCTCCACCATTAATACTGGCCGCCATGTATAGCCTATAGTGTGCTGAAAAATGGCGTTAAACTGCACAACAACAACAACAACTATTTCTTGAAAATTTCATTTGTTCTACAAATGTTTCAAATTGCCTCTGGATTGTCTCTTCTTTTTGTGTTCCTCTAACTGATCCTATGTTACCATCTCTGCTGGACCGTTTGTTATCCTAGCGATTCCTCGTTTAGTCTTTCCATGGTAATTTTTTAAAGTAAAAAATGAACATGCTAGCAGATTTTATAATGTTATTATAATGCCTGCAAACAGTCATTAATGTGTCATTTGGAAAGAATATATTTCAATGGGTCATTTGGAAAAAATACATTTCAATGGGTCTTTTGTAAAGAATACATTTCAATGGGTCATTTGGGAAAGAATACATTTCAATGGGTCATATGGAAAGAATACATTTTAATGGGTCATTTGGAAAGAATTAATTTAAATGGGTCATTTGGAAAGAATATATTTCAATGGGTCATTTGGGAAAGAATACATTTCAATGGGTCATATGGAATGAATACATTACAATGGGTCATTTGGAAAAAATACATTTCAATGGGTCATTTGGAAAGAATACATTTCAATGGGTCATTTGGAAAGAATTCATTTCAATGGGTCATTTGGAAAGAATATATTTCAATGGGTCATTTGGAAAAGAATACATTTCAATGGGTCATATGGAATGAATACTATTCAAATGGTTATTAAGAAAGAATACAGTTCAATGGGTCATTAAGAAAGAATACATTATGGTTAAAAACCATTCCCAAATAGCAACTTCATTCAAGTTAAGATCATTTCCCTACTTGCAACATCAATCAAGTTGGGATCATTTCCCTACTTACAACATCATTCAAGTTTAGACCATTTCCCTACTTGCAACATCAATCAAGTTGGGATCATTTTCCTACTTACAACATCATTCAAGTTTAGACCATTTCCCTACTTGCAACATCAATCAAGTTGGGATCATTTCCCTACTTACAACACCATTCAAGTTGAGATCATTTCTTTATTAGCATCATTATTCAAGCTGAGGTCATTTCATACTTGCAACAACATTCAAGTTTAGACCATTTCCCTACTTGCAACATCAATTAAGTTGGGATCATTTCCTTACTTACAACACCATTCAAGTAGAGATCATTTTCCTATTAGCATCATCATTCAAGCTGAGGTCATTTCCTACTTCCAACATTATTCAAGCTAAGATCATTTCCCTATTCACAACATCATTCAAGTTTAGATCATTTCCCTATTCACAACATCATTCAAGTTTAGATCATTTCCCTACTTGCAAAATCATTCAAGCTAAGATTATTTCCCTATTCACGACATCAATCAAGTTTCGATCATTTCCCTATTCACAAAATCATTCAAGTTTAGATCATTTCCCTATTCACAACATCAATCAAGCTAAGAACATTTCCCTATTCACAACATCATTCAAGCTAAGATCATTTCCCTATTCACGACATCAATCAAGCTAAGATTATTTCCCTGTTCACAACATCATTCAAGTTTAGATCATTTCCTACTTGCAACATCATTCAAGCTAAGAACATTTCCCTATTCACAACATCAATCAAGCTAAGATCATTTCCCTATTCACAACATTATTCAAGTTAAGATCATTTCCCTATTCACAACATCATTCAAGCTAAGATCATTTCCCTATTCACAACATCAATCAAGCTAAGATCATTTCCCTGTTCACAACATCATTCAAGCTAAGAACATTTCCCTATTCACAACATCATTCAAGCTAAGAACATTTCCCTATTCACAACATCAATCAAGCTAAGATCATTTCCCTATTCACAACATCAATCAAGCTAAGATCATTTCCCTGTTCACAACATCATTCAAGTTTAGATCATTTCCTACTTGCAACATCATTCAAGCTAAGAACATTTCCCTATTCACAACATCAATCAAGCTAAGATCATTTCCCTATTCACAACATTATTCAAGTTAAGATCATTTCCCTATTCACAACATCATTCAAGCTAAGATCATTTCCCTATTCACAACATCAATCAAGCTAAGATCATTTCCCTGTTCACAACATCATTCAAGTTTAGATCATTTCCTACTTGCAACATCATTCAAGCTAAGAACATTTCCCTATTCACAACATCAATCAAGCTAAGATCATTTCCCTATTCACAACATCATTTAAGCTAAGATCATTTCCCTATTCACAACATTATTCAAGTTAAGATCATTCCCCTACTTGCAAAATCATTCAAGCTAAGATCATTTCCCTGTTCACAACATCATTCAAGTTTAGATCATTTCCTACTTGCAACATCATTCAAGCTAAGATCATTTCCCTATTCACAACATCAATCAAGCTAAGATCATTTCCCTATTCACAACATCAATCAAGCTAAGAACATTTCCCTATTCACAACATCAATCAAGCTAAGATCATTTCCCTATTCACAACATTATTCAAGCTAAGATCATTTCCCTATTCACAACATCAATCAAGCTAAGAACATTTCCCTATTCACAACATCAATCAAGCTAAGATCATTTCCCTATTCACAACATTATTCAAGTTAAGATCATTTCCCTATTCACAACATCAATCAAGCTAAGAACATTTCCCTATTCACAACATCAATCAAGCTAAGAACATTTCCCTATTCACAACATCAATCAAGCTAAGATCATTTCCCTATTCACAACATCAATCAAGCTAAGATCATTTCCCTATTCACAACATCAATCAAGCTAAGAACATTTCCCTATTCACAACATCAATCAAGCTAAGATCATTTCCCTATTCACAACATTATTCAAGTTAAGATCATTTCCCTATTCACAACATCATTCAAGCTAAGATCATTTCCCTATTCACAACATCAATCAAGCTAAGAACATTTCCCTATTCACGACATCAATCAAGCTAAGATCATTTCCCTATTCACAACATCATTCAAGTTTAGATCATTTCCCTATTCACAACATCATTCAAGCTAAGATCATTTCCCTATTCACAACATCAATCAAGCTAAGATCATTTCCCTGTTCACAACATCATTCAAGTTTAGATCATTTCCTACTTGCAACATCATTCAAGCTAAGAACATTTCCCTATTCACAACATCAATCAAGCTAAGATCATTTCCCTATTCACAACATTATTCAAGCTAAGAACATTTCCCTATTCACAACATTATTCAAGCTAAGAACATTTCCCTATTCACAACATTATTCAAGCTAAGAACATTTCCCTATTCACAACATTATTCAAGTTAAGATCATTTCCCTATTCACAACATTATTCAAGCTAAGATCATTTCCCTATTCACAACATCATTCAAGCTAAGAACATTTCCCTATTCACAACATTATTCAAGCTAAGAACATTTCCCTATTCACAACATTATTCAAGCTAAGAACATTTCCCTATTCACAACATTATTCAAGCTAAGAACATTTCCCTATTCACAACATTATTCAAGTTAAGATCATTTCCCTATTCACAACATTATTCAAGCTAAGATCATTTCCCTATTCACAACATCATTCAAGCTAAGATTATTTCCCTATTCACAACATTATTCAAGCTAAGAACATTTCCCTATTCACAACATTATTCAAGTTAAGATCATTTCCCTATTCACAACATCATTCAAGCTAAGATTATTTCCCTATTCACAACATTATTCAAGCTAAGAACATTTCCCTATTCACAACATTATTCAAGCTAAGATCATTTCCCTATTCACAACATCATTCAAGCTAAGATCATTTCCCTATTCACAACATTATTCAAGCTAAGATCATTCCCCTTATCACAACTTCATTACGGTTAAGTCATTAACCCTTTATCACTATGTCTACTGCTCATCCTAGGTTTTGTTTGTATTTTATGTTTAAGTGTATTACAGTGAACTTTTGAACCTCTTCAGTAACGAATATTTTGTCTTTAAGCTCAATTATGCTAAGAATTTAAGTGAATGTTGCCACTGATGGAATTCCTGCATAACATTTAATCTTTTCATCTCTCTTAAGATTACCTACATACCATGTTGACTTGTTTTATAACTGACACCTCATTTGGAGGTGGTCTGCTTTCAGAGATTACTTGCAAATTATGGCCCAAGATGAGTGTTGGACTGGTTCTCTGACTTGGGCTTGCCATTGATAAAATGGTCAGAGATAACTTCCAGGTCTTCATTTGGTTGCCAGTTTGTCCCATCCATTTTCTTTAGCTCTGTACACATTTTTTCTCCATATATCTCTTGCATTTTTACTAACAAGTTCAGTTGGAAAATGGATTAAGTTCAAATGGTGAGTCATATATGCATCTAGCAGTGCCAAAATTGCATTGAAGTCACAATGTTTTTTTATCATGATTTCTTTAAATGATAAAAGACTATTTCCATAGTTTTTTATGCAACAAAAACATACTGACATGTGAAAATCAAGGTCAGCAACAGCAAAAAACAGTTGACATTAACATCAATAAGTAACAACAGTAACTGACCAAAAGCAACAAAGAAAGGTATTCTTAGTACATGTATACCTAGCAGATAGATCTAAAACACGCTGTGTACGTACCCACTTAGTCCAACTTCGAACAACATAAACCCTTATTTAGAAGTCCATTTGCGAACAACACAAACCCTGCACTGCCTTCGTATAATGCACCAGCAGATCAGGGTCTGCATTGCTTATTCTACTGATGACTTGTAACAAAATGCACAGACCCAGATCTGCTGTGAAATTATGGACCAGCAATCCGATATGATAATCATGTGTTCGAAAGGGTGGATTACAGAATGATGGTTGCTATAGAAACTGTGATGCCACCTTTCCATTTTGTGCATGCCTGATAAATTTACACTTTAATTATAACACAGGTGATCTACTATATATTAACTACGACAAAGTAAAAAAGCTTTTATTAACTATAACAAGTCAAAAAGCTTTTATTAACTATGACAAGTCAAATGCTTTTGTTAACTATGACAAGTCAAAAATCTTTCATTAACTATACCAAGTCAAAAGTTTTATTAACTATGACAAGTCAAAAAGCTTTTACTAACTATGACAAGCCAAAAAGCCTTTATTAACTATGTTAAGTCAAAAAGCTTTTATTAACTACAAAAATTCAAAAATATTTATTTCAATGCAACATTCCTCATTACAAAAATAAAACATCAGCTTCCAGTAGCTATTTAACTGAGCAAAAATCAGATATTTAAAATGAACAGTTAGGTACCTAGCTATGGTTAAGCAAGCACTTAAATGCCTATTTGATGCAAACTGATGTAACCTAGCAACCTTAATAAATGCCTATTTGACGCAAACTGATGTAACCTAGCAACCTTACTAAATGCCGATTTGATGCAAACTGATGTAACCTAGCAACCTTACTAAATGCCGATTTGATGCAAACTGATGTAACCTAGCAACCTTACTAAATGCCTATTTGATGCAAACTGATGTAACCTAACAACCTTACAAACTAAAGCATACATACATATAAGCATGAATACATATATACATGAGGTCGAGGATTCAAACCCCAACCAAGCCATACCATAGACTTATAAAATGATATTAACAGCTGCCTCACTATACACTCAGCAGTAAGAGGTTAGTATTAGGACTGGTCAGCCTGGTGTCAGGATAATATGACTGGGTGGGACATGCTGCCAGATATCTGCAGCATGATGCCCCAGTGCTAGACATCACTATAAACTTGCACTGCAGACATCGTAGCGATATGACTGAAATTGTTTTAAAGCTACGTAAAAAATCCAAATCACACAAACACACATATATATATACATGCAATAGTTTCAATACATCTTGTAGAATCCATTTTACTCTGACTAATATACTTAAATGTCTATACACACACACACACACACACACACACACACACATGCTGCAAATTCACTGTAAATAATGACTGCAATAATACTGACTACTTATCATTTTCATATTTACTGCATACAAATATGTGACCTTTCTAAAACCATCACAGGAATGCGCCACTTACCACATGCTGTTAATTTAAAGCATGTTTTTCATTTACAGTGTACTTCCATACTAATTACTAGTCATTAACCACTGTTAAGTCTGTCAGCTGCTGATAAACTAACGCACAGAATAAGGAAATCTGAGCATGTAAGACACATTGTGTGGTAACTGTTTCCTGTGCAGTAACTGGTGCAGTCCTTCAAAAAGAAAAGAAACATGCAAAGGGATCAAAAGAGTAGTAATATAAACTTACTGATTTGAATGTTCAAGGACAATTGCCGAACTGGATTAACTATAACTTTTACAAAATAATTTAAAATCTTCTTTTTTGAATTTTTACTCTAACTGTGCTCTGACCCAAAATGCCAGACTTAAAAAAAAAAAGCAAAAGAAGGATTGGCCCTAGAGCCATGCCATTTTAAGAAAAATGATTTTTGTTCATGACACGATAACAGACATAGATTGGCTTGCGGTCTTCACTTTTTTATATCTTTCTTTTATACTAACAGTTTACAACAGTACAAGGCATATAACAAAATGACTAAACAACATCCCTAGTCACCACAAAAACTTTGAAACAAGACCTGCCTAAATTTAAATTATTTTTTAACCAATTTACAAAAAACAAATAAAAAATAAAACACAGTCCATGTATGCTGAATCCAATTGGTTGGAACTTAGCATCTGATAGAAAGTTCCTATTTAAACTGGTACTTACTTGTGAAAATGACTGAAATAGATTTTATACTAGACTGGTTTTTTTTTAATTACCAAAACCTTGCTGTTAAATTGATACTATATTCTGCTAATATAATGGCAAGAAAATGAAGAAAAACCCAAATTACACAATAAGTACCACATTCCCTCCCTACAAAATATGAAACTAGTGCTTTCTGGCTGAAAATTTCCCATGGCAATTATACAGAAAATATGAAGCCCAAGTGACCTGAGATCATTCACCTGAATGACATTCACCTAACAGCCAAATCTGGGTCAAAAGGATTCTTTCTATAGAATTTCTTCCAATGTTGTTACTGCAGATGTTATGAAAGCAATTGCTTTAAGGTTTCAATGCTTTTGTACATGTATCTGAATCCTTATTTGATGGCACATCAGCACCATTTGCCCAATACTGAAAGCCTTCATGACAGAATGCTATCTGTCAAAGATGGTCAAACCCACCAATGCCACTCACTTTTGTAACTGGGATTACATGAATACGCTAGTGCCAAAAAGTGAGGGTACATGGACATAATAGAGAATATAGCGATTTGAGAATAAAATCTTTTCTCTTTCTTTTCAGTCCCTTTTTTTCTTAATCTGGACGTTGTGTTTGAAGGCAGTGTTTTGGTATAAGCGACAATGAGTTGTACTAAATCAGTGCCCTATGCTACTGATGGGGAAGTGTGTAATGACAATTACATCACTATCATGAGGAATTGATCCGTGTTGACATATTCATGGCTCCAGCTGGTTATAAATGTAATTCTAGCTATAAAACTTTAGTTCATTCATGTTTACTCATGGTGACGACATACAAGTTGAGGGAGGCAACTCAAACTTTATTGATGTACACAACTTTTTGAGTACTATCTGATGTCCAGTAATATTATGCAGAACAAAAGAGATTATAATTCTCATGTTATGCATCAATACAAGTTGCAATGCCACCAACCACCACCATAATGTTATATGGTGCATTCAAACCATGGTATCTCTCTTAATACAGTGTGACCCTGCTATAACACGGTATTTGGGAACCATAGAACCCAACAGTGTTATAGACCGAACCATGTTATAAGCAACCAGGTCCATTAGCTGAAGAAAGTGATGCATGTACCCCAACAAATTTGCAAGGGGGGTGGGGGGTAATAATAAATGTGGGCGGTAAAATACATGCTTTAGATGCATATTAAATGGGAAATACACCAATAGTAAAAACAGAAAAGGCATATATAATATTTTACTTTATTTAGAGAACCATGGATTGGTATATATACATGTATACTGTTTATATATACCTGTCTTATCTATAGCATGAATAGAGTATATAAACACAGTGTACTCACCCGCAAATCTCATCACATACATTGAATCCACAATACAAGCAATTCCATCAAAAACATCCACACAGATTTAAAATATTCAATAATTTTGTCAAAGGTCATATAGGTCTGAATTCAGTGGATAAACATTGCACAATCACGTAACAAATGATGAAGCACATTTACTTTTCACTACGTCCCAAGTCGGTATAAGTTAGTTTGCGTTTGAAGCTGCTGTTGGTAGCATTCGTAAGCACAAACATTTTACCTGAAAAAGGAAACTTTCACGGGACAGTTAACATGTTACAGTCACATTGGAAAATGAAGAAAATCCATCAGATTCCATTGCTTTTATTTCAGTTTGGCACTGACTTCCTTTGAAGAAAAGTTCTTTGTTTTTATTGAAGATTGTAGTCAGCTTTTCTTGATGAAATATGCATGCGTTATTGAAGTCTCTGCTAAAGGCCATTTTCATTCAGGACTAACTGGATAGTAATTAGTTTTCAAATGAAAATACCATGTCAACATGACTTTCCATTGTGGAGCAGCAATATCAATATTTTCAAAATGGCAGCAATGGTTGCCATACTGGATGTCAGATAAACATAATTTTCATTGTGCACCTACATGACATTGCAAGTCTTGTGTGACCATATTGAAATAAAATTAGCACAATTTTTGAACACATTAACCCCTAAAGGTTTTTGTCGTTTTCGCCTGAAACTTGAGTAGGAAGCACATTTTGAAAGCTATTTCTGAATACATCCTAAAACATCAACTTCCAATAACATAATACCAAGTTGTGTTAGAAACATTGTTTTTCATGGGATATCTGGCTTGTGCATGACCAGAAGGGTAAAAGTTGGAGTTATTTATTCATTTTTTATGTTTTTTTTACTTAACAGACCCATTATTTTCATATCAAGACCACTCTTTATTCCAAATGCCCATCTTATCCTACTTTCTGCAAAGATTCATCTGTCTGTTTGCAGTTCATACTGGTCTGCCTTAGATCTGAGACCAATAAGTCTAAAATCTGGACACAAAATCGGATTCCAACCATGGGCGAATTTTGAGAAGAAAAAAATTTGGGTCCATAAAATGAGTTTTTTCCCTCTGTATTTTGTAGTGCAACTAGAAATTCCAGATTATCTGGTATCATTGTACAGCTACATCTGTCTATCTTTCTATAATACCACCCACTTTAGTGTATCATACATGACCTTGATGCTACTGAGCTCGGCAGTAGGCTACTACCTCCTGCCACGTAAACTCGTCACCAGGGGTTAATGTGTCAAAGTCCAACTAGACTCCATGACTTTCATTGTGGGTGTAGTAACAATATTATCAAGATGGCTGGCATGGTGGCAACATTTCATATACGACTGGCACAAATTTTTTTTAGGACCACCTTTCCATCATAAGAAATCTGTTAATGAAAATCCCATGATGTTACAACGATCCATGCATATGGAGCAGTGATAATATTTTCAAGATGGCCACTGTGGTAGCCTTATTGGATGGCTGGACAGCATGATTTTCTTTTTGGACTAAAAAGACATTAAACTGAGTCTTCAGGTGAACACCCCAAGCTGATGGAGAAAACCCCATGTTGATAACTGGATTTTCAAGATGGCTGCCACGTCAAGTGGTACAAGGCACTCACATTTATAGATCTCTTAAACATTTCACCTCTGTCTATGTGAGTTTGAGTCTTGGCTCAACCAATGACAACATGTGAAAAAGCAGAAGCTTCACATGGGTCAATGTTCTTCCAGGGTTTTCAAAGGTATTTCTTCCACCAAATATAAGGGCTGTCATGTTCATGCAGTGAAAAATGGCATTAAACTCCTTCAAATCAAACCTAACCTTAATATGACCACCAATTCTGAAGAAGTACCAACAAGTTTTTCAAAATGGCTGCTGTGGTGGCCATATTGGATGTGCAATCAATACCATTTTCATTCAGGAACTAAACTAGACCTAGGATGAATGTGTGTTTTCAAAGTTTCATAGCAATCCTCTAAGTAGATTAGGAGAAGTAGCAGTAACAAACTTGTTGCCACAGAAAGACAATGAATGACAGACAAAAGACACCTGGCTCTTATTGGTCTATCACCACCAGTAAAAACAAAGCCTTATTCAAAGCTTCAAAGAACATTCTGCAAACTTATGCAAAAAAGAAAGTACTTTAGAATTCACTTTGTACTAATCTTGTAAATGATAACATTTACTGAAAATTTGCAGAGTGGGGTGGTATGGCAGGTTCGGTTTTAAAAGTCAGTTTTTCCTGTTAACAAATGTATCAGCAAGTCTAGACATGGCTAGTATTTGTTTTGGTAGTGAATTACCAGCTGTCATGAAGTAGTCAGATTAGATGCAGGCTTGGCCTCCCCAGGTGTTTTTATAACTTTCTCTCCAGAAACCTATCTCCCCTTATCATCTCTAATTGCTCCATATGATTCCTTCTTAAGGGGTTTTCCCACTACTAATGAGAGATTTGTAAAGTAGTATGAAAGGATCCAGTTCTGAACTGTGGAAACTGGAAAAAAGCCACAACAGTAACAATCCCAAAGCTAACAACAAATCTGAGGAAAAGCCCAGGGAGAAAAAGATGTGAAGAGATTCAATCCAAAGTATGACATTAGACCCATCAATTCATGCAGAATGCATAATGGTGTGTTACCACAGAAAATAAAAAGTTCAATCATATAAATAGGTCTAGGAGAAAATATGAAAGGAACAATCAGACAAATATTTAGGAAAACAGAAAAGAATGTCTATCAACATTTGCATCAACAGAAACAAGAATTTCAAAAATAGAACAGATACCTGTCATTGCAAGTCAATCAGAGGTGTTAATTTGCTGCTTTTTCCCAATTAGTGACCAATCTGAAACAAACAGGACTAATTTGAAAACCTGGAAGACAAGTCATCATGAGAGCAAATACAATCCAAAAAATCTCACTGGCATAATTCTTTCCAAATCATAAAGAACTGAGCTTTTCCCCTCTTTCTAAGTAAATACATTCATGTTTTCAAAACACACATGTCCAAACTGCTTGTTTTTAAAATCTGCAACATTTTGAAATTTGCTCTAATCATCTAATGCATGAAAATCTAATCAATTCATCTGCATGTGCACACAAACATTGAAACAAAATTAAATCTGTATGCCTCCAAAGGTTTTTACCTAACAGTAATTGTGCTAATAATTTTTTCATCAAAAAGCTTTAAAGAGTGTAAAAGATTACCGAAAACAGCCACCTAATATCTAATAGTCCTTTGTTTAGGGAGACCTCAGTGCCATTGCTGGTTACCATTTGTTACTGACATATCAGAAAATGTGAAGAAAACATTTGTGGCTTACAAACACTAAAATACGCATCCAGTATAAGACAGATTAGACCCTGAACTGCACAGGATCTTCTTTGAAAAAAAAGATTTTCCTAATTATACCATCTCTACCTGCTTTGAAGTCGACTAAAACTGCAAGCTGTGAAGACCTAGATCTGCCATTGCATAATGGGTCTCCGTGGTTTGTAAGGATTAACCAATAGAACAAACAACACAGACTGGTGGTGCATCATGTAATGACAGTTCAGGGTGTATGTTGTATGCAGTTGGACTCCACTTATAAGTGAGTATATATGGTATATGGCAACATTTTTGCAATTTCCAGATTATCATAAATAATGAAATATGCAAAGTTAAAATATAAAATGGAGACTTAAAATTTGCAAATCTGTCTGTTTTTAAAGTGCACGCTTCATGTGTAATCACATGACCCTCAAACTAACCAAACATTAGGAAGAACCACTGAGTGACCTGAATCTGACCTTTTGGCATTGGCTGAGTATTGTTTACCAAGTAAAACAAGATGCTTAATATCAGGAAAGGGAGACAATGCAGAATTCCTTACTGCCAAAATTCTCTTGAATGTCAGATGGACTTGAAGAAAGCCTAAAAAACCTTAAGAAAAAAAACATTTAATTTTTAAAATAGATTTTAGGATTGCTTCTGACAAAAATCCTTGCCAATTCTAAATAGTCTTTAAAACACTTATTTATTTTAATATAATTCCAGTTTTAATTGCCATGTTGTGGGAGCTGTGGCAGCTCAGTTGATAAGAGCATCAGACTCATAATCTGAAGGTTGTAGGTTTGATACCAGCCCCCGCCACCATGGTTGGGAAAGATACATAACCATGGTATAGCCAATGTGTTGAAAGTTTCATTTGTTAAAAGTGCCATTAAAACAAAAAAAAAAAAAACTTCTGAGGGAAGGTTCATTCCAACAGTTTTGCTCTTTCTCCTTATGCCTAACCTAAACTGTGACTCACACTATTTGTGTCCATAATGACCAATACTGTTGGCAAACAGAGCTACTACCCATTCAATTAAAAACAGCAGATGATACTTTGGAAAATGAGAATTGGATTTACTTTGACAGGTGGCATTGTGATTGCAGCACACAAAGCATTAGGGTGCAGATCCACACATTTCAAAACAGGCCTCTATAGCAGGAAAAGATAATTACGCTGTTGACTGAATTTGACCAATAATCCATCATTATTACTTTAACGATTGCCGAACTGGACACCAAGAAAAACAATGGGCAAAAGCAGCATTAACATACAAATTCCTGGAACTTATATCCCCCCCTTCCATTTTTCAGCAAGGATGGTGCTCGAAATATGGTTTCAAAATTGGAAAGTTTCTTAGGTTTTTTTTAACATGTAAAAATTTGGTCTACTGACTTAAAATTTAACTTTCTCAATAACGATTTTTTGTTTAGTTACATCTGAAGTTTAAGAAAGAGGTGGGGTAATTATAGTATTTTAGCAGATACAGTTAAGGTACATTTGTAAAGGAAGACACTAATCTAGGTTGCAAAACAGTGACAATCCTGCCCAGGTGAGGTTATATAAAGTAGAACAATGACAATCTTGCCCAGGTGAGGTTTTATAATGCAAAACAGCAGACAGTCCTGCCCAGTTGAGGTTTTATAATGCGGAACAGCAACAATCCTGCCCAGTTGAGCTTTTATAATGCAAAACAGCAACAATCCTGCCCAGTTAGGTTTTATAATGCATAACAGCAGACAGTCCTGCCCAGGTGAGGTTTTATTATGCAAAACAGCAGACAGTCCTGCCCAGGTGAGGTTTTATAATGCAAAACAGCAGACAGTCCTGCCTAGGTGAGGTCTTATAATGCAAAACAGCAGACAGCCCTGCCCAGTTGAGGTTTTATAATGCAAAACAACAGACAGTCCTGCCCAGGTGAGGTTTTATAATATTAAATAGCAGACAGTCCTGCCCAGGTGCGGTTTTATAATGCAGAACTGCAGATAGTCCTGCCCAGGTGAGGTTCCATTACTGTAAAGCTGAATACCAATGTCGGAGTGCTGAAACAAAAGTGTGGATGTCTACCATTCAGTGGCTGCACTTAATGATGATAAAGAAAGCTTATAATTAAATCACATTCAATTTATATCAATAAAGCTGCATGTAAAACTTTCTACAAAACCCAACAATAATTAAAGGAACTATTGTATGGAAATATAAGTGGATGTCTCCAGCAGTTAAGGACCACAGCTGTGCATGAATGCTGAAAATCAAGCTATGGTTCCATGAACATCAAACTGAGAACCAAATTTTGTTGAAATTCAAACTGCAAGTTATTTCACAGAAATGGAAGTGAATGGGTCCAGCAACCAGAGGCTACAACTCTGCTGTAAATAATGGAGTACAATGCTGAGATTAAAGCTCTGTCCATGTCCCATTTACATCAAGCTCAAGTTGTCTGAAAGTGAAAGGGGCTATAACTCTGCCAAATGATGACATACAACACTGACAATCAAATTCTGCTGAAACCTCATCTGTATCTATGTGCATACACATTCTGGTTGAAATTTGATTACATTTGTTACATGGAAACTAAAGATGGTGGGTCTAACAATAAGGGTATGTAACTCTGCCAAACAATGACCCTTACTGCTGAAAATTCAATTATTCTAAGGTCATACCCATGTCCATTTCTGCATTTAAATGACTGCAATGATACTTAAGGGAGTTAATGTGCAGAAGTGAAAGTAGGATGGATGAATTGATGAAAGGATGGACAGAGAGATGATCTATATAATGGAAAGACAGATGGATGGATTGTCTTTGAAAGAATGAGTTAACAATTAATACCAGCTGAATGACTCAAAAGCACCACCATTTTGGTAGCCTAAACTCCCACTGAAAATTACAATCTTACTTACACAGCCAGAAATGCACTACAGTAACAATCTGATTCTAAAAAGCAGCATTTTTAACACTTTTTGTATGTTTGCTTTAACACATTAGATTTTCCCCATATTTTCCTTTATTAATTGCCTCAGGTAATCCTTATATGTTCTAGTTACCGGTAATCAATGAATCACTCCAAACTCAAACTTCATTCTTAAAATGTCAGTTGATCTTGCATATTCCCAGAATAAGTCCCTGTGTGTATATCTAAAAAAAATTTACAGTTAAAACATCCCCTAAATCTGTTCCACAGCAGGGTTGGTTCTAATTGTGTGAGCCATGCTAGTTTTCAAACAATCACACAAAAACTAAAAAAGTAAATGCATAAATGAACATGAATGTAGAAATCACTTATGTAGGAACTACCCACTGCAAATAAATTACTGTATATTTCCACATATCTGCTAAGAGGATGATTTTATAGAATTCATGTAATTTCTTTCTTAAAATATGGCACACACACACACACACACACACACACACACACACACACACACATATATATATATATATATATATATATATATATATATATATATATAATACAAATCATATGGCGAATAACAGTCCATTCAAGTGCACTGGATCCAGCAAGGGATCATGTGTGTCAGGGATTGATTAAGATAAATGCAATAAAATGACTATGAACAGTGCAAAACTAGTATCTAACTAGCCTAAGCGCTTTTGACTCTCAATGAGTCTTTATCAAAGACAAATAAAAAACACAGACATGACAAACAAATAAAACACAAAAACCGTTGTGTTTGCAAAACTTTACATAGCTGTTTCTACAGGAATTAAACCTTTAAATGTTTTGTTTCAACAAGTTTATTTAAACTTGTTGCTGATGCTGGAAAATATTTGTATTGACCTACAAATCAATGAGCCATAATGACATCTGTTGTTTTATGTAAATTTATGTAAGCGTAAATTACATCCCAGATATTTCATTGTTATAGGAGTCATTATAGGCTATTGAGCAAATTTTGAGAATTATTTAAAAGAAAATGTGTCAGCTGCAAAAGATAATTTTATTTGTGCTTGGCTGTCTTTTTCTAGTCTTCTTGGTTTAAACTGCTTGGTTTCAGTGTTCTAAGGCAGCATATCCAATAAAATTCCTTTTCTTTCCTGGTTTGGGGTTAAGAGCAATTGCAGTAAGTGTTATATCACTGAAAGTGTGGCCAGGGGAGGAGAAGTGTTCTGCGACCGGACTTCTGTACAGCTTCTTTGTCATCCAATCAGATCTATGAAGGTTGATCCTTTTGTGTAGATTTACAGTTTCTCCGACATACTGAAGGCTATAGATCATATAGATAAATGACGTTCTCTGTTTTGCACATTTTGTTTGGACCATGTGAGTTTAGTTTTTCTCTAGTCACTGTGCTAGAAAATGTCCTGGTCTCTATCATATATTGACAGTTTTGCACCTTCTATTGCCACAGGGGCCAGATTGACAAGGTGGTCTTGATTAGTGATTGGCATTAGCTTCGCCCTGACTAGGATGTCCTTGAAGTTTTTTGGTCTCCGGTAGGCAATTACAGGTTTGTTCAGGAGGAGTAACTTTAATACGTCCGACGATTCCATGATGGGCCAATGTTTCCCGATGATTTTGCTTACTTTGGGGTTGTCTGGATGGTAGGTCAGGATAAATGGTATCCTATCAGCCTTTTCCTTCTTTCCATATTTTAGCAGGTTGTCAGAGTTCTTTTTTTTTAGCCCTTTGGGTAGCATGGCAAATTAAATGTTTAGATAGCTCTTCAGACCTCTTTAGGAATGTTTCGTCAGAGGAAATTCTGTGTATCATCCATGCCTGGCTATATCGGTTGATCCTAATGCAGCGTTTTGGATGACAGCTGGTTGGGAGTAGATACTGGTGCTTGTCGGTTGATTTTGAGTAGATGTCTGTATGGAGTTTGTTTTCTACCAGTTTGGTTGTTGTGTCCAGGAAAACATGGTTTATATATACAGTGTGACCCCGCTATAGCATGCTCTGTAATAACACAAATTCAGATATAACACAGTTGTGGTGTGGCTCCCAAAACTTTATATACTTGTATTTATCTCGTACACCTAAAAAAATATTTCTTGAAAGTATGAAAAAACCCATAAAAAGTTTATTATCATTTTGGGGAAGAGATCGCATATGAATAATACAAGACAATCGTGGCGTGGCTCCTGAAATTTTATATGCATTTTTCTCGTACACAAAAAGCAGTTTTATCTTCTTAATAGTAGGAAAAATAATATATAAAAAGTTTATTCTGGCATCGCATAGGGCTTTGCCAATGTCACAAACTTGTATTCTTTTTTCCTTGTTGGCGGCAAAATATGCCATCTGGCAATTTTTTATTTTATTGGTGACATTGTTGGCTGTTTAAACTTGTATATACAACCATTGGTTTGGAGTAGAGAAATTCAGAGGCCCCATGAAAGGAAGCTGCAAACTGGATATAAAATGCACTGAAATTTATTTATTGTTACATAAATAAATTCTTTGTCCATATTGACAAACCATCTAAACAGTGCACTGTTATATCGTAATCTGCTTATCTTGACATCTAGCATGAGTACTGTATGTTGTGAGATATCTGCTTTTTTGCTGACATTTTTTGGTAATGGAGATCAACTGGACAAGACATTATCTCTTAATCTATCTTTCGTCGGATTTTCGGCCACTTGCTAGTAATTCATATATTTACATATCTGTGTGTGGATGGTAAGCAAAATCCCTCTTCTTTTCACTCAGAATTAAATCCTTCTGAACACTCACATTTTCTGTACTAATCCTTGTCATCAGACCAGAACACCTGCGCCTCTATCGTCCGTTGACCCTTTGTTAAATTTCTGAGACATGAGAGGAAGGCAGCATCATGCTGCTACCACAAATGTGAAAATAATAATCTTACTTATTGGTTTATTCTTTAGGCAGGGATGAGGAACAGTACCTCAAATAGACCAAATGACGGCCAATTCCTTTTTAAAAATGTACCCAGATAAAATAGTTTGCTTAAATTTCAAAGGAAACAGATTACCTTTGAAGCACTGATAGTTATGAAAATGTACTCAGCAAATGGAGAAACAAAACCAGTCTCAATCATGCAATACAATTATTTGATGTTGCGGTCACAATAAGAAATGGGCATTTGTTTGGTTCTCCAAAGCTGTCCTTTAGTGGTGATTCAATAACGTATGCACCCTTCATCAAAGAAAGCAGACTACAATTTTCAATAAAAACAAAGAACTTTTCTTCAAAGGAAGTCAGTACCAAACTTAAATAAAAGTAATGGAATCTGATGAATTTTTGCATTTTTCAACATGACTGCAAGACATTAACTGTGCTGTGAAAGTTTCCTTTTTGCAGGAAAAAAGTTTATGACCAATATGACCTGTGACAAAATTATTGGATATTTTAAATCTGTGTGTGCATGTTTTCGATGGAATCACTTGTATTGTGGATTCAATGTATATGATAAGATTCATGGGTGAGTACATGGTGTTGATACTCTATTCATGCTATATATTAGACATGTATATACAAACAGTATATACATATATCTACCAATTTGTGGTTCTCTAAATAAAGTAAAATGTTACATATGCCTTTTTTTCACTACAGGTGTATTTCTCATTTAATATGCATTGATTTAAGATGGTAACTGTACCAATGAAGCACGCATTTTACCACCTGCATTTATTACCTACCTGCACATTTTTTGGGGTACATGCATCATTTTCTTCAGCTACCTGACCTGGTTGCTTATAACATGGTTCGTTCTATAACACGGTCGGGTTCTATGGCTCCCAACTACTGTGTTATAGTGGGGTCACACTGTGTATATATATATATATATATATATATATATATATATATATATATATATATATATATATATTTGATTTTCTCACTGAATGTGACATAGTTACAGTATTTATGTTTAATCTACCTTTGATTAGCTAGTTTTAAAGAAATGACATTTTAAGTTTATACGTTGCTACATAATTTTTTCATCACTGTTGGTCTTACAAAAGCATCCCATCTATATGTCCAGGCAGTACATCCTGATCCATTATTGATTTTTTCATCATGTACATTTATACATAATGATAGGAAACAATATTGTGACATGGATATTTTAATGAAACATGTCAGATATACATACAGCAAATGAAACTTTCACAAACTGTCTGAGGTATGGCACCTGCATTATAACAGCTGTCAGCTGTTCAGTAAGCCTAGAAGAAGATTTGGGGGGGGGGTAAGGCTGGGCTTCTAACCATTGCAATTACAGGCATCATATTTGGTTACTGTAAACCATGTATACGCTGAGACACTTTGGTAAATGTTGCAGCCTTACCAAGAACTGCATCCAAGATACCATATTTTTCTTGATATTTACACAGTCAATCTACTCATCTTCCTAAAACATCACACTAAAATATGATCACGCTATCTCAGTGGGTGTATAAAGAGAGTTTAAATTTTAATGTAGAATGGATACACTGACACAATGATAAATAAATGTACATGGCAAATCACAATATAATGGAAAAGGCGCAAACATAGAGATAATTCATATAACTAAGGACCTAATGTGGCACTTGTGCCTATAAGTAAGAGGCCTGGCACTTGTGCCTGCAAGTAAGAGGCTTGACACTTGTGCCTATAAGTAAGAGGCCTGGCACTTGTGCCTAAAAGTAAGAGGCTTGACACTTGTGCCTATAAGTAAGAGGCCTGGCACTTGTGCCTATAAGTAAGAGGCTTGACACTTGTGCCTATAAGAGGCCTACCACTTGTGCCTATAAGTAAGAGGCCTGACACTTGTGCTTATAAGTAAGAGGCCTGACACTTGTGCTTATAAGTAAGAGGCCTGACACTGTGGTTCTGTATAGTCACGTGTACACTCAAGTATGTGGCATGACAATGTGGACCTACAGAGCCACTAGTGCACTCAAATAACCAACAGAACCACCACTGTACACTGGACCTACACAGCCTGGCATTGTGTACTTACACATCCACAACTGCACTCAAGCAAGTGGCATGGCACTGTGAATTCACAAGCCACTTAGGCAAGAATGGTTATACATGTAATATAGTTCCAACATTTTCTTTGCAAAACATGAGAAAATTTTAACTTTCTTTCAAGACATGCAACATTAGGAAGCAAAAATTACTAAACCTTTTTGAATGGTTCTTATGCAATTAATATTTAATGTTTCTAAAGTGGAATTCTTGCTCCATGTATTATACCAGTCATACATAATAACTTAACATAATTAAATTTGGTTCCAGACATCTCCTCCCATAAACAAGTACCAGTTAGCTACAATGACTGGAGCAAGTAGTAGTAGCAGTCCCTATGGATCATATCCTCATGATGTGTCATAATACCACTGCCACTCAAAAACAGCTTACCATGGTGTAAGGAGTTTTAGTGTAGGAAAAACATTAACAATTATTATGACTGTACACAAATATTCCCATCAAATTTTATTCCTTAAATAATGCATACAAAGGTTATGATGTGTCTCTCTTTTTGGGGGAATTATTTTCTATGTTCTAGGCTTGCAAAAACTGTATTCCAATAATGGATGACATCATATTCTGTATTTCTCAAATCTTTCAGTCAAAAAAGGGAGACAATAACACACCAACATCAATAATCTCTAAAATCCAAGAAGACAGACATCTTTATTTGCCATCAAAATGACTTTCAGGAAGATTTGTCAAAGATTTCATACGTAGGAAATCTGTAAATACAGAGAATACAGAGAAGTGACAGGCATCATGTTTGTGTGCTGGTTTAATTTTGTTAAAATTCGTTATTGGTAATTTAGCTCCAAATGATATACAAAAGGATTTTTCCCTGTATCATTTTTAATCACAAATTCCAAACAACAAAAGACACATTCTGATGATGAATCTGTACCATATATACTTACTTGGGTGAAACAATTTACCTCTGCTGTGTATCAAAATGCTTCATGATACACGGCTTATGATGCAATAAACTATTGATAAATCAATGAACTCAATGGTCTTTTCATCTTCAGCAGGTCTCTCAGTGGTAGGGTGGTGCCATTTTATGTTTTGACATAATGGTTTTATTTCTAGTATACAGACTGCAGACAGACAGACAGACACAGACTATCATCTGTTCATATGCCATACCTATCCTTGACAAAATACAAAAAAATACTTCAAACATTACCTGGTAAGTAACAATGATTTTTTATTCAACCTTTTAGGCCATTTCAGCCTGCTCCATTTCATTTGATCAAGTGCCGGTCTCATTTTGGTCATTATGCATGAATGCTTTTAAGATTTCATTACCAATTTCATGTCTTCACTTAAAGTTACAACAGAAGAAATAGTGCAATCTCCCAATGTTGTTGTTGTTGTTGTTGTAGGGTTTAACGCCATTTTTCAGCACACGATAGACTATACTTAGTGGCCAGTATTAATAGTGGAGGAAGAACCCAGGAAAACCCCGGAAAGAACCACCAACCCACGAGAAGCTACTGGCAAGCTTTCTCACACACCCACCCACATTGGCTGAATCCGAGACTCGAACCCATGCAGACAGAGATGAGTTGGCAGTGATCCGTAACGGAGAGCGCTTTAGACCACTCGGGGCCCCATCTCCTGACGTAAGAGAGTGAAGATGACTAGCTACAATATCCTTCACATTATACCTACTGCAGATGTACAACCAATGTCAAAGAGACAAACAATTGTTTCTGTGAGTGAAAAAGGAAATTATTAAAACAACCCACTCCCCCTCAAGAAATTAACTTGCATGTTTTGGAATCTGCCTCAATTCCAATTCTGTGCTAATTTTTATATATCTCATTGGCATGTTCAGCCACTGATTACATATATATCAGTGTAAACTGAGCCATTACAAACTTGTTTCCCATGTATGGTCTAAGTATTTTTATTTTTTTTGTATCTATTCCTACTGAGCTTCGCTGCCAATATTTATGAAGTCTGGTTCTCTGATTCTTATGCTCTCTGTACTGCACTCCACTATGCACGTCTGTACCATTATACACGTCTGTACCACTATACATGCCTGTATGTTATGAGTAACAAAATAGTTCTCAGTGCTTAACCTTATTAATCTTCATGACTTGCTAAGGTCAATCTAACATACATCTCAACTGTAATCTCTGTGAACAAAAATGTGTTAACGTGCTTTTGCAAAATATAAAATTGCTGACACTTATCAGTGCACTTCTTTACTTTCAGTTTGATCGATAGCACTCGTTATCTTGTGTTGAAGCTTATTTTATAAGTAGTTTAACCTGTAGGCAAAGATGGAGGAAAGAGGTGCACACAATGATACATTGTGAATGGTGCAAATTTCCAGTTGCGTCATCTCGAAAAGTCCATCTCCAACCGATTCTTTCATAAATTTGACGTCAAAATTGATTAGGTGATATATGTCAGCCTTAATTTTGTCAAAGATGAAGACAAAAATATCAACCCTTCTTTTACAATTGGGTGAGGATAAAAAAAAATCCCATCAAATGTAATACCTTAAATATTTCCTACAAGGGTTACATTGTATAATTTTTAATAAAAAAAAAGAAAAAAGCGAGAGGCACATCTTTCTGATGACTATGATATGTACCATATATATTCAATAAGGAGTTGAGTCCAACTTCAAACAACTCAGACCCTGATCTCCTGGCACATCATGTGCCAGCAGACCAGGGTCTATGTTGTTTGTTCTGCTGCTTACTTCTGAAAAACTGCTTAAACCTTGATCTACCAGCACATTATGCAATGTCAGAGCTTGGTCTGTGCAGTCTGCAGTTGGATCCAACTTATGCCCAAGTATTTATAGTATGTCAAGTTTAGAAGGATGGATGGATATCAGAAAGAACAAACTTAAAGACAAACCATGAAAAATATAGAAACTGAAGACATATAATAAGAAAAAGACACATGTACACAAAAAGTACAAAATGCAACCTTGATACTAAAATGAAACCAAATCATGCAAATACTGACCGACTGAAGTGAGTGGGTTTTAGATATTGCACTCCCTCAGTATAATTACTTTCAATATAAGGCAAGTATGTCCATGGATCTAATTTCATTAAATGGCAGTGAAATTCTATGTATCATTAACTTTGTTCAGATGGTTTCACTATCAGGCAGCATTATCCAAGGTTTCCAAGAGATGCGTTATAACAAGGGAGTACTGTAAACTTAATAATCAACAAGGTAGTAATGTAAGCTTAACAACTTAACAAGGGAGTACTGTAAGCTTAATAACTCAACAAGGGAGTACTCTAAGCTTAATAATCAAGGTAGTGCCGTAAGCTTACTAACTCAACAAGGGAGTACTGTAAGCTTAATCAAGTGAGTACTGTAAGCTTAATAACTTAACAATGGAGTAATGTACGTTTAATAACTTAACAAGGGAGTACTGTAAGCTTAATAATCAACAAGGGAGTAATGTAAGCTTAATAACTCAACAAGGGAGTACTGTAAGCTTAATAGGTGGCGCTATACAGTTTCGCATTTTGCATAGGGTTAGGATTTTAAAGAAAAAGAATTTCCCCTGCTTTCCTCACTGGTTATACTGGCTATTTAAAAAAGACCTTGTATATCTTAGGTATAATGCAAAGAACCTTTAATTCCCTTTATTTTGGTGTATGATTGATGGGTGTACTATGAGTTATAGAGTATACAGCTTGGCCTTACTTCAAATGTGCACCTTTCAAAAAAGTGCTAGCTCTACTTGGTCATTTTCACTTCCTGAACTTCAGAGGTAAATTGTATAAAAAAGAGCCGATAACTTTTTTTTACATTTTATATATTTGGTAATTCATTCATTGCACTTTCAGAAACTGGTATCGTCTAGTCTGGCAAAATTCATTTTCCCTATTTTAATAGCTGCTATATATAGTGTACTTTAGACTAATTCAGACTGATTTTTTAACACAAGGGAGCAGTCATTTTAGTTAGCAGTGTGCTTAAATCATGTAAAATTTCCAAAAGTACAATATCCAAAAGAAATATCATTCACATTATATTAATGTAGCATAGAGGTATGCAAACATTCTCTCCATTGTGCATGTTTTAAATGCGAACTACTTCACCTTACATACGTTACTCTCTCAAAAGTACATATTATCTGGTGAGCGCCACCATAAAGAAGATATAGGTATTATTTTTGTACGATTTAATTATGTTTATATGGCTGAAACATTTAAGTCCCAAGCATCAAAACAATCCTTTTGAATAATTCTCCTGCCTTTCCCCCCCACAGAACAGTATTTATGAGTGTCAGAGTCTCTAACAAGTCCAGCCTCCCCCTCCCATGATAAAAGTGAGCTATTTTAAGAATGCACATTACATTTTGTAAACAGAGCAACCAATGTTATGCTGAATGACAGGAACATGAAACTAGCCAGAATTATTTCTGAGATATCAACAATGAATTTTACAATTAGAAAAGGGAGGTAACTCATCAGGTTCATAAAGGTCAAAGGTCAAAGTGTAAAATATTTGTCTATTGTTTAATATGGAAGAAGCGAATTCACTTTCTCTTCATTTATTTTTTTATTTCATTGCAAATAAATGAAAAGAAACATTTTCACCATATATTTCTGTCACTTATTGCAACAGTTTTAAATTTAAGTTGACTCTATTCTATATTCTAAAACTTCTAATTTCCCCATAATTAAGGTCACTACTCACACAAACATACCTCATGGCAAATTATGTAAGCAAGAGAAAAATGATCATAATTAGCTTATTTTCATGCTTAACATCAATATGAATGTACCATTTTATTCAGAACATCATACATAATTATATGAAAATAAAAAAAACAATTGCAAACATTTTTATATTTTCTTTAAGGTGGCGCTATACAGTTTCACATTTTGCATAGGGTTAGGATTTTAAAGAAAAAGAATTTCCCTGGCTTTCCTCACTGGTTATACTGGCTATTTAAAAAAGACCTTGTATATCTTAGGTATAATGCAAAGAACCTTTAATTCCCTTTATTTTGGTGTATGATTTATGGGTGTACTATAAAGGGGCCCCGAGTGGCCGAGTGGTCTAAAGCGTTCTCCGTTACGGATCACTGCCATCTCACCTCTGTCTGCGCCAGTTCGAGTCTCAGATTCAGCCAATGTAGGTATGTGAGAAAGCATGCCAGTAGCTTCTCGTGGGTCGGTGGTTCTTTCTGGGGTTTTCCCGGGTTCTTCCTCCACCATTAATACTGGCTGCCATATATAGCCTATCATGTGCTGAAAAATGGCATTAAACCCCACAACAACAACAACATGGGTGTACTATGGGTTATAGAGTATACAGCTTGGCCTTACTTCAAATGTGCACCTTTCAAAAAAGTGCTAACTCTACTTGGTCATTTTCACTTCCTGAACTTCAGAGGTAAATTGTATAAAAAAGAGCTGATAACTTTTTTTACATTTTATATATTTGGTAATTCATTCATTGCACTTTCAGAAGCTGGTATTGTCTAGTCTGGCAAAATTCATTTTCCCTATTTTAATAGCTGCTATATATAGTGCACTTTAGACTAATTCAGACTGATTTTTTAACACAAGGGAGCAGTCATTTTAGTTAGCAGTGTGCTTAAATCATGTAAAATTTCCAAAAGTACAATATCCAAAAGAAATATCATCCACATTATATTAATGTAGCATAGAGGTATGCAAACATTCTCTCCACTGTGCATGTTTTAAATGCGAACTACTTCACCTTACATACGTCACTCTCTCAAAAGTACATATTATCTGGTGAGCGCCACCATAATCAACAAGGAAGTACTGTATGCTTAATAACTTAACAAGGGAGTACTGTGAGCTTAATAATCAACAAGGGAGTAATGTAAGCTTAATAACTCAACAAGGGAGTACTATAAGCTTAATAACTCAATAAGGGAGTACTGTAAGCTTACCAACTCAACAAGGCAGTACTATAAGTTTAATAACTCAACAAGGGATTACTATAAGTTTAATAACTCAACAAGGGAGTACTATAAGCTTAATAATCAACAAGGGAGAACCGTAAGCTTAAAAACTCAACTGCAGTTTCATACATAGCCCTCAATGTTTTAAATGATATTCACATTTACAGTGACATTTAAAAAAATCAAAAATCAGTTTTAATGTAGATATATGTTTTTTATCAGCAAGCTTTTAGAGAGTTATGCATTACACTTATGCGAAGCTGCAATTGAGATTACATCAAGTATTCTTTATTTTGCATTTGGTTGGGCAGGTTAACTCACTCTGGGTCACTGATATCTATAAGACTTCAATGATAATGTCATGCCAAATTAAGATGTTAGCATAGTGGTATGACTAAACTGGAGTAAAATTGGTGAAATCCATGGAGGCACTTGATTTGTAATCTAAGCAATTTTTCTTTTATGTGAATAGTAATGATATATTTATCATAGAAATGACTTATTTTCATTTTGTGCTTTTGGTCTAATCAGATACTGAAGTAACTTCCAAAAGTAACATGCATAAAGCTCTGTAACATCTCTTTGAAATGAAATAAAAACAGCAATGACACATCCCACTGTAAATGTATATACCATATATACCCACCTACAAGATGAGTCCAACCACAAATAACATAGACTCTGATCTTATATTGCATAATGTATTGGCTGATCCGAGACTACATCGTTTGTTCTATTGATAACGACTAACAAACTGCACAGACCCAAGTCTGCCAGTGCATTACACATCAACAGATCTGGGTATCTGCATTATGCAGTTAGACTTTACTTATAAAGAAGTATATACCAAGGAATCAATGACTAGGTACCAAACTACTGTTTCCAACATTGTTCTTTATAAGGGTTACTTTCCTATTGCACAAAATGAAACGTGCCTTCATAATTATATGTGAAGAACAATGTTTTTTTGGTGCTGATTTGTGTTGATAATGAATCAAAATGTCAGATATGAAAGTGCACATTTTGCAATATCATGTGAAAACGATATATATATATATATATATATATATATATATATATATATATATATATATATATATATATATATATATCCTAAAATGTTTTGGAGTTTGGGATAAACAATTGACAAAAGTACTAAGAAAAGGTGAATGAATAGCAAAAACCACAACTTATACTGATTGTATCTGTCTTATGAAATGGACAACCAAAATGAGTATACATGCCTTATGAAATGGACTACCTTATACCACATGACTAACACGTGTATCAAGTTTCAATGAAATATGAAATTTCTGAAAGTTATGCTCTGACAAAAATGATGAATGGATAAACAGAGAAACAGGAAAATTATAAAATATATTGTGACTGAAGTAATGACAAAAGTAACAGGAATATCAACACCTCTAGTCTACTGTGTGAACCATATTTCATAGAGATATTTTAAATGGTTTTGGAGTTACTGTCCAGACATGAAAGTGTGAATGATGGATGGCTGGATGGATGAACAGACAAATGGACAAACACAATTAAAACAATGAAGCTGAAGAATTATGAATAGCAAATTTTACCATAAATCTAATACATGTACATGTAAATGTTCCATATTTCATATAGACATCTAAAATGCTTTTGGAGCCAATTTGGAATTGAAAGTGTAGCAGACAGACAAATGGAGGGATGCATGTACAGAGCCCGTTTCTTTTGCTTCATTTCCATTAATTTTGTGCAATGTTTGGACATTTCTTCTATAAATTGTCATTAACACCTGAGGAAAAAGTCAAAGATACACCAAAAAATAATAGAATCTATTCGGAAATTAGAGAATCTATTCATACAGGTTCCACTAAGAAATTGGGTTCTCCTGGTTGTTCCAAACACACAATGGGATGTTTCTTTAAAACCAATATCATGTTTGGAGATGATTTACTGCAATCAAACCAACAACTCTGTACAAAAAAAAAACAGCTATAATGTGTATTCTCTACAACATACCCTTTAGTTTACTTATATATAACTGAAAATTAAGACAATCAATGTGTGACTCTTTTTACCTTGACCTCTGTACCATGCGCTCTGAACATCTGAGTGGCTTGATCCAAGCCAATAGTTGACTTTTTCCCCGTCTCCTCCATAAAGGAATTGTTCATAAATCTGCGGAATATGGAACTTTTGCCAACACCATACTCCCCACATAATATAATCTTGTAATTTGGTGACCCAGTTGCCATGGCAACTCTGTAAACAAAAAAAGAAATATGCTTACAAAAGACATTCCAATTCCATGCATGCCTCATTATATACTGTACTTTCAATTAAGAAACATGAACACACCTTCAGCCAGACTGATCATAATATAAATGCTCTACCAACAAAATCTGATTTAGTATGTTCTGACAGATGAGGGTCTATCATGACTGCAATTGAATCCAACCTTTATTCAAGTATATATGATATATTTTGTTCATTTTTGTTTTAGACTTCAATATGATTTTCTGCATATACAGTAGATGAGTTCGTGTCTCAGATTCAGCCGATGTAGATATGTGAGAAAGCATGCCAGTAGCTCCTCGTGGGTCGGTGGTTCTTTCCTGGGTTTTCCCAGGTTCTTCCTCCACCATTAATACTGGCCGCCATATATGGCCTATCGTGTGCTGAAAAATGGCGTTAAACCCCACAACAACAACAACAGTAGACGATAAAATCTTTTCCTGAAATACAGTACCTTATACTGATTATACATGCCTTATGAAATGGACTACCTTATAGTGATTATACATGCCATATGAAATGGACTACCTTATAGTGATTATACATGCCTTATGAAATGGACTACCTTATACTGATTATACATGCCTTATGAAATGGACTACCTTATACTGATTATACATGCCTTATGAAATGGACTATTTTATAGTGATTACACATGCCTTATGAAATGGACTACCTTATACTGATTATACATGCCATATGAAATGGACTACCTTATACTGATTATACATGCCTTATGAAATGGATTACCTTATACTGATTATACATGCCTTATGAAATGGATTAACTTATACTGATTATCCAAGCCTTATGAAATTACTACCTTATACTGATTATACAAGCCTTATGAAATGGATTACCTTATACTGATTATACATGCCTTATGAAATTACTACCTTATACTGATTATACATGCTTTATGAAATTACTACCTAATACTGATTATACATGCTTTATGAAATTACTACCTTATACTGATTATACAAGCCTTATGAAATGGATTACCTTATACTGATTATGCATGCCTTATGAAATGGACTACCTTATAGTGATTATACATGCCTTATGAAATGGATTACCTTATACTGATTATACATGCCTTATGAAATGGATTACCTTATACTGATTATACATGTCTTATGAAATGGACTACCAGCCTTATGAAATTACTACCTTATACTGATTATACAAGCCTTATGAAATGGATTACCTTATACTGATTATCCAAGCCTTATGAAATGGACTACCTTATACTGATTATACATGCCTTATGAAATGGACTACCTTATAGTGATTATACAAGCCTTATGAAATGGATTACCTTATACTGATTATCCAAGCCTTATGAAATGGACTACCTTATACTGATTATACATGCCTTATGAAATGGACTACCTTATAGTGATTATACATGCCTTATGAAATGGACTACCTTATACTGATTATACATGCCTTATGAAATACAGTACCTTATACTGATTCATACATAACTTATGAAATGGACTACCTTATACTGATTATACATGCCTTATGAAATGGACTACCTTATACTGATTATACATGCCTTATGAAATGGACTACCTTATAGTGATTATACATGCCTTATGAAATGGACTACCTTATACTGATTATACATGACTTATGAAATGGACTACCTTATACTGATTATACAAGTCTTATGAAATGGACTACCTTATAGTGATTATACATGCCTTATGAAATGGACTACCTTATACTGATTATACATGCCTTATGAAATGGACTATTTTATAGTGATTATCCAAGTCTTATGAAATGGACCACCTTATAGTGATT
The DNA here is from genome assembly GCA_028554795.2 of Sinohyriopsis cumingii. NCBI lineage: Eukaryota > Metazoa > Mollusca > Bivalvia > Unionida > Unionidae > Sinohyriopsis > Sinohyriopsis cumingii. Next base: position 128,632 of record JAPYKE020000365.1, on the reverse strand, counting down.
ATACATGCCTTATGAAATGGACTACCTTATACTGATTATACATGCCTTATGAAATGGATTACCTTATACTGATTATACATGCCTTATGAAATGGACTACCTTATACTGATTATACATAACTTATGAAATGGACTACCTTATACTGATTATACATGCCTTATGAAACGGACTACCTTATACTGATTATACATGCCTTATGAAATGGACTACCTTATACTGATTATACATGTGTAGTAGGGACTTTTAAGTGATTTTAGTGATTATACATGCCATATGAAATGGACTACCTTATACTGATTATACATAACTTATGAAATGGACTACCTTATACTGATTATACATGCCTTATGAAACGGACTACCTTATACTGATTATACATGCCTTATGAAATGGACTACCTTATACTGATTATACATGCCTTATGAAATGGATTACCTTATACTGATTATCCAAGCCTTATGAAATGGACTACCTTATACTGATTATACATGCCTTATGAAATGGACTACCTTATACTGATTCATACATAACTTATGAAATGGACTATCTTATACTGATTATACATGCCTTATGAAATGGACTACCTTATACTGATTATACATGTGTAGTAGGGACTTTTAAGTGATTTTACTGATTATACATGTCTTATGAAATGGACTACCTTATACTGATTATACATGCCTTATGAAACGGACTACCTTATACTGATTATACAAGCCTTATGAAATGGATTACCTTATACTGATTATACATGCCATATGAAATGGACTACCTTATACTGATTATACATGCCTTATGAAACGGACTACCTTATACTGATTATACATGCCTTATGAAACGGACTACCTTATACTGATTATACAAGCCTTATGAAATGGATTACCTTATACTGATTATCCAAGCCTTATGAAATGGACTACCTTATACTGATTATATATGCCTTATGAAATGGACTACCATATACTGATTATACATAACTTATGAAATGGACTACCTTATACTGATTATACATGCCTTATGAAACGGACTACCTTATACTGATTATACAAGCCTTATGAAATGGATTACCTTATACTGATTATCCAAGCCTTATGAAATGGACTACCTTATACTGATTATATATGCCTTATGAAATGGACTACCATATACTGATTATACATAACTTATGAAATGGACTACCTTATACTGATTATACATGCCTTATGAAACGGACTACCTTATACTGATTATACATGCCTTATGAAATGGACTACCTTATACTGATTATACATGCCTTATGAAATGGATTACCTTATACTGATTATCCAAGCCTTATGAAATGGACTACCTTATACTGATTCATACATAACTTATGAAATGGACTATCTTATACTGATTATACATGCCTTATGAAATGGACTACCTTATACTGATTATACATGCCTTATGAAATGGATTACCTTATACTGATTATACATGCCTTATGAAATGGATTACCTTATACTGATTATACATGCCTTATGAAATGGACTACCTTATACTGATTATACAAGCCTTATGAAATGGATTACCTTATACTGATTATCCAAGCCTTATGAAATGGACTACCTTATACTGATTATACAAGCCTTATGAAATGGATTACCTTATACTGATTATCCAAGCCTTATGAAATGGACTACCTTATACTGATTATACATGCCTTATGAAATGGACTACCTTATACTGATTGTAGAAGCCTTATGAAATGGACTACCTTATACTGATTATATATGCCTTATGAAATGGACTACCATATACTGATTATACATAACTTATGAAATGGACTACCTTATACTGATTATACATGCCTTATGAAACGGACTACCTTATACTGATTATACATGCCTTATGAAATGGACTACCTTATACTGATTATACATGCCTTATGAAATGGATTACCTTATACTGATTATCCAAGCCTTATGAAATGGACTACCTTATACTGATTCATACATAACTTATGAAATGGACTATCTTATACTGATTATACATGCCTTATGAAATGGACTACCTTATACTGATTATACATGCCTTATGAAATGGATTACCTTATACTGATTATACATGCCTTATGAAATGGATTACCTTATACTGATTATACATGCCTTATGAAATGGACTACCTTATACTGATTATACAAGCCTTATGAAATGGATTACCTTATACTGATTATCCAAGCCTTATGAAATGGACTACCTTATACTGATTATACAAGCCTTATGAAATGGATTACCTTATACTGATTATCCAAGCCTTATGAAATGGACTACCTTATACTGATTATACATGCCTTATGAAATGGACTACCTTATACTGATTGTAGAAGCCTTATGAAATGGACTACCTTATACTGATTATACATACCTTATGAAATGGACTACCTTATACTGATTATACATGCCTTATGAAATGGACTACCTTATACTGATTCATACATACCTTATGAAATGGACTACCTTATACTGATTATACATACCTTATGAAATGGACTACCTTATAATGATTATACATGCCTTATGAAATGGACTACCTTATACTGATTGTAGAAGCCTTATGAAATGGACTACCTTATACTGATTATACATACCTTATGAAATGGACTACCTTATAATGATTATACATGCCTTATGAAATGGACTACCTTATACTGATTGTAGAAGCCTTTTGAAACGGACTACCTTATACTGATTATACATGCCTTATGAAATGGACTACCTTATACTGATTATACATGCCTTACGAAATGGATTACCTTATACTGATTATCCAAGCCTTATGAAATGGACTGCCTTATACTGATTATACATGCCTTACGAAATGGACTACCTTATACTGATTATACATGTCTTATGAAATGGACTACCTTATACTGATTATACATGCCTTATGAAACGGACTACCTTATACTGATTGTAGAAGCCTTATGAAATGGACTACCTTATACTGATTATACATGCCTTATGAAACGGACTACCTTATACTGATTATACATGCCTTATGAAATGGACTACCTTACACTGATTACACATGCCTTATGAAATGGACTACCTTATACTGATTATACATGCCTTATGAAACGGACTACCTTATACTGATTGTAGAAGCCTTATGAAATGGACTACCTTATACTGATTATACATGCCTTATGAAACGGACTACCTTACACTGATTACACATGCCTTATGAAATGGACTACCTTATAGTGATTACACATGCCTTATGAAATGGACTACCTTATAGTGATTACACATGCCTTATGAAATGGACTACCTTATAGTGATTATACATGCCTTATGAAATGGACTACCTTATAGTGACTATACATGTGTAGTAGGGACTTTTATGTGATTTTACTGATTATACAAGCCTTATGAAATCAACTACCCTATACTGATTTCACGTGCCTTAAGAAATGGACTACCTTATACTAATTACACTGGACAACAAATTTTTACAAAAGTCATGTTACTGAAATAAAATTAGTCAATTCTTATCAATTTTTATGTGCTGAACACGAATATGACAGTCAAATTGCAAAATTGGCTCTAGTTTTTTTGTAATCTGCAAGAAATTAATGTTTACATAACGAAATGCATTCCAATAGTAAAAGGTCAACTGTAATAGCCTACCTATAAAAAATCAAGTCATTGACTACATCTTAGATTTCTTCGCCTGTCTCTTGTACAGCTGTTCGGGAGCATCTCTGAGGAGTGTCCAGCAGTAGTCAGCCAGCATTGTAGTGGACCATTTTCCCTGGTATCTTTGTTCCATTGTTGCGATATCTTGATGAAAACGTTCGCCGTGTTCATCACTAACAATACCACAGTTGCTAGGAAAGAAATCCAAATGGGAATGAAGGAAGTGAATCTTTAGAGACATATTGCAGCCAAGTTTCTTATACTTCATCAACATGTCTTCTACTAGTTCCTTATAGTTTTCTGCCCTAACATTTCCGAGGAAGTTTGTAGAAACTAGGCGAAAAGCATTCCATGCTTGTTTCGCGTCACCTTCCAGCAAGTTGTTGAACCGGTCATCTTTGAAAAGCTCTCGAATCTGAGGACCCACAAAAACTCCCTCTTTAATCTTTGCTTCACTGAGTCGAGGGAATTTTTCATGCAGGTATCGGAATGCTGGCAAAGTCCGGTCAATAGCTTTCACGAAGTTCTTCATCAAACCTAGTTTGATGTGAAGGGGTGGTAGCAAGATTTTCTGAGCCTCAACCAGAGCTGGGTGTTGGATATTCTTCTCTCCAATGGCTACATTCTGCCTGTGAGTCCATTCCTTCCTCATGTAGTGCATTTCCCTTGCTCGGCTATCCCACTCGCATAAGAAACACATGTATTTTGTATATCCTGGCTGCAGTCCCATTAAAAGGGCAACTACCTTCAAATCACCACAGAGGTGCCAGCTGTACTTGTTATACTCAATGGAATTCAGTAGCTGCCTTAAGTTATCGTATGTCTCTTTCATGTGGACAGCATACGCTACTGGAATAGATGGAAGAATGTTTCCATTGTGCAAAAGCACAGCCTTGAGACTCAGTTTCGAAGAGTCCACAAATAGTCTCCATTCTTGTGGGTCATGAGTGATTTTTAAAGCATTCATGAGGCCCTCAATATCGGAACAGAATATCAGATTACTTTCCTTTCTGAAGAAAGGCTCCAATTGCTGGTGGTGCTTTCGATATGCAGTAATTGTGACATCTTCTTCTAGAAGATTCCATTGTTGGAGTCTTGATCCTAGCAATTCTGCCTTGTTCTTTGATAAGTCCAAATCACGAATCAGGTCATTTAGTTCTTCCTGTGTTATTCTGTGTGGGGTTGATGATGCACCACAGTGAAAATCTGGATCACTGCATGCTGATGGACCAGGAGAAGAACAGGTCGACTCACCTTTGTCTTCGTCAGATGAATCAAGAGAATATTCTGCTGGAGGTTCTGGAATAGGAAGTCCCTCACCATGTGGAACTGGTCTCAATGCAGACGGAATGTTTGGGTAGACTATTCTCGACTTCTTTCGCTTCGTTATTCCGCCGGAAAGAGGAGGAACCAAGCAGAAGTAACAGTCATTTAGGTGGTTGCTTGGCTCTCTCCACACCATTGGGACTGCAAACGGCATTGATGACCTTTTGCAATTCAACCACTGTGAAAGCTGTGTTGTACATGTAGCACAGCATATATGCGGAGCCCAAGGCTTGTCTTGGTCACCAACCTTGCATCCGAAGTAAAGATGATATGCCTTCTTCACTTGAGAATTGATACTTTTCTTCTGGTTGGCAAATGTCACTTCCCCACAAATATAGCAAAAATTGTCCGCGGTATTAACACACTTTCGAGGCATTACTGTTCTTTATTGTACGTAAATGGATAAAATAATAAGTTTTATGTAACAGTAGCTTGAACTGTCTCGCACAACGTCTAAAATATTTTAAATGCTGAACCTATCTGATTGGGCTTTATATAGTACACTGCTTACGTCAGCTTCAGCAGCCGCCTGGCATTAGTATAATAGGCCTACACATGTATAGTACACTGCTGACGTCAACTTACTTCAGCAGCCGCATGGCATTAGTATTGCATTGCATCAGAAAATGATGCAATCAACTGTGGATGATGTGAGCATGATGGTATTATGCAATGTTACATCATTATTCCGGATGTTGCTGCAGTCCTACTGGAGAAATTTACACAGTGAAACATAGAAAATGAGGTATATGAATATCTTCAAAACGAGAGCCAATACAAATTTTTCACGGTTATATTCGTGTTCGGCACACCAAAATACTACAGATTAGGGCCTTTTCAAGTCAGTAATGATTTCACTGTTGACCAGTGTTACCTATACATGCCTTATGAAATGGGCTACCTTATACTGATTACCGTACATACTTGCGTATAAGTCAAATAATTTAGGAAAAAATAAAGGCCTGGAAGAAGGGGGGGGGGCTTACCTGTGGGCCAATGTCTTAACTTGACAGTTTTTAGGTCTTTTTTTATTGACTACTGTAATGGCTATAAATCTTGGGAAAAAAAGTACTTTTCAGTGACACAACAATTATTAAACTTTTATAAAGTGCTATGATTGATTTTTGTTATTATTTTGCATGTGCATATTTTCTGATTTCTCAAACACAAAGTTAAATAAAGGTAAATATAGACTTCATAATTTGTGGGCCAGTTGAGTTTACCAGGGAGACCATGCTGAACTATAATGTACAGTACTTACACAGTGCAAAACGTGCATAGCGTCACTTGAATCCTTACTTATTCCCAAACATAGATGCAGATTTTGCTTTATTCATTGTTTCGACCAAATTGCATTCTTCCAGATAACATTTCAGCTAGTCCTAAATAGCTGTTTCATTTACGTTGAATCATGCACTCACGAGTTACTCGTTTTCAATGATATAAGCAATCCTACAAACTGAAGTAATATTTTTTAAAGTTACGCATGTTTATTTGTGCAAGGCACATAACCATCATAAGTTACATGTTGACGAAGAGTAGTAATAATAAAGGCTAAAATTCTCATAGAGATCAACTAAGATCAACATCAATCAATTTTAGTTTTGTGGTTTTGCTGAACAAACATAACTTTCCACACAATGGAAAGCTTCATGTTTCAGTGTTTCCTATGTTGATAGTCAGAGGATTTGTCTTTCGTTTTACAGCAGCAATACAGGCCAGTTAATCATTAAAACCCTGAAACTGGCTTTTGATAAGAGGGAATTTTGACCAGTAACTATACCAGTTTAACGGGGTCCCAAGTGGCCAAGTGGTCCTAAGCACTCTCCATTACGGATCACTGCCATCTCACCTCTGTTTGAGTCTCAGATTCAGCCAATATGTGAGAAAGCTTGCCAGTAGCTTCTCGTGGGTCGGTGGTTCTTTCCGGGGTTTTCCTGGGGTTCTTCCTCCACCATTAATACTGGTCGCCATGTATAGCCTATCATGTGCTGAAAAATGGTGTTAAACCCTACAATAACAACAAAAAAACCAGCTTAACATTGGTATATATGGTATAAAAATGCCAGGTGTTCACTCGCTTAAGTTTCTTTCGTGGGAATGGCACTACAGCATATGGAGCTACAGCATTCGAAGTGATCATTCTTGGGACTGAAATTAATTGTGGACAATTTTATTGTTGTGGTGTATCCTTTTGTTCTGGTTTATTTTTTATTTTTGTATTATTGTAGAGGTAAAAATAATCATTAATTTACGTGAATAATGTTTAACCGATTTGGCCCTGATCCCGTCTGTAGGCGTGATGAGGCTGTACCCTACTTCCAAGCCCTGCAGCATCAAGGTCATTTAAGATACACCAACGTGGGTGGTATTGAAAAAAGGCAGACAGATATAGCTCTAAAATGATATCAAATAATCTGGAAGTTCTAGCTGCACTACAAAATACAAAGAGAAAAACCTCTATTTTTTGGACACTATTTTTTTCACCCAAAATTCGCTCAAGATCGGAATGCGATTTTGTGTCTGGATTTTAGACCTTTTGGTCTCAAATCTAAGGCATACCAATCTTAACTGCACACAGACAGGTGAACCTCTGCAAAACTAGGATAAAGTGGGCATTTGGAATAAATTGTGGTCTCCATACAAAAATGATGGGTCCATTAAGCAAAAAAAAAAAAAGAACTCCAACTTTTACCCTTCTGCTCATGCGCAAGCAAAATAACCAATGGAAAATGATGTTTCTAATACAACTAGGCATTAGTCTCATGGAAAATCTGTTGAAAGCTGATGTATTATGATGCATTCAGAAATAGCCCCCCAAATGTCTTTCCTACGCACATTTCAGGCAAAAACGACAAAAACCTCTGGGGCCAAATGAGTTAATGGGAGAATTTTGGTGACATCACCAAATCTGAATATTGCTTATTTCGTCATTTGTGCAAAATTATTGCACATAAGTTACAAAAAGAGCCATTCTTTGACAATTTCTAAGAAATTTCCATAAACCTGATTAAACATAACATTCTATTTAGTGAAGAAGTGATTGCTTTATACTAAAATAATTATTTTGTCACAATAATTCACAGGTGATACAACAGAACATGTAGGACTTTACTTGTTTAGAAGAAATGAAAATCAAAGACATAATGTAATAATCAGGAGTTCTTCTACAAAAATCGGAAGATATTATAAAATCAGGAGGTAGGCGTAGAGCGACCCCAAAAATCAGTAGTTTTTTTTCCTCCCAGCGTGAAAGTTGACAGGTATGGTATAAGGTCAATTACATCAAAGCAAACTACACTCAGCTTTTAGGGACTTAGCATAAATTTCGAAGCATTATTTCCAAAACATTGTAAGAAAACAGAAAATTAAATAAATTACTTTTCAAACAAGTTTATACCATTTCTTTTTAATAATCATGCACGCCAACCTCTAGATAAGTATACATGTAATTTTTTTAAATACAAGTTTGCCTAAATAAATGCATTTAGAACTTACCTCATGCATCTTGAGATGCCTCGGAGTTGTAAGTCAGCTTATACGAGGGTTATGCACTTTTTAGTGTTTATACCTGTTCAGTTTGGGGGTCGGCTTATATGTGAAAGGGCTTATATGCGAGTATATACGGTATACATACCTTATGAAATGGACTACCTTAGAGTTATACTGATTATAGAAGCCTTATGAAATTTTACTACCTTATACTGATTATATAAACCTTATGAAATGGACTACCTTAAACTGATTATACATGCCTTATGAAATTTACTACCTTAAACTGATTGTAGAGAGCCTTATGAAATTTACTATCTTATACTGATTATACATGCCTTATGAAATGGACTACCTTATACTGATTATACATGCCTTATGAAATGGACTACCCTATACTGATTACCTTAGAGTTATACTGATTATAGAAGCCTTATGAAATTTTACTACCTTATACTGATTATGTAAACCTTATGAAATAGACTACCTTAAACTGATTATACATGCCTTATGAAATTTACTACCTTAAACTGATTGTAGAGAGCCTTATGAAATTTACTATCTTATACTGATTATACATGCCTTATGAAATGGACTACCTTATACTGATTATACATGCCTTATGAAATGGACTACCTTATACTGATTATATAAGCCTTATAAAATGGACTACCTTATAGTGACTATACATGCCTTATGAAATGGACTACCTTATACTGATTATACATGCCTTATGAAATGGACTACCTTATACTGATTATACAAGCCTTATGAAATGGACTATTTTATAGTGATTATACATGCCTTATGAAATGGACTACCTTATAGTGATTATACATGCCTTATGAAATGGACTACCTTATACTGATTATAGATGCCTTATGAAATGGACTACCTTATAGTGACTATACATGTGTAGTAGGGACCTTTATGTGATTTAACTGTTTTCCAATTTTCTAGTCTTGTACATAGTCATGTTGAATAGAATCCACATCTTCCAAAACAATACAAACAGAATCTTTACAGCACATTCCCCCCATGACCCTTAGTAACATTAATCAATTGGTTTAACAGGTCTACCTCTATGGTCTATGTAAGTGAGAACAGGCATTTGTGTTTATGCAAATTAATTAAATGATTATATACAGGACTTACAATTAGTTTTATATTTTGTGAAAATGCTGATGATATTAGAGACAAGACTGTAGACTAAGTTTCTCTAATTGGCAAGAGTATCTTATATATAGATTTTAAAGAAATTTATATTTTCTACTTGAACTCTGAGAATCTTTGCCAACCCTTACACTTAAACTACATTTATTTAACATTTATATTTTGAGGAAGAGGTTGAAAGTTGAGTGTGAGTCTGATCAGATATATTATAATCATTTATGTTTTCAAATCATTACTTCTAGACAAATCATTAGTGAGATATCAAATGTTAAGTTTAATGTAGGAAACACAGATCTATGTACCAGAAATAATCAAGCCAGTTATAGAAATATGATTCTGATCAGATATAATATAATCATTTATATATTTTCAAATCAACTTCTAGACAAATCATTAGTGAGATATCAAATGTTTAGTTTAATGTAGGAAACACAGATCTATGTACCCGAAACAATCAAGCCAGTTACAGAAATATGATATCAGGATGTATCCTGTGATGTCCGCTAGGCTGGTATATATATATATATATATATATATATATATATATATATATATATATATATATATATATATATATATATATATAAGGAGGCAGAAAGGGTTAGAGGGAGCTTTTGAATTTGAATTAAATATGTAACCTAGATGTTTGTTTGTTGGCTCTACCAGCTAATTCCCCAATGTAGCTGCCACCTACCCACACACAGCTACAACACATGTCTTATGAAATGGACTACCGTATCCTGATTATACATGCCTTATGAAATGGACTACCTTACAGTGATTCATACTTGCCTTATGAAATGGACTACATTATAGTGATTATAGAAACCTTATGAAATTTACTACCTTATACTGATTATACATGCCTTATGAAATGGACTACCTTATAGTGACTATACATGCCTTATGAAATGGACTACCTTATACTGATTATACAAGCCTTATGAAATGGACTACCTTATAGTGATTCATACTTGCCTTATGAAATGGATTACCTTATACTGATTATACATGCCTTATGAAATTTACTACCTTATACTGATTATACATAACTTATGAAATGGACTACCTTATACTGATTATACATAACTTATGAAATTTACTACCTTATGCTGATTATACATGCCTTATGAAATGGACTACCTTATACTGATTATACATGCCTTATGAAATGGACTACCTTATACTGATTATACATGCCTTATGAAATTTACTACCTTATACTGATTATACATGCCTTATGAAATGGACTACCTTATACTGATTATACATAACTTATGAAATGGACTACCTTATACTGATTATACATAACTTATGAAATGGACTACCTTATACTGATTATACATAACTTATGAAATGGACTACCTTATACTGATTATACATGCCTTATGAAATGGACTACCTTATACTGATTATACAAGCCTTATGAAATGGACTACCTTATAGTGATTCATACATGCCTTATGAAATGGATTACCTTATACTGATTATACATGCCTTATGAAATTTACTACCTTATACTGATTATACATGCCTTATGAAATTTACTACCTTATACTGATTATACATGCCTTATGAAATGGACTACCTTATAGTGATTCATACATGCCTTATGAAATGGATTACCTTATACTGATAATACATGCCTTATGAAATGGACTACCTTATAGTGATTCATACATGCCTTAGAAAATGGACTACTTTATAGTGATTATACATGCCTTATGAAATGGACTACTTTATACTGATTATACAAGTCTTATGAAATGGACTACCTTATACTGATTATACATGCCTTATGAAATGGACTACTTTATACTGATTATACATGTCTTATGAAATGGACTACCTTATACTGATTATACATGCCTTATGAAATGGACTACTTTATACTGATTATACATACCTTATGAAATGGACTACTTTATACTGATTATACAAGCCTTATGAAATGGACTACCTTATACTGATTATACATGCCTTATGAAATGGACTACTTTATACTGATTATACAAGCCTTATGAAATGGACTACCTTATACTGATTATACATGCCTTATGAAATGGACTACTTTATACTGATTATACATGCCTTATGAAATGGACTACCTTATACTGATTATACATGCCTTATGAAATTTACTACCTTATACTGATTATACATAACTTATGAAATGGACTACTTTATACTGATTATACAAGCCTTATGAAATGGACTACCTTATACTGATTATACATGCCTTATGAAATGGACTACTTTGTACTGATTATACATGCCTTATGAAATGGACTACCTTATAGTGATTCATACATGCCTTAGAAAATGGACTACTTTATAGTGATTATACATGCCTTATGAAATGGACTACTTTATACTGATTATACAAGCCTTATGAAATGGACTACCTTATACTGATTATACATGCCTTATGAAATGGACTACTTTATACTGATTATACATGTCTTATGAAATGGACTACTTTATACTGATTATACATGTCTTATGAAATGGACTACCTGCCTTATGAAATGAACTACCTTATACTGATTATACATACCTTATGAAATGGACTACTTTATACTTATTATACAAACCTTATGAAATGGACTACCTTATACTGATTATACATGCCTTATGAAATGGACTACCTTATAGTGATTCATACATGCCTTATAAAATGGACTACCTTATACTGATTATACAAGCCTTTTGAAATGGACTACCAAACCGATTATACATGCCTTATTAAATGGACTACCTTATAGTGACTATACATGCCTTATGAAATGGACTATCTTATACTGATTATACATGCCTTATGAAATGGACTACCTTATACTGTTTATAGAAACCTTATGAAATTTACTACCTTATGCTGATTATACAAGCCTTATGAAATGGACTACCTTAAACTGATTACTGAAGCCTTATGAAATGGACTACCTTATGCTGATTATACATGACTTATGAAATAGACTACCTTATAGTGATTATAGAAGGCTTATGAAATTTACTACCTTATACTGATTATACAAGCCTTATGAAATGGACTAACTTATAGTGATTCATACATGCCTTATAAAATGGACTTCCTTATACTGATTATACATGCCTTATGAAATGGATTACCTTATACTGATTATAGAAACCTTATGAAATTTACTACCTTATACTGATTATACAAGCCTTATGAAATGGACTACCTTAAACTGATTACTGAAGCCTTATGAAATGGACTACCTTATGCTGATTATACATGCCTTATGAAACAGACTACCTTATACTGATTATACATGCCTTGTGAAAAGGACTACTGCATACCAATTATGCATGCCTTATGAAATGGACTACCTTATAGTGACTATACATGCCTTTTGAAATGGACTATCTTATACTGACTGTAGAAGCCTTATGAAACAGACTACCTAATACTGATTATACAAGCCTTATGAAATGGACTACCTTATACTGATTATACATGACTTATGAAATAGACTACCTTATAGTGATTATAGAAGCCTTATGAAATTTACTACCTTATACTGATTATACAAGCCTTATGAAATGAACTACCTTAAACTGATTACTGAAGCCTTATGAAATGGACTACCTTATACCAATTATGCATGTCTTGTGAAATGGACTACTGCATACCAATTATGCATGCCTTGTGAAATGGACTACCTTATAGTGACTATACATGCCTTATGAAATTTACTACCTTATAGTGACTATACATGCCTTATGAAATGGACTACCTTAAACTGATTATACAAGCCTTATGAAACAGACTACCTTATATTGATTATACAAGCCTTATGAAATGGACTACCTTATACTGATTATACATGCCTTATGAAATAGACTACTTTATACGGATTATACATGCCTTATGAAATGGACTACCTTATACTGATTATACATAACTTATGAAATAGACTACCTTATAGTGATTATAGAAGCCTTATGAAATTTACTACCTTATACTGATTATACAAGCCTTATGAAATGGACTACCTTAAACTGATTACTGAAGCCTTATGAAATGGACTACCTTATACCAATTATGCATGCCTTGTGAAATGGACTACATTATACCAATTATGCATGCCTTGTGAAATGGACTACCTTATACTGATTATACATCCCTCATGAAATGGACTACCTTAAACTGATTATACATCTCTTATGAAATGGACTACCTTATACCAATTATGCATGCCTTATGAAATGGACTACCGCATACCAATTATGCATGCCTTGTGACATGGACTACCTTATACTGATCATACATCCCTCATGAAATGGACTACCTTAAACTGATTATGCATGTCTTATGAAATGGACAACCTTATGGCAGGGAGAACTATAAATATGATCTATTGTTGTTGTTGTTTTGGGTTTAATTCCATTTCTCAGCACAAGATAGGTTAATGGTGGCCAGGTAAACTGGTGGAAGAAGAACCAGGGGCAAACCCCAGTAAGAATCATGACCCACAGGAAGCTGCTGGCATATTTCTCACATATCAGTACCCAGATTTTCCTAGTCTCAAACTCAAACCCAGATGGATAGAGGTGAGATGGCAGTGATGGGTAAACTGGTTGATTTAGAACACTCAATTACCTGGGGCCCCAAAAGGTATGATCTGGAAAACTTCATATATGTAAATGTCGTCCTGTATTTAAAGATGTCTTTTCTGGCAATGTTCACTAATAAAGGCTTGACTGAACTTGCTAATACACTTCCACAAAAAATGTCACTGCTAAGAACTCATGGATATTACAAACACCCATTTTAAATGAACCCTAAAGACATAAATGTATTACAAGAGAACAAAGCTGAAATACACCCCAAGGACATACAATATATATGGATCCAAGTTTGTTTATCTAACAATAACTACCAGTACTATGAAATGGCAGGAAATTCAACTGAAGTACTAGGTTTAAGGACGATATGAAAATGCATAGCAAGGTTTGATTTACATTCTGAGTGCATATGTTCCTAATAATTTGTATGGAATGCTCAATACCAATGTAAACCCCATAAATATGAAATACACCACCACTATCTATTCATGTCCATCTAGTTTTGTTTCTGCCATATTAATTATCAGTTGTGGTCATCAGAAGAATTAACAGTCTCTGCCAGTCAAGTATGGCTTAACAGTATTCAGCACAAACACTTCAGTAGAAATAGGTCAGTACTGTAAAACTTCTAAATAGTGAAAATGTAGGCAACGCTAGAGAGTTAAAACACTAGAATATAACATTTTTATATTTCAGTACTATATAAAAGTAATCTGTACCATGGACACGGGCAATTGATAATGGAATTACACAATCACACTTGCAATGAATAAGTGTGGCAGAGGACACACCAAGAGGGTAACAGAGTAAAGCATATTTTTCCTGCTAGGCTCAAAAATATCTACCAACCAATATATCTTTTAGAAAAACAAAAAAGCATGAATGAGGGGTCTATACACTCTGGTTCTTTAAGTTAGATACTTTAACATTTAAACATGATTACTGCATCAGTATCTGTAATGAGCCAATGGTAAGCCCATGGTTTATAAGAGACAGATCATCCCAGCTTTTACAAAATGTAGCCAGATATTTACATTACATATGTCTCTGTCTGGTAATTAGCATACTCCTTACTTTTTTATTTATTAAGGTGACCTCCTAACCATATCATGGGATAAATACTGTATGACTGTTGACCTCTATCTTTGAAGTGGAAAAATATCACTGTTGTAAATGTAAGGGTAAAGGTTGATCAGGGAATTGCAAACAAGAAGTAAAAAGGAAAATACAGATGGGAAGATTATCTGGCATGAATTGGATAGTGAATAAGAATCAGTGTTTCCCTTTACCCTCATTTGCGCTTTAGAGACCCCTAAATTTTTAATTTGACCCTCAGTTTTGATACCAAAGTTTGTTTTTAAATCAGTCTGACCCCCAGTTTTGAGACCAAGGAGACTTTTGACTCTCATTCTTGCACCCCAAGTGATACACTGTAAGAATTATTGAAAGCAACTGGTATGAATGTTGGTTTTTAGACTAAAACTTACCTACAAAATTAATGAGTTTACATTGTACACTGTATTCACAAATGTATTGATTTAGAATGTTGTTCTGTCTCTAGACAATTCACTAACTGAAATAACCATGGGTGAATGATGTGTCTATACATGCATGATCAAATAAAATAATTAATGAATGAATAGATGCATCCATCCATGTGTGAAAACAAGCTTCCACACTTAATTATGCAATATGAACATAAAGAGCATCAAAGAACAAAACATAAATTTGTCAATTTACATCAGACTAAATGATTACTTGCCTCTTTTCAAGTGCAGCAACAAAGTCATCTTGAATCGGACTGGGGTAATCCTTCTTACAAATACAAGCTGAGAAGAACATATCACAGATTGCCCAACATTTACTAACATCTCAAACAAAGATACATTATACAGACATAGCATAACAATGTGCCTGAGTAACAGACATATCCTATGCAGTGAGTGACATGCTGTGGTTTAAAGACTTGTCATGTTAGCCTCATTTCCAGTTAGAATAGAACAATTCTCATAAATTATACAAGCTGACGTCAAGCTAGCTTTTTATAAGCAGAATATACTGCAAAGGAGTGATTAAAAGCTGTGTTCCATTAAACTGTTTTAATGTTGATTATATGAGTCTGGTATCCCAAGTATGTGATCCCTGAATTTGACATCTGATATATATATTTTAAAAATAGCTGTATCATGGAGATGAAATATATTATCAGCATTGAATCATACTATTTAATTTTCTCCCCGTTTATTGTTATTTTTACATTTCCTGATTCATTACTCAGTGCACTGCTGGCGATGCTGTTCACTTTCACAGATGTTACCCTTTTATAGATATCTTCACATCAGTGTGTCAAGCGGGCCTTATCGCGAAATTGTGATTCATCTTATTTCTCAATAGATCAATATTTTTGCCTTTTAAAAAAAAAAGCTATGTGGTGCAGATGCACAAGCACAAAACACGGAAACTGAAAGATATAAATAGCTAAGGCTAAATATTATGCAACTTACATCACTGTTGTGATCGATTGTGAAAAATCGTCTGCATAACTTTGTTAAGGTGATGCTGCTTTGCTTTCGTTTATCCACTACTCGACGTATACGTGCGCAAATTTTGTCCCCTTATAGTTTTCTTTAAATTATATATTGAGCAGTAAAACTGTCACGTCTCCTCTTACTTGAGGAGGAAGGTAATATTTAGGTACTTGATACACATGTGTTGTAGGTTATACTCTCAACATACGGAAATGATTACTTGAAACTTTCACAGTGATCATGTGACTTGATCACATGACCTCGGAAGAGTAATACCAACGAACACTAATAGCGATTACAACTACGGAACGAAACGGATACAATAAAGATGCTGAAATGTTAATGCATAGTTTAAAGGTTGAACACCACAAAATAGCTTTGATTGCCAGGATCCTAATATAAACCATAATAATATATAATTACTTTAAACAACAATTTGTCAAATTGACATTGGCAGACATGACGGACAAATGCATATGTATATATCATAGGGCTGACACTGACGGAACTCGAGAATAGCAGACACTCTTTTGCACACGCAAAAAAAATAAATAATTAAATGTGAAGATGGAGAAAGAGCAACCAAAAACTGGACAAGTCCCGTATCAAACTAGACGAATGGCCAACCTAATACATCGGCAGCAGATGAAGAAAGAGTGATTACTGACGCAGAGGCATTTACATACATACATCTTTATAGCAAATTAATTACTAGCATATAGTCTTTGGCATACATGCATGTTTAAATACAAGCGTTAATTCTACGTAGCAAGAGACCATATAACGGGAATGTAGACGGCCGCTTAAATTAGTCAATATATCTATCGATCGATCGATTGAAGTATCCATCGAAGGGCGAACTCTGTTATTTCTGAACATAAGGGCCAGCTGGGGCAAGTTTAAATAGTCTGTAATTTTTGCTCGAGAACAAAAATCCTCCCTGAATACTGTATGTAGCGCAACATGCAGAGGATTGTGCATCGGTTAGGTGCGTAACTGCGTTTTGATGTATAAATTCAAGCATTTTCATTTATGTGTTTATGTATATGTCAATCTGACCAGTTTCTCAAGAAAAACATTTATGTTTTCAAGGTGAACACGATTATTTCTAGGTAAATCCACAAAGTCAAAAGCAAAGAGGTTAGCGTATGATCTACATTGGAAGTAAAGCTGATTTCTTAGAGAAACACTCACCTAAAACACACAAATAATATATATATATATATATATATATATATATATATATATATATATATATATATATATATATATATATATATATATATATATATATATATATATATATGTATATATGTGTGTGTGTGTGTGTGTGTGTGTGTGTGTGTGTGTGTGCGTCCATATACGCACATATGTTTCCAAAAGCACAGTTTATTATTATTACTCTATTGACTGAATGTACAGTGACCATCTATTTTAAAACTGTTCCCTTGTACAGTTTATACGCACCATATTTTTCTACAATGAAGCTAAAAGCAGCAAAGTCTCTGAACTGAGACAAACTTGGTCTGCCTCTATTAAATCTACATTTATAACATATTGTTTTATAGGACCGTTAGATCAATTATATCATCAGCCTGAGTTTTGTCTTCAATTCTAAACCGAATTTTAGATTATTTGTAAGAATGCATGCTATGTCCCTGATTGTCTGAGTGGTCTAAGCCGCTGGTCTATACCGACCACTGTCATCTCACCTCTATTCGCGTAGGTTTGAGTCTCGGGCTTAGCCAATGTGGGTATGTGAGGAAGCTTGACAGTAGCATCCCATAAATCGGTGGTTCTTCACAGGGTTTCCCTTGGTTCTTCCTCTACCTGTTACTGGCCGTCATGTATAGCCTCTCTTGCAATAAGAAATGGCGTTAAACCCAAAACAAGTTCAACATTTACTTTTTAACTATTACAAGACATCATTTCTAACAATCTTAATTGTGTGACAATCCCAAAGATATGAGAGATTGTCTCTGCATGTAATATACAAGAAGAGCAGAACTCATTTGGAATAATTCTGAATCTTTTGAGAAATGCATTCGTAGTCAAATTTCTGTAATATTTTCAGCTGCAACCATCTAAGAGGTGTACATTTTTAAGTTTTATACGGTACAAATTGCCAAGTTCAAAAATTTACGCCCTCTTTTATTCTTTAAAATGGTATACACAGCAATATTTATGATTTAAAAAATTATTTTTGTATGACATTATCTGCAAGTATGCCTTGAAAATCAATGAAACTAATGCTAATAGAAAATCTATTTATTTAATTGTCAAAGCTTATCTTGGAACTATTATCATCAAATCATTCACAAATCGAACTCCGTTCTGAAAACATATTTTGTACTAATAAACACTTTTTCCTTCTATTGTAACACAAATTAAGCCATATTTGTATTTCTAAAATAAGTTCAATTGTAACTATTTTTAATGATCTAGTTAGCCCCACAATATGCCCTAAAGACTTCTAGATTAAGATCCTTTTCCACTGAGTTAAGAAAATTAAAATAAATTATCAATATTTGATTTAAAAATGCAAAACTTTTCCGGTTAGATTCCTCAGATAATATTATTCTTGCAATTTTGAACGTAATTACAACTTCAATAAATCAATCATACTTAAAACACACACACACACACACACACACACCAAGATAGTCCTCATAGAAATATTTCTTTTGATTTTATCCTTTAGCACATGTCATACAAACTCGTAAAAGTGTATGTTTAGTTCACTAAGAACATGTTTTGATGGATTTGGTAATGATAATAAAAGATGATTAATTTTAGAGATTGCTAAACTCTTTATCCGTTATCATTCCAAATGGAGTTTAAAACCTTTTATTCTACTGAATTAGCGGGATCTTAATTTCATGAATTTGCGATGGATAATTCAGAGTTGTAATTTTGTCCAACAACCTCAGTACAACACCGATTAAGTTTATATTTCTTGTTGCAACTGTTCTACTTCCAATCCAGACTACCTTTATTTTGTTTGTTTTCCATATTTATACTTTTATGTATATTTTATTTCATTTACATTTGATTTAATTTAATTGTTTGTTTGTTAGTTTTAATTTTTTTTATTCCATTACATGCTATTGTAATGTATTTTTATTTACATGATTTGACATTTTCCAGAAATTAGTTTGGCCTGACATTTTGTTCGTAAACACCTAATAATAGAAACTTTGTATTTAATGCTGATATAGTTCCAGTTCCTGGCTTTCATTCAGAAATCAGTTGAAGCAAACAACTTTTTAAAATTCTTTCTCAGAGTAAACTCATTGGTTTTAGTCGAGGCCATACTGGGAGTACGTAAAGTTAGGCATGTAAAAAAAAAAAAACTCCTACGTGGTTCTAGAAACGTGATCATGATACCTTCATACGGTACATGTACACCATTAACACTTAAAGGTGTTTTGTTGTGACTAGTTTGAGTTGAAATTCTTTTTTATGGAATGATTAATTCTTTTTCCTGGAAAAATTGAAGTGCTCAAACAGAATTCTTGGGCAAAGACATTTATTTAAATTTTATTCGGAATTCAAAACTGGAATATTATTTTCTGTGGTTCAAGAAGGAACTGATGGCAGATCAGGATAACACTGACCACAGCATACGTCATCGTCCTCCATCTTGGATTTTTTTATCATGACTCCAACTCAGATTCATTTAGGACTTTTTATTATTAGGACTTCAAATTTTTAATTCTTGGATTATTCTTGGATTATTTTTGGATTTAATTCGTAAAGCCGTGGGTTCCTTTTCTCCTTTCTACCTGTTTTTCTAGGTAAAAAATGTATTTCTTAAATTTTACAAAGCTTGTTGTCTTTACTCTTTTCTTGTTACTGTTTTAAAGAGCCTAAAACTTAACAATACTAAGACCATAAAATTTAGGATATTAATATAAAAGATGTAAAGCACACACACACACACACACACACACACACACACACACACACACACACACATATATATATATATATATATATATATATATATATATATATATATATATATATATATATATATATATATATATATATATATATATATATATATATATATATATATATATATATATATATATGTATGCATGTATCTGAACCATCAACAGTAAGTGATGTATTGTCAGCATACCCAGAAAGAACATATGTTATATTACCTGTGTTAATTCCCCTAATATTGTCATGTGTCCTTAACATACGGGCTAAGAGCATTGCACGCAGGATAGAAAAATATATGGGGAAAGTGTATCCCCCTGTCTACATTCTCCTTTCATAACAAAAACTAAATGAATACTGACAATTAATAATTACACAAAATGTAATGTTTCGATCCCCCCTAAAGTTGTATCTGGTTTATCGTCAGTTCAGCAAAATAAAAAACAAACAAAAACAAAATCAATACATTGTCATGCAAATGAGTCGATTGCTTTTCCAAGATCAACCAAAAGAGAAGCAGTCCAGGAATATTGTGTTTTTTTGTGTAACCCATTAAATCATACACATTTTTAATGTTCTCTCCACTGAATCTTCCTTTTAGAAACCCCGTCTGACCCTTATGTACAACTGTGGGAAGCACAGTTTTGATTCTACATGCAACATTCGCAGAAGATATTTAAACGATACATTTAGAAGTGAAACGGGACTCCAGTCAAACGTGTACTACTTAGGTTTATCACATTTTGGAATACATAGAATAACTCTTTCTTTCTGAGTGGAAGATTATTCGCCCAAAGTTAATTACTCGTTCTAGAAACTGTCCGGTATCTATCCAAATAAATTGATAAAATTGATAAAATTGTCCTGTGAATCAATCAGAACCTCGACTTTTTTCATTAGGCATTTCTGAACAAGTGCAGATTCTGTATATTGTTCAGTCTATGGTGCCTGGCTAAATCTGAAGCATCTCGAGATCGACATGATAAATTTCACGCTTTTTATAAATTCACATTAAAATAGTTTTTCTTCATCCCAACTTTTTTGATAACTACATTCTTGTAATGGTGCAAAATTTTGTAGAATTCTTTCTCTATAGTAATTTTACAGAGCATTCTGTCGTGGTCAGCGTGACATGTAAACATTGAATTTGACGCAAGGGTTAGACTCGCCATAAATTGGTGACTCTGAGGGATGGACTTTATTCTGCTTGGTGTATAAACTAAATTTTAATTAAGACTCGCTTAGTTTACTGTTAGAGCCAGATAAGAGTGCAATGTTAACGAATGGTCAATAGCGGTAAAATGACAAGAGTTCACACGAACCAGAGAAAAACTGAGGAAGTCGAGGAACATTTAAAACAAGTGTCATAAAATTATATCTTCCAGAATAGTTGTTAATAAAGGTGGACTAGAGAAGATTATTCTGACTTCTATGAAAGTGATAAATTTTATACGGTTAAAGTAGTAAGCCTAATTGACTAAGCTAAATGAGTGTGTGTGTTCCCATACATTATTCAGGGTTTTAAAATAATCTCCCTCGCGATATTAGCCGATCCAATTTTTTTCTTCTGAGGGGGGAAAGTCTGAGGGACTCCTGGGAAAACTAATAAGTAATGTCTCTGTCCAATGGGACAAAGGGTTCAGAACTTTTACAGACCCTCATCCAGAGAAGAGACAGAGATAAGTGAGCGAGGACTCGGAAAGGCAAGGTTAGTCGCAATTATATACAATGTGTTCATTGATGTAAGTTTGTAATTAACGGTTGACTTAATTAATCTTAAACTCAGACTTCAATTTTCATTAAATTTAGAAAACATATCATGCACGTTATACGATTCAAGTCTTGTAAGAATATCATACAATATTTCGTATATGAACGAGTTCGGGTTCAGTTGTTTTGTATTTTTTTCAAAATCATGTAGTGCAAATTTTCATAAACTTTTTTTTTCTGACACAAATTGGGTTAAAATGTAAGTTATCTGTCATAAATGATTTGCATTATTGAATCTGATGATTGATTTTTCTATGTCTCAAATGTATGTCACTGAATCTCTAATTAGCAAATTAACGTACTTAAGAGAAGGAGTGAAGCCCATTAATTTGTGTATATTTAAGCTATGAAAACAAGATGGCCGCTATCGCTTAACCGGCTTGAAGCAGCTGTTCCGATTTTTATTGCCGTTTTCATGATATTTGTGCTTGTTGCCTGTTTTCATCTACGTTATTTTGTTCATTATGTATTGGCTCTTAAATTCGTATGTTTCTTCATCTCCTTGTTTTGAAAATGAGAGCAATTAGACTTTTTCTCAGCTGTCTTGCTCCACTGTTTTTGAACAAACCGCCATCACGTGATATTCGCCAGTTAACACGTCTATGCTACAATGAACCCTCATTAATTGCTTTAAATGATCACTCTTTGGCTCTCCACACTACACTGTGCTCTAGACTAAACGAAATGGGACTACATTCATCGTTACCTAAATGTAAACAGAAGCGAAAAAAGAAACGTTCTTTCAAAGCTAGCCGGCGTAGAACAGGAAGAAGAATTCCAGTTATCTCCCTTAATTCGGCTCAACAATTTAAAAAAAAAATCGACCGTTACTTTAGATAATCTAATTAAAATCCCAATTAATTCGTCAACCTTTGTGTCAACTATCCAGAAGATACCTCTGCGTATTACATTATTCAATGCCTAGTCAGTAAGACCACCGGAAAAGCGCACAGAAATAGTTAATTTTATCAACGATCAGAATATTGACCTATTTTTCCTGACAGAAACATGGCTAAAAACATCAGGTGATGAGCCCAAGTGTGCGGATCTAACACCCACTGGTTACTCACATCAAGTCGTTCCCCCGTAATTCTCGCGGAGGTGGAATTGCCGTCATCACAAAGAACTCCATGATAAAACGTCTTAACCATACCACAACATTCAATTTCGACCACACATCGTTTGAACTAGTCCAAACCACACTCACACTGGAGCAAAGGTCAGTACATTTTTTTCTGCCTATACCGCCCTCCTCCTAGTAGATAAAACAAGCTGGCTGACTCTCTCTTTTTGGAGCAGTTTCCGAATCTCCTGGACTATGGAAATTCGATAGGTGGCAACTTGGTTATTCTTGGAGATTTCAACTTTCACTTCGACTGTCCCGGAAACCCAAATACATCAAAACTCATAGATTCCATTAATATCTTTCAACCTGAAACAGTCATTTAACCAACCCACCCATAAACACGGTCACATTTTAGACTGGATTCTTCATAGACCTGATGATAACATTCTATGGTCCTCCCTGGTATCCCATGACCTTGCATCAGATCACCTCTGCATTATATGCCATCTTGACGTATCAGTAGCTAACCCTCCACCTTTATCTGCTACTAAGAGAAACCTCCGGATGATAAATAGAACCAAACTAATGCACGACATCCAAGATAACTTAACAACTTGCTTACCTCCTACCGCAGAACAACTCGATAACTGCCTGCGTTCATTGCTTGACAAACATGCACCAGCTACCAAGTGCAGAGTATCAATTCAGAAGTGTTCTCCATGGTCTACCAGTGTTAGGGACCAGCTTCGCACTGCTAAAGGAGACCTCCGTAAAGCTGAGAGGCTTTGGCTTTCCACCAGACTCACTATTCATAAGCAAATCTATGAAGCCTCTAAGAAGAATGTCACAAATATAGTCCATGCAGCGAAATCAGCCCACTGCACTACTAAGATCATGGAAAGTTCCAGTTGCAAAGAGCTCTTCGAGATTACTAACAAGCTAATGTCAAGGAACAAATGTACACAACTTCCAACTACCTTCTCTCCAGTCGACCTTCCGGACATGTTTGCAAATTTCTTCCGTGACAAAGTACAAACCATTAGAGATAAGCTTGACACCACAATTTCAATTGACTCGTCGTCACCATACAGTTGGGATACAGAATTTGAGCGGCAACCATTAGCAGCATTTGAACCTGTCTCTATGGATTTTGTACATACAATCGTGATGAAGAGTGCACCAAAATCATGTGAACTTGTTCCAATTCCAACATCACTGCTGCTTGAATGCTATCCAATTCCAACATCACTGCTGCTTGAGTGCTTAGATCCAGTATTGCCTTCACTAGCTGATGTTATTAATACCTCTCTCTCATCTGGGGAATTCCCATCATTTTTCAAAACTGCCATTGTAAAGCCTCTGCTGAAGAAACCAACACTAGACCATAACGATTTAAAGAACTACAGCCCAGTTTCTAATCTCCCATTTATGTCAAAAATCTTATAAAGGGTTGTTCTATCCCAGCTTGTATCTCATCTAAATTCAACAGTCTTTTTAGCAATGTACAATCTGCATATCGCCCTTGCCACAGTACTGAAACTACTCTTCTAAAAGTAGTTAATGGCATTCTCTCTGCGTTGGATAGCGGAAAGATTACAGTCCTCGCCCTCCTTGATTTGTCTGCAGCATTTGACACAATAGACCATGATATATTACTTCACCGTCTCCAGCATGTATTTGGCATTCATGATACAGCCTTACTGTGGTTCAAGTCCTACTTGGTCAACAGGACACAAATTATATCTGCAAATGGAATACACTCCAGCCCATTTAATCTATGTAGTGGTGTTCCACAGGGGTCTGTTCTTGGACCTGTTCTCTTCGTTCTTTACACTCAGCCGCTCTCAAGTGCCATAGATCATCCGGTGTTTCACCAATTGTACGCTGATGACACCCAAATATACAAATCTAGCCACCCAACTGAAGTTGATGCTACCATCCAAGATGTAGAGAGGTGCATTTCTGATGTGAAATCATGGATGACATGTAACAAGCTGCAAATGAATGATGATAAAACTGAGGCCATTCTGATCGCAACATAAAGACTTTCTCATTCACATCCTTTACCACAAACAATAAATATCAGCAACACCAACATTAAATTCACACAATCAGTACGAAACCTAGGTCTT
Organism: Sinohyriopsis cumingii; assembly: GCA_028554795.2. NCBI lineage: Eukaryota > Metazoa > Mollusca > Bivalvia > Unionida > Unionidae > Sinohyriopsis > Sinohyriopsis cumingii. The sequence continues at coordinate 102,945 of JAPYKE020000365.1, read as the reverse complement.
ACTCTGGACAGTACTCTCACATTGCACCAACATGTCATGAACATATGCAAGGCTGCATACCTTGAGCTGAGACGCATCAGCTCAATTCGCAAATATCTTTCAGTTGATGCCACTAAAATACTTGTGTGTTTATTAGTACTTTCAAGACTGGACTATTGTAACTCAATTCTGTCTGGTTCATCTTAATATCTGCTCCAGAAACTTCAAAAAGTTCAAAACACAGCTGCTCGGATCATACTTAGAGTACCACGATCAGAGCACACCTCCCCGCTGCTCTGTACCCTACACTGGCTATCCATTCGATCCAGAATCAAACATAAAATGTGTTCTCTGTGCTACGTTTCACTGTCGGACTCTAGTCCAACATACCTATCCGACCTCACCCATGTGTATACACCAGAAAGATACTTACGCTCCTCTTCTGACAATCGTATAATCATAATTCCCACTATGAAAACAAAGTCAGATGGACAGCGTTCTTTTGCATACCAGGGCCCAGCAACGTGGAATGAATTGCCCACTGAACTTAGACACAAAGACACAATGATCACATTCAAGAGGGCTCTCAAAACTCACTTATTTCGACTGCAAAAACAAACGTAAAGACATAATAATGTTTCCTACCTTAAATATTCTCAGCATGTTTTTTAATGTTTTCTAATTTCATGGTGTTTGTTTTTGTAATCATATCATTATATGTTTTTTATCTTATAGGTGTTGTCTAATGTTGTAAAGCGCTTAGAGCTTCTAAAGATTAGGCGCAATACAAAGACCTCATTATTATTATTATTATTATTATTATTATTACTTCTCTTCAATCGAGAATCGATGCTTTGTTCAGCTGCTAAATGTAAAACCGCAGCGGGACAGTAATGTTGTCTGTGAGGTTTAGTTATGTCGTGAATTATGTCATGGTCTCAGATGGAATGAGAGAGCAGCTTGATAGGACATAAACTCATGGTAATAAGGTTGTGAGTGTGTATTGGTGCGAAATGACCAGAACTAGTTATGTTGAATTTCGATAGACGATATCTAACGTATGAGTATACATGTTGTCTGATCCCAGGAGAAGAAAACACCTGACAGTTATTTAGGTTGGGTAATATATTTTTTATTTGAAGGAAACAATGGCTCCATACTGTATTATATAGTAGGAAAAGATCACAGTCTACAGCGAAGCGGCCGATGACCCCATCAGGCTAATGAAGAGCGAAAGACAGCCAGAGACATACAGACAGAGAGAAGGAAAGAGATGTTAAAACGCCGACCTTCAACAGCATTGACCTGGAAAAGACCGGAAGCGCCATGTGATGCAGTCAGGCCAGCAATCTGGGTTCGATCAGTGACTCGATCATATAATGAAATATGTTCTATCAGTAAGGAACCAGGTAAAATTTCGCATAATTTTGTAACTATTTCTGAGAGAAAGTGAGACCATGAGAGATCACATATCATGTTCGATTTCATTTTGTTTACGCAATTGATTAAATTGTTATGTTTTACATACGGGAGCTCGTGTTATTCTATCCTATAACTCAGTTCAGATCTGTTATTCCACCCCATAATTTCACATTTTATTTTATTGTTTACTCGATCTGGGCAATAACACCGTGGTTGATCATCTCCTAGACAACAACAACCCCCCCCCAAAAAAAAAGCCACAAAGAGTGAGGGAAATCCCACATCACTGCCACCTCCTGACAATACTAAGGAACCATTGCTTTTAAGAAGAGGTGGTATCAGTTACTTATATAATTTCTTTAATCAGTTATTTATATCATTTATATGATCAGTTATTTATATGATTGTTTTTTCTAAGTTGCACAAATATTTGGCCACTTTCTCTCCTTCTTCAATCTTTACAGCTCTAGACCTCACTTTTAATCCATCCATCTTTTTCTTCCTAATACCTTTCAATTCATTCTCTTTTCCTCCAGTTCTGGTATTTCACTTACACTGTTTCTCTCTTCTAAATTGCTTATATCTGCATTTATAGTTGTTTTTTCCTGTCGATCTTGATTTTTTTCCAAAAGATGCATATAATTTTGTTTTTCCTCTTATTTCTAATAGAAACATTTCAAAGAAAAGTTGATCGGTACTACACATTTAAATTCCGATAAAGGCTTAGTTTTAAAAGTATGTAATTCATTATTGATTTTTAAGTGGTTTCTTTCACTTTTCTAGTATCGTATATGTCTTTAATAATGAATTATTCACTTTCCAGAATGTGTTCCTCTTTAATTCCTTTTGGATACCTATCTTGATTTCTGCAAGAGAATGATCAGTCATATACCCTTATTCAACAATGACATGCTCAATATTTGAAAATAAATTTTCTAAAACTAGAACAAAGTCAAGTTTGGCTCATTTTACTGGATTACATTTCATCCAAATATATCTATAGTAGGTTCCCTCCATTCGTCTACTAAATAATATTCGGTACATATATCCAAGAAAACTTCTCTTACTCCTGGATTATTTACATTATTATCATTAAAAGTATATATATATATATATATATATATATATATATATATATATATATATATATATATATATATATATATATATATATATATATATATATATATTGAATCTATCACAAGTTTAAAATCTCCATTAATTATAACATAATAATTTTTAAAATGCAAACTATCTTATATCTCAAGGTAAAAATCTGTTCTGTTTCTATTGGGCCATAAACATTTATCTGTGTAAATCTGTGGTTTCCACTGATTATGTCCATGCTATGTCTACTGCCTGCATTGTCTTTGTTTTTAATTCATGCAATATGAACTTCAAATTATTATTCATTAAAATGTACAATTTTGCTACATACAGATCTTTCCGGGACACATGCGACCTCTTTAGACGCTTACCGGTATTTGGTAACAGCCATATCTAGCGCGAAATTCAAAATGGCCACAGGACAGAAAGTTGTGCTATTCAACGTTGATTTACAAGTCGCCAAACATAGGATTTGCTCCGGAAATAGAATGTACATTCACTTAAAAAGAACCCTTTTAGTCGACCGTAGCTCCACAGCTGCGGGAAATCAGTATTAGGTCTCCAGAGTGTGAACAAGCTCAGTCAATCAAATACATGATTCCCCCCAATGGATATGCGATTGATCTTGCTAATAATGAGACTTATTAAACATCTTGGTGATATAGGATTATTTAACAAGTTTGATCAAAATCAGATAGAATTAGAGTCGCCATCGTCGCAAGCCACGAGCGCCAATCCGCTAAGCTCCTTTGTCATCCGTGGCTAATGTGCTGAGATTTTATCGTTTCTCATGGATATGCATAAACATACTTAACCAAGCATAGCAAGCGCGAGTAAAACTTTCTCGCCATTGTGATCCAACCTGACCTTTTACGCTGTTTGACGGAGAGAATCGAAGTTTCTTTTCCAAACAGTCACTTCTCAATCGATAAAACTGGAACATCCATTGCTGTGTAAGAGACTCTTATACTGTTTTGTTCATTTGTAATTTTGCTTTTGGGTATTCATGAAAAACGAGGAAATCTCAGCACATACATCCACGAGTGAAAGGAGCGCAGCGAAATGTCACCGGTGGTTTGCGACGATGTCGGGTCACTATAGTGTCGAAAAGTTCAGCCGATCAGATGCATGACCACCTTAATATGTATCGGTCGCGTTCATAATCGTACTGGTTAGAGATATTGATAACATAAACAAATCTAGCAAGTTTTACAAAAATCCTATATATAAAACAAAAAGAAAAATACAGCATATATAGTGGTAACGTGCTCAGACAATGGGATTCATTATCACCTCATTAACATGGATGAATTTGTCTATTATTAATTCGCCCGAAATCTTGATCATATGTCCATATTCCAAACTGTATAAAAATCGGATCAGAAATATCTCCTTATGAGTGGTAACAAGCAACCGTTGACAGAAAGACCAGCCACGATGGACGCATGACCGTAGCACAATATCACTTGGCTTTACTGCATGATGAACATGAAAAAAATTAAAATTAAGGATTCTTGTGCACAAATGTTCAGCTTTGGTAAACCCCTCTTTCCTGGCCTAACTAACGGGTTGCTATGTAGAACAATCCCCTCTGCTTCTATTTGAAAACATCATTTTCAAACGTTACAAGTGTCAGAATAAAGCGTTAATTAACTGCTGGGCAGACCGTGGTCGTAAGTTCGTTGCATTACGTAACATTTATTATCTTCGCAGTTGGTTGTATGACCACTTGAGCTACATCTAACCAATTTTAAATAATCGTCATTTCTTCTGGAAATTTATGAACAAAGGGTGGAAATAGATAATTAAATACAGATAATTCGAACGCTAGACATCCATTACTTTGACAGCAGAATTTATTACACTGCTATTCTTGGATACTTACTTCTTGTTTGGCTAAGCCATGTAAACAATTAACTGATCTGCGGCACATTAATGTGTATGCTACTGTTTACAGCTCTCAGGAACCCCCGTATTGCGTCCCATAAACTATGAAGAGAGATGGTCGGTACAAAATCACAAACAGTATAGACTTTGATCTACAGGTACAAAGCATCATACCAATCAGCGCATTGATCTATAGGTGTACTGAATCATACCAATCAGCGTATTGATCAACAGGTGTAATGAATCATACCAATAAGCGCATTGATCTACAGGTGTAAAGCATCATACGAATCTGCGACCTTGATCTATAGGTGTAACGCATCATACCAATCTGCGACCTTGATCTATTGGTGTAAAGCATCATACCAATCTGCGACCTTGATCTATACGTGTAACGCATCATACCAATTTGCGACCTTGATCTATACGTGTAACGCATCATAACAATCTGCGACCTTGATCTATAGGTGTAAAGCATCATACCAATCAGCGACCTTGATCTATAGGTGTAAAGCATCATACGAATCTGCGACCTTGATCTATAGGTGTAACGCATCATACCAATCTGCGACCTTGATCTATAGGTGTAAAGCATCATACCAATCTGCGACATTGATCTATAGGTGTAACGCATCATACTAATCTGCGACCTTAATCTATTGGTGTAAAGCATCATACCAATCTGCGACCTTGATCTATAGGTGTAACGCATCATACCAATCTGCGACCTTGATCTATTGGTGTAAAGCATCATACCAATCCGCGACCTTGATCTATAGGTGTAACGCATCATACCAATCTGCGACCTTGATCTATAGGTGTAACGCATCATACCAATTTGCGACCTTGATCTATACGTGTAACGCATCATACCAATTTGCGACCTTGATCTATAGGTGTAAAGCATCATACCAATCTGCGACCTTGATCTATAGGTGTAACGCATCATACCAATCTGCGACCTTGATCTATAGGTGTAACGCATCATACCAATTTGCGACCTTGATCTATAGGTGTAAAGCATCATACCAATCTGCAACCTTGATCTATAGGTGTAACGCATTATACCAATTTGCGACCTTGATCTATAGGTGTAAAGCATCATACCAATCTGCAACCTTGATCTATAGGTGTAACGCATCATAACAATCTGCGACCTTGATCTATAGATGTAACGCATCATACCAATCTGCGCATTATGTGAGAGCAGATCTGAGAAAGTCATGTAAATGAAATCTTTGTTCAAACCTGTTGTTTAAATCAACAGATCACTCTAGATATCGTAAGGACAGTTGCGTAGTTTATTAGAAGTACTGAAAAAATGTTTCCTGTGATTCCTAATACACATGGTTTTGTAGAATAATCATACACGTGGCTTTAAAAAAATGCAAATTGGATGTACTTAGATGAGAGACCGTTAAAGACTTACACCTTCAATTTAATCAGTATTAAAGGTCCATATCTCAGTGTTCAGCGATGTAGGAATATATATACACACACGCACGCACACCCACACGCTCGCACACACACAAACACACTCGCTTAAGTTAAGGAAATTATGGGTTTGAAGATGTCTAGCACAGCGACCGTTTCTTCTCTATATTATCTAGCACAGCGACCGTTTCTTCTCTATATTATCCGCTAGATGAAAAAATCGAGATATATTGCTCGCACATTTTCAGTGGAAGTCAGCGTTAGGGTCTCGAAAGAAAATCTTACCATTAAAAATTCTAGGTACTTTTATTGTCCACTGATTGAAATCACATTTCAACGACTAACTTTCACGCAACATCCCCACCCACCCCCTAGTTAAACATTTACTTTCAGAACAAGCCAATTTATCTACATTCTCCATTTAATATACTGAAATAGAATGCTATCAACACAAAAATACAATACTTTTTAGCAGGTGTTTCAATAAAATTAAGCCAATATATATATAATTTAAGTTGACTATCGTATATATTCCTAATTACACATCTCAGCGTTCTCTAGTTTTGGTATATTATGTTGATAACTTTTTGATATAACCAAAATAGGTTCTTCGTAAACTATGTGGGCTCTGGGAGGGCCAGTGAGCCAAGGCGCTCGCCCTTATAGATCACTGACATCTCACCTCTGTCGCCGTGGGTTCGAGTCTAGGTTCGGCCGACGTGAGTATGTGAAAAAGATTGCCTGTAGCTTTCCATGGGTCGGTGGTTCTTTCTGGGGTCTACCCGGGGTCCCCGTCCACCAAACACACCGGCCGCCATGTATAGCCTATCACGAGCTCAAAAATGGCGTTAACCAATACCAGAAACATCAAACCAATCGTAAACTATGCAAACAAAATAAAAGACCACAATATTTAAAGCAGGCAATGGTATAAATCCATAAGATATGACAAACAATCATTTTGGTGTGATTGAAGAATTGAAACAAAATAGTAATATTTATATAAATATTTACATACATACATGCATGCATACATACATACATACATACATACATACATACATACATACATACATACGTACGTACGTACGTACGTACATACATACATACATACAATACATACATACATACATTTTAGATTATCCAAGTATCAAGTGTGTGATCCTGACTTACCGTTGCTGTTGTATCCCGCTGCGTTCAAGCCGTGGATACGTCACAAAATACAATTGTCCAGCCATTAGATGTTTTCACACTAGATTTGCACTGAGTTTTTAAGAAACGTTATCCAAACAGAAATTCGTTAAATAATTGAAAACCACTCAGCAAGTATATTAAACTATTTCATTAACTTATCCACTAGAGCACGCCAAGAAAAACCTAATTTTACAAGCTGGGTATTTAGAGAAGAGCATTTGCCATACAACACATCCAATAATTCCGTGCATATATATTGTGGTATGACAAATTAGATCCAATCTCGAGAAAGCAGCAAGATAGTAGAAAAAAATCACAGCTTACTTTCTAGGGTATCAATTAAAGACAAATTTGCGCAAATCTTCCCAGCTTTGCACTCTGTTGGCATCGCTTGTAAAATATCTGTGAATTTCCATCAACGAATCAGACAGAATCTCAAATAATAAAAAAATCCATTGTTTATTTTCAAACTAGCCACACCCAATATTTCGTCTAACTCTCCAAGTCACCGCTGGCACATTATAGGCTACTGTTGAACGTAAGAAATGGGTCCAGATTGCTTCTGTTTTCAATTAAAACCCGCAATAACGAGTGTCTAGGCTGTCCTACACGAAGTCCTTGCTAAGAATACGGGCTCTATCTGGGCCTTATATCAATTCAAATCCATCTCTACCCCCCATCATCTGTCTACAAGTGCTGCACTCATATAAATGTTGGGGAAAGTGTAAAGATATTTAATTCCCTTGATAAGCTTCACTTGCCTCTCTCTCAGGAGCACCCTCTGTAAGAAGAAAGAAAAATTTAATTAACATATGCATATGATACATCTATGATGATGTGTAATCGGAGATCAGTTAGATCCATTATTTGTGAGTACATACGTACATACATACATACATACATACATACATTAAGCGCATACGTGCACTCTTTGTCGATGAGTGATAGATAATCAGTCAGGGTCGATAGAGATTTTAAACCAAATACGAGTACTGAAAACTAGATATTAAGTGCACTCTCTGAGTTGAAGAGAGTCATTGTTGCTTTTGAATGAATGCAAGTCTCTCTCTCTCTCTCTCTCTCGCACGCACACACACCAGACACATATTGTACACGTAAAAGCACCATCCCAAACGCACACATGTACTTTAAGGAAATGCAACGAACTTTCCTTTTGATATACCAAAGTAGCTTGATATATTTGTCAGTAGAACTGTTGTAAAAGCAGGGCCGGATTATCCACGGGGCAAAGTGGACAACGTGCACAGAGCCCCCGAGGCCCAAGGGGCCCCGTATACTATCGTCTGATTTCACAGGCAGCGTTGTTAATAGTAATGTAACCATATCTATGGACAAGGCAGGATAGCTATATATGCCCCTATGTTGGCTGTGCCCAGGGCCCCCAAAAGCCTTAATCCGGCCCTGTGTAAAAGGTGGTCATGATGGAGTATGCGCCGTTCGCCAATTTACAAGTTTAATTCAGTATCTTGTAGTCGTCTTCGTTATCATTATCATCATCATCAACAACAACAACAAAAACAACAACCTCAACAACTAACTACAAACACTTTTCTATGAATTAGAACGAGACACATCTCGCAGATGACAAAAAATTGTCACAAATTAAACAGTTCCGACAAAGTTTTAAAAATTAGAGAATAATATATTCTTTTTTTTTTTCTCTCGTGGCAATTAACAACTAGAACATGTTAGTTCATTGCAACAACTATATAAACGGTAAAAGTAGCTCCCCCGATACACCATAGCACAGAGGCAGATGGACTTGAATAAATCAACGTCCCAACACAAGCACGTAGATGTACCCGAAAAACACGAAAATGATTTTCCAAAACTATGTTCAAAGTATCTTGATCACTTATTTATAATTTGGACCATTTTGCATCATGAATACGTCATCATCATCGTCGTCATCGTCATCATCAAATCACAATAACAACGATACAACTAAAAACATAATAGTAACAGAATCAATAGTTACGTTAAAGTTGTGCAAACTGAAATACAAGATATTCTATACACTTCTGCATTAACGGTCGACGTACAACTCACACACTCTCTCTCTCTCTCTCTCTCTCTCTCTCTCTCTCTCATGATAGAAGAAATGGAGTGAAACGAAGGATATCTTTTTCACTGGCACTTGCAACAGTTGACTTTTCATGGCATGTTTATGATATTATATAGTTTACAATACATACAAATGGAGACATAGTGATTGTTAATACAATTAAGTAAACAATAAGAGCTTTAATGTTCCTGATATGCTGGCGTATTATGCCCAAAACCCCAAAATGTGTACTTTTCCAGGAATCTAATATAGAGTACGAAAGGTGAAAGGAAACTCGGACTATCGTTAAAAAAACGCTATATAACAATAGCTGAAGGAATGTAACTTTATTATTTAGAAGAAAAAAAATTATAATAAAATTGTAAGATAAATAATACAAGATATGGTACGAAAGTGCTAGAAAAAAACATAGCAAGTAGTGGGTAAAAAAAATAGAAGAAAAAAAAATATAGCCCCCAATGAGGATCGAACTCATGACCCCTGGTTTACAAGACCAGTGCTCTAACCACTGAGCTATGGAGGCTTGTTGTATATGTAGTCTGCTAAATCAAATCTCATAGGTTGAGCGTGTCCTTTGTTGTATTGTAGTTATTTATAGCTAATGGGGTCTACATATTTGTATGTATATACCTACCCTCTCGAACTCACCACTATCGTGCCAGTAACTTTCAGGCACTCTAGATATTATCTTGCAGTTTGATATATACACCGCAATGAGTCTTTAAGTAATTAGTTAATTAAGTAATTTATTTATTTATTATTCTTTATTTCATTTGTACAAGATATGAAAATGTACTTACGTAATCCATTATGACTTTATTTGCTATTTATTATTCAAATCTTTGAGGCTGACTGAAAATCATGCATATCAATAAATAGTTTACATCTTTTTGTAAACCATTTTTCTCCGTTTATGTATGCAGGTCAAGTTTCAATCTGACTGAAATCAGCTTTCCACTTTCCTACGACATTAGAGATCTGATTTTAATCAGATTGCCCAAGTTTGCTGACTTTTCTCGCTTTGTGTTCACAAATATTTGGAGCGTTATGTTGGTTTCTGTCATTTTAAACACAATCTGGGGGATAATTCTGATTCCACGCGATTTAATATTGCAGATTTATTCTAAAACACAAATTCTTTTATTGAAAAAATAAATATGTAGAGAAAGAATTTGTCTTTCGTCTGCTGTAACTTGAAGTAAATGTTAACACTTTCATTTCGGACTAAAAAGGAGAAAAAATGTATATCACAAAACTTCATTTTACCTTCGTAATCCTCTTCCACAAATTAATAGTAAGGTAAATAAATATCCACAGGGGCTTTGTACAGTGCTAATCATTGACATGGAGAAAGAAAAATGATTATCATATTGACGACGACGATTGTAATGATAATGTCGATGATGATTATTAGTATTATTATATAAAATCGATATTTTAGTCCATTGTGTGGTTTGAAATTATATTTAAAATCAATAAAATCAGAATTTATTTCAAAACCAAAATAAAACAACGGGGCCAACACCTTACAGGACCTGGAGATTACGAAAGTGCCAACACCTGTATTCGCTTGGGTAATAAAGAATCAAGAGCTTTTGTGACTCAACCATTTAACATTTGTTGCAGAGGCATGGACATTTGCATTACAGAATATGACTTTCCAACGATCAAATGACCTCTCCGGGTTAAGTATCTAATAAACAAATTACATTTACATTTCTAACTTGCTGATCTAATTTAGTAAATATAATTAAATTCCAGCAACATGAGATTGCTAAAAACAACTGTTCGTGTTTAAATTTCACAATTAATCCGATCGAGCTGACGCCCTGCACAATATTTATACACACGATATGACATAGCTGTATGTAACCCCTTCAAATTAATTACTGACAAATACAGATTCGTGTTCATAAAGTAGACATCCAAAAACTTTATAAACTCTATATTGTCTTCGTGCCAACAAAAAAAAACACCTACTCCACAAAAAAAAAAACAAATAAAATCATGTTTTCCATGATTAAACCAAATCACATTAGTGGCAGATGATTAATTTGGTGATGCAAAGCCTACGCTGAGGGTGTGTGTGTGTGTGTGTGTGTGTGTGAGAGAGAGAGAGAGAGAGAGAGCTATATCTCACTGAAATAAATTGCATTATGTATCAAATATGTACCTAATCCTTGTGCTTCAACTGCCATTTCAACATGCATATCAAACCTTTCGCGTTTTGCTCTTGGTCTTCATCAATGAAACGAAAGAAAAGTAATCCAGGAGAGTTTTGAATATATACTTCCCGTCACTTTGAGAAAGAAACCAAAATATTGCAATGACATTGTAGCAGTTCGCACGACAAACTGAGTGGCATAAGCACGCTGGCCAGAATGCAAAAGACGAACAAAAAAAATAATAATGTTATTATCCTCGACTTAACGCTCCAGTATAAAAATAGATTAACTTTCATAGTTTGTTACCATACTTTAAATGTAAAAACCATCAACATCCTTCTGTTTGTGAGAAACCAGTGGTCTAGTTACACTCCTTTAGCAAGACCCGTTGTAGCTGTTCGTAGCAAGGATTTGTGAGATTAGTGCATGGAAATTGTTGGTGAGTGCAGACATATATCACCGTATGTGAGTTCTTGATTGCAGTTTTCACAGACAGTAGTCAGGTATTGTTTCATCGTAAATTATTTTAAAATGTTCATTGCCCATCCTCTGTTCCTTTTTACGTTAATATTGTCCCCGTTTTTTCACGTTAAAAGTAAAGGAAACTAAACCTTGCAAAGATATTTTTTATTTTCTACAGGGATCTACGGACCGTCGACATTAAAAGTACCAGTAGCGGCATGGGCTCAAGTTTCAGCGCCAGACGAAACAGCTCTAGTTTGTCGTCTGTGGCCGCCAAAAATAGTAACCATAGTGACGAAATGAACTTAACGTCTGCGTCTGCTTTATGCGACAGAGAACTCTCCAATACGGATGTTCTTTCCCTTTTAAAAGGAAAGTGTTGTGTAAGAGCAAAAGGCTAATACAGTGTCACAGAGAGAAAGAGAGAGAGAGAGAGAGAGAGAGAGAGAGAGAGAGAGAGATTTGGATTTTTAAAGAAGTTTTAACAAGTTTTCAGCCATGTATCCCTACGATGTATGCAATGTGGCAGTTGATAGTGATGTCTAGCAATGCGGCATCTAGTCCGAGTTTCCTCTGACTCTTGTCACCCCATTTTTTTATATTTGGACATTTATGATGGGTGTAGGGTCAGAGTCCATTCCCTATCGAAAAGTTGGAATTCGCCCACACCATTTGCTGTCGGCATGGGATGGTCGCTTACAAGCCGGCTTAGCAAACTTGAACGACGAATTCCAACTTTATTTTCATTGCCCTGAACGATTTTACATTTAGATTTAAGATATTTGTTTATTCCACAATGACAATGACTTAAGGGCAAATATGCTTTGCAAATGTTCTAATTCAAATCCAAGCTTATTTCATGTTGATGATAACATTCAATTCTGTCCAAATACATTTTTGCACATGCGATAATTATTTTGTCATTTGATGGAAATGTGCCAAAGACAATGTTTGTTCACGACGACTATTGTCAATCTTTTAAACATAGTTACAATAATAGAACGAAGATGAAAGGTTACAATAATAGAAAGAAGATGAAAGGTTACAATAATAGAACAAAGATGAAGAGTTACAAAAATAGAACAAAGATGAAAGGTTACAATAATAGAACGAAGATGAAAGGTTACAATAAGAGAACGAAGATGAAAGTTTACAATAATAGAACGAAAATGAAAGGTTACAATAAAAGAACAAGGCTGAAAGGTTACAATAATAGAACGAAGCTGAAAGGTTACAATAATAGAACGAAGCTGAAAGGTTACAATAATAGAATGAAAATGAAAGGTTACAACAATAGAACGAAAATTAAAGGTTACAATAATAGAACGAAGATAAGGTTACAATAATAGAACAAGTCTGAAAGGTTACAATAATAGAACGAAGATGAAATGTTACAATAATAGAACGAAATGAAAGGTTACAATAATAGAACAAAGCTGAAAGGTTACAATAATAGAACGAAGCTGAAAGGTTACAATAATAGAACGAAGATGAAAGTTTACAATAATAGAACGAAGATGAAAGGTTACAATAATAGAACGAAGATGAAAGGTTACAATAATAGAACTAAAATGAAAGGTTACAATAATAGAACAAGGCTGAAAGGTTGCAATAATAGAACGAAGCTGAAAGGTTACAATAATAGAACGAAGCTGAAAGGTTACTATAATAGAATGAAAATGAAAGGTTACAACAATAGAACGAAAATTAAAGGTTACAATAATAGACCGAAGATGAAAGTTACAATAATAGAACGAAGATGAATGGTTACAATAATAGAACGAAATGAAAGGTTACTATAATAGAACAAAGCTGAAAGGTTACTATAATAGAACAAAGCTGAAAGGTTACTATAATAGAACAAAGCTGAAAGGTTACTATAATAGAACAAAGCTGAAAGGTTACAATAATAGAACTAAAATGAAAGGTTACAACAGTAGAACGAAGATGAAAGGTTACAATACTAGAACGAAGATGAAATTAAACTATATCGTCATCTTGTTGATAAAATATGGTACTCGCAATGTGGAATATATGTTGATAGAGTATGGTATTCACAAAAATGCTTACATGTTGCTAGAGTATGGTACACATACTGGTGAATGTATGTTGATAGAATATGGTACAATAATGAATGTATAATGATATAATGATAGAGTATGGTACTCACAATGATGAATGTATGTTGATAGAATACGGTACTCACAACGATGAGTGCATGTTGCTAGATTATAGTACAATGATGAATGTTTAATGATAGAGTATCGTATTCGCAATGTGGAATATATGTTGATAGAGGATAGTAATCACAGTGATGAATGTATGATGATAGAGTATGGTACTCACAATGATGAATGTATAATGATAGAGTATGGTAATCCCAATGATGAATGTATGTTGACAGAATATGGTACTCACAATGATGAATGTATGTTGATAGAGTATGGTACTCACAATGATGAGTGCATGTTGCTAGAGTATGGTACTCACAATGATGAATGTATGATAGAATATGGTACTCACAATGATGAATGTATGTTGATAGAATATGGTACTCACAATGACGAGTGCATGTTTCTAGAGAATGGTACTTACAGTGATGAATGTATGTTGATAGAATATGGTACTCACAACGATGAGTGCATGTTGCTAGAGTATTGTACAATGATGAATGTATAATGATAGAGTATGGTACTCGCAATGTGAAATATATGTTGATAGAATATAGTAATCAAATGATGAATGTATAATGATAGAGTATGGTACTCGCAATGTGGAATATATGTTGATAGAGTATAGTAATCACAATGATGAATGTATGATGATATAGTATGGTACTCACAATGATGAATGTATGTTGACAGAATATGGTACTCACAATGATGAATGTATGTTGATAGAGTATGGTACTCACAATGATGAATGCATGATGATAGAATATGGTACTCACAATGATGAATGTATGTTGATAGAATATGGTACTCACAATGACGAGTACATGTTGCTAGAGAATGGTACTCACAATGACGAATGTATGTTGATAGAATATGGTACTCAAAATGATGAATGTATGTTGATAGAGTATGGTACTCACAATGATGAATGTATGTTGATAGAATATGGTACTCACAATAATGAATGTATGATGATAGAATATGGTACTCACAATGATGAATGTATGTTGAAAGAGTATGGTACTCACAATGATGAATGTATGTTGATAGAATATGGTACTCACAATAATGAATGTATGTTGATAGAATAAGATACTCACAATGATGAATGTATGATGACAGAGTATGATGGAGTAAGGTACTCGCAATGTGGAATGTATGTTGATAGAGTAGGGTGCTCACAATGATGCATGCATGCTGTGAGAGTACTCACAATGATGAATGTATGTTGATAGAATATGGTACTCAAAATGATGAATGTATATTGATAGAGTATGGTACTCACAATGATGAATGTATGTTGATAGAATATGGTACTCACAATAATGAATGTATGATGATAGAATATGGTACTCACAATGATGAATGTATGATGATAGAGTATGGTACTCACAATAATGAATGTATGATGATAGAATATGGTACTCACAATGATGAATGTATGTTGATAGAATATGGTATTCACAATAATGAATGTATGTTGATAGAATATGATACTCACAATGATGAATGTATGATGACAGAGTATGATGGAGTAAGGTACTCGCAATGTGGAATGTATGTTGATAGAGTAGACTGCTCACAATGATGCATGCATGCTGTGAGAGTATGTTACTCACAAGGATGAATGTATGTTGTTATGTATATTTAATTTAATTATTTGTCTGTTAGTTTTAATTTTTTTAATTCATTACATACTATTGTAAGGCAACATTGTTTGCTGTACTTGACCTTGTCCAAAATTTAGTTCAGTTCTGTTTGACCTGACTGACTTTTTGTTTTTTTATTTCATAATTGTTCACAACTAATAATAGCTTCATTATTCGGTATGTGTATGAGCCAATAAACCGAATTATTATTCAGGTAAGCATGTTGATTTGCGTCAGGGTTTTGGAGAATGCAAAGTGAATTGTATAGGCTATTATGTTTTAAATAAACAAAGCTCATTAAATCATGCTTGAAGAATTATTTTCCATTAGGTAATAGTTGCTTTTAGAAAATGCTACTTTGTGACCTGGGGTCAAACAGAAAATTATATTATCTTGTGACTGTCAGAATTTTACCAGTTTTGCTTTAACATCTATCCCTTTAAGTTCTACTATGTTGTGGCCAGTTTGGGCTGAATTTTATTTTCTTCAAATTATTGAATTCAAGTGATTCTTTTCTCTGGTAATACAAAAGTGCTCTGATACAATTCTTGGGTAAAGACGGTCATTGCAATGTATGCTGTATTCAATCCTGGAATAATATTTCTGTGAATCAACATACTGTTGACACATCAGTACTTCGTAGACCACAACAGACACATTATCGCCTTCAATTTTAAATCTCTTCTGGACTTGAACCGAGTTTTATTCAGGACTTTTACTACTATGTGGCGTTCTGTCGTATTGGGGTGGGGTTCTCCCAATATAATTTAATTAAATTAAATTGAAAGTTCCACCCTGGCTCGTTAGGTTAGAAAGTTAAATTAGTGATGATGTAGATTTACAGCTCTGAGCCCCCAGTCAGCAACGCCGACGGTTAAATTATAAAGAACACGAAGATGAAATTCAATCAATAACAATTTAATAAATGTGATAATTTAAAACGATAACTTCCAATCACTCGTCTTTCCCACGACCAAGTGACAGCCTAATTCATCCCGTGATTTACAGTGTGAGTTCGATTTTCCTCCTGTCCTTGCATCTACTCATCTATTTCTTCCCGCTGATTCCTTCCTTCTTTCCGTTCCTCTAACTCCTTCTTTGTCTGTTTCCTCTCTACTATCTCCTCCAGCTTCGCTCCAGACTTCAACTTCTCCTTTCCCTCTCTATTATCTCCTCCTCCAATTCCGCTCCCAGACTTCAACTTCTCCCTCTTCTTCCCTCCGTCTCTCTATCCGAGACAACGGGACCAAACTTTAACTGGTCTGTCCCTCAAAGCTTCCGTTTGAAGCTTTCTGTACTTAGACCTTCCCGCTCTAAGATTTTCCCGCCAATAACGAATGGCTATTCGGAGTTACGCTAACCTCTTCTCTGAGTAATTTCTCTCAGCGAACTAACTTTTGCCGGAAACGCAGGGATATCATTCTACCCAAATCAAGGTCTCCCCCCTATCTCGATTCTGATTGGGTGGCGCTGTGCCCCTGTCCAATTGTCTTAGCGGCCAGTTCAACCTGTCTGTCTGTTTGCAGGGGAAAGAAGTTAGGACACTCCCACTTCTTCAGGCAATTTCTTTTGATCTTGGAAACATTTCGACACCTAGGTGATAATTGGCTGTGTGCAACTCCAATGTCCGGTCCTTCGATTCTAGCCACAACAATCTTACGTAACGGATTAGTGCTAGCCTTCGGCAGTGTTCGACATCAAACAATGACCCGTCAGAATTACCTTGATTATACATGTTTCAAACTGGGCTACTCTGGGTCGGGGTAAACATGACATACTATGACTTGTGTCTTTAATTCTTGGATTAAGTTTGGATTTAATTCGCAAAACCAATGGTTCTTTTTTCTTATTTTCACTTTGTTTTCATGGGAAATAAATTATTTGTTAAATTTTACAAAGCTTGTTGTCTTCACTCTTTTCTGTTACTTATTTTAAGAACATAGATTCGTAACAACGTTGATAGAGTATGGTACTCACAACGATGAATGTATGTTGATTGAGTATGGAAATCGCAATGATAAATTTATGTTGACAGAGTATGGTCAACATAATGATAGATGCATGTTGGAAGCGCTGTGTAGAGTCTGTAAATGTCACAAACGCCCGTAAATATCGTATTTACAGGTGACATCACGCCCAAAGTCGCTGGTAAATGCCACAGTGTACCATTTAAGGGTGACATTGACACCAGCAAAAGTCACGAACAACTAAAAATTACATCTATTAACAACGTAACACGTACAATTTTTGTAATATGCCCTGAAGATCCAGTAAATATTATAAACTCACAGATGACATTGAAGAAAGACGCTGAAACCCCAAAATAAATTGTAAACAATTTCACTGTTTGCAGCTGAAACGAAAAAAAAAAGAAGTTTTTGTTCATCCGTTTGTTTGAATTGAAGGCATATGAATATTGCTTGGCCAGTATTGACATATTTATGTTTTATTCATCTTCTTGTATCTTGGTTTTTGTTGTTGTTCTGCTTCTTCTTGCACTCAGTTCGTTCTCAAGAGATCTCTGACTGTTGTAATGATGAGCAGAATTCAGTTTATCAATAAAAATAATAATAATAATAATAAGGACTTTGTATAGCGCCTAATCTTTAGAAGCTCTAAGCGCTTTACAATATTAGACAACACCTATAAGATAAGAAACATAATAATATTATTACAAAAACAAACAACATGAAATTAGAAAAACATTAAAAAATAATAAAAACATGCTGAGAATATTTCAGGTAGGAAACATTATTAGATCTTTAAGTTTGTTCTTGCAGTCGAAATAAGTGAGTTTCGAGAGCCCTCTTGAATGTGATCACTGCCTCTTTGTGTCTAAGTTCAGTGGGCAATTCATTCCACGTTGCTGGGCCCTGGTATGCAAAAGAACACTGTCCATATGACTTTGTTTTCATTATCATTTATTTCCCTGGATAAACACTCCTTTTTTACATTAAGATTTCAGACTATCATGGATAAACACGCCTTTTTACATTAAGATTTCAGACTATCATGGATAAACATGCCTTTTTACATTAAGATTTCAGACTATCATGGATAAACACGCCTTTTTACATTAAGATTTCAGAATATCATGGATAAACACGCCTTTTTTACATTAAGATTTCAGACTATCATGGATAAACACGCCTTTTTACATTAAGATTTCAGACTATCATGGATAAACACGCCTTTTTTACATTAAGATTTCAGACTATCAGGACCATCTATCAACAACAATTGATATTTAGAATCCGCTTTTACCTGTTTTCGAAATACAAAGCTCCTATGTGAATATTGTCATAAGGAAGAATGTTATGTCATTACAATGTTATGTCATTACAAATTACTTGCACAGTTAACAAAATTGTATGAATGTCTGCTATTCATCGACAGATAGTTTGATTATGCATATGCAGACAGATAGTCAGATGGTAAAACTGATGCATAAGTAGACAGTCAGATGGTAAAATTGATGCATAAGTAGACAGATAGATGGTCAAATTGATGCATAAGTAGACAGATAGATGGTAAAACTGATGCATAAGTAGACAGATAGATGGTCAAATTGATGCATAATTAGACAGTCAGATGGTAAAATTGATGCATAAGTAGACAGTCAGATGGTAAAATTGATGCATAAGTAGACAGTCAGATGGTAAAATTGATGCATAAGTAGATAGTCAGATGGTAAAATTGATGCATAAGAAGACAGTCAGATGGTAAAATTGATGCATAAGTAGACAGTCAGATGGTAAAACTGATGCATAAGTAGACAGTCAGATGGTAAAACTGATGCATAAGTAGACAGTCAGATGGTAAAACTGATGCATAAGTAGACAGATAGATGGTCAAATTGATGCATAATTAGACAGGTAGATGGTCAAATTGATGCATAAGTAGACAGTCAGATGGTAAAACTGATGCATAAGTAGACAGATGGTCAAATTGATGCATAAGTAGACAGATAGTCAGATGGTAAAGTTGATGCATAAGTAGACAGATAGTCAGATGGTAAAATTGATGCATAAGGAGACAGATAGAAGGAGATATATTAAGCATTCTTGTGAAGAATACAGGAGGAAAAAAGGAATGACAGATGCATGGACACGCGTACTAAAGAACGAAACAAAAATCAGACTGACATACAACGGAAGGAATCGATTGGTCCGCAAAAGAGCTGATATGACGAGAAGCCCCTAAGAAAAACCAGGTGTATCTAAACTATAACATTAACCACTGAAGCTGTTCCTGCTCGACAGTAACTGTCACGGCTTGTAACATTTACACTTACATCATCTAGAGTAAACGTCACAAACTGTAACAGTTACTGGCAATACAACTTTCAGAGTCACAGGTAACCGCCGACTTTGCATGCGACGTCACCGCTGACTGTCCCATTTAAATGCAGGCGCTACTCGGAGACAAACTACGACCATGTTCCTGTCCACACGTCTCACCATTATTATTTGCTTATATGACGGTAATGCTCCGGCCAGATTTGTGTCTGTGCAGTTTGTTAAGAGTAATCACTAAAAAAAAAACAAGATAAAAAACAAACAATAACAAAAAAAAAAAAAAACACCACAAAACACAAAACAAATATTATGCTACGGCAGATCAGAATATATGTGGTGTGTAGTTTTACTCGTCTTATAAGGGAGCACAGACGGTATGTGGAATTGAGATATGTCGAGTCTTGGCACTTAACGTTGTTGATTGGAAGATATAGAAAGTTAATCTCGTCTTCAGACTTATCCTACACTACAGAACTGGCTGTTTATTTTGACTAGCGTTCGAACACTGCATAGTCTATTTATTTGGTATTTACTGTTCACAAACAGCCTTCACAATAACATAGCTCTGCGTTATAGACGCAGGTGTTTTGGGTCTGTTTTTATCCTTCAAGTAGAAGAGTCCTTTTTCGTTTGACTGTCTTTCTCGTATGCATCAAAAAAGATGTAATTAATAGCCGAATACTATATCCATCGGTCACCCCGTAAATGTAATAGAGTAGCCTACATATAGGCTTATATAATAGATCAGAGATGGCTTTCTATTTTGCGAAGCCCAAGGTGTCACGCCACGCTTGAGGCGGTGACGCTTCTGTTGCAGTTCCTGCATTTTCGCTAGCCAAGGTTCCGATTTAATAACCTTATCTTACCTTGGCTAGCGAAGACGTAGTTCCTGCAGTATGTCTTTTTCTTTTTTTTTCTTTTTTCTTTTTTTCTTTTTTCTTTTTTTTAATCATAACGCGGGGACACAGAAGGCGCGGAGCCGAAGGCAGCCGCTTTGCGCTAGGGCCGATCCTGGAATAACTCAACTTTCAGGTCTTCTGTCGTCACTGAATAAGAACTTCTGAGCATCCCCCACCCCACCCCACCCCATCACCCAGGGAGGTGATGCGGTTAGTTCAAACTGAATGTAAAATATCATCGCCTTTAATATTGAATTGTGTCCCTTTGTATAATTATTGTACAAAGTTAGTAAAATTTACAGTTTTCTCATTATATTTGAAATTATGAACATTTTAATTATTTTTTATTATGTGGATACATAACAAATTTGAACAAGCACCAAACGGAGGATCTGACATTTTTAAATTGCACAATATTTTTGTATTTATATTTTTTAGTTTTCTTCAAGTAATAACTCATCAAATTTCAGTCTCATTGGTAAGAGGCTAGACAATTTTCATTATATATATATATATATATATATATATATATATATATATATATATATATATATATATATATATATATATATATATATATATATATATATACAGCAGTAAGAAAAAAGACATAACAAGTCTGCTGTATGCATAAAAAAAAAATTGCAGCTGAGAATTATAAAGCCTTGAAGTCAAAATAGTTTAAAGTGGGCTCAACCCAACCAAACCAGTATACGAACGTTGGCGTCTGACTAACCAAACGAAAAACTAAACGGTGGGTTTTATAGTTAGTTATATATCATGTACATCATACTGTGGATATATTTTTGTATATTTTTTTCGCATTACTATGACAATTCAATTTTGTGAGATAAAATAAACACACCCACTAAGAAACAAACCTACGTTCTATGCCGTTGAGAAACAGAAATAACACAAAATATTGTGGGAAAAGTACTTTAAAGAGGATACAGTCCAACCAATCCAGTTGTTGAAAATGTGTTTCTTGACCATACCATTAACATTAGGAGTGACCAAAGACGATATTTGTATCAATTAAGTGAATAGATAATCTTGGAATTAAACTTATTGAAGAGATAGGATCCAGACGGTGAATCCAATGTTCCTTTTAATAGATGTTCCATTTCTGATTGAACAATATCAATTACCTTAAATAAAAATCTTGTAAATTATGGAAGCTGTCGAGATTGAAAGGATAGATGAATAGAGGTATTGATGTCGGTGAGTTTAGATACCATCTGACAGGTTTGTCCAACATATTTCTTTGTATACGTTTTCATATGAAATAAATAACATTAAATGTTGCTCAGTTAGTATAATGAGTTCTCTTATATATATATATATATATATATATATATATATATATATATATATATATATATATATATATATATATATATATATATATATACATACATACATACATACATACATACATACATAGAGAGAGAAAGAGAGTTGATGAATCATGATGATGTGAAATCTGATGTCAGAACCGTTTCAACATATTTTCCAGCTATACTTTTCGTACTTAATAAACATACTTATATTTTATCTTTGCCTCTTAATTTCTTCCATTCAATAATAGTAACTCTGTCCCTTCCGTAATAGCATTTTTCCTTTTTCTTGCACAACTATAAATCTTTATAGCATGTGTTTACTGTGCTGCTTTTTTTTTCTCATACCAAACAGCGTCATCATTTCATATATAAAAACAGCGTGTTAAAAAATACCCTTCAAAACATACAATGCAATAATTCTTTAAACAAGCTAAATTCCTTCCTGTCCACACATTCCATGCATGTTAACCTCAATTTTGCTACAGTCCATTACTCTTGCGTCCCATTTTGTTTCTTGTTTTTTTTTTTTTTAAATTTTGTTTAAAATTTATTTTAAGTACCAATCTTTATTCTTTTTGAATTTATTCATATATTAATCATATCTAGGTCATCAGGTCGAGAACGCTTGGCGCACGGGTATCAATGACTATCACTAAACATGTCCAAGAAAACACCGTGACGAAAATGGTTGTCTTCCGTTGTGTAATTGAGATGCTAGAACCACGGACGTCATTTCAACTTTTTCGGGGGGGGGGAGCAAACTTGACGGGCTTGTTAATTTTCGTATATAGGCAATAGCAATTTTACATTTTACAGCACATGCAAATTCGTGGGGAGGGGGAGTAAATGACCCCCCGCTCCCCCCCCCCCCCCCCGACGTCCTGGTTAGAACCCATAAAGTCTTACGCTTCCAATATGAACCATCTTTGAAGAAGAATGAATTACTAAATCAACGGA
Organism: Sinohyriopsis cumingii; assembly: GCA_028554795.2. Taxonomy (NCBI): domain Eukaryota; kingdom Metazoa; phylum Mollusca; class Bivalvia; order Unionida; family Unionidae; genus Sinohyriopsis; species Sinohyriopsis cumingii. Next base: position 79,892 of record JAPYKE020000365.1, on the reverse strand, counting down.
TTGCTCCCATATGACATGGTGAACGACCGTTTATCGAGATAATGAATCGTATTTTAGTTACTTAATCAAGCAGTCATTTCCTTTTAAAAGGTCGATATTAAACATTATTTATTGTATTTGTAATGTAACAAGGAACCACCAGTCCAAGAATAGATAGTCAGGTTTTCTAACCCGCAATTTGTTTGTAATTTCTTATCATGGTGAAGATAATGATTCACGCACCAACACACCTCAAAAACAGCATCACAATTACCAAGATTAAGATGAGAAGTGAAACACGCAGTTCAAGCTTAACGGAATATAAATCATATCAATGTCATTGATAGTTTCGAAACATACACAGATAAGAACATATAAATATTTAAGTTAGAGGGCACGTAAGCATGTAAGTCAGATAATTATACAATGAAAATCGATTTGAGTAGGCATTAGGTAAGCTACCTATCTTCAATGCACATCGTTTCTTTTCTCTTCTTTCTCTTCATATCAGTAAGTGGTGGTCCCTTGACAGTCTGATTTTCATGTTAATGTGAGTGGTGGTCCCTTAACAGTCTGATTGTCATGTTAGCGAGAGTCGTGCTACCTTGACAGTCTGATTTTCATGTTAGCGAGAGTCGTGCTACCCTGACAGTATGATTTTCATGTTAGTGTGAGTGATGGTCCCTTAACAGTCTGATTTTCATGTTAATGTGAGTGGTCGTCCCTTAACAGTCTGATTTTCATGTTAACGAGAGTCCTGCTACCTTGACAGTCTGATCTTCATGTTAGAGTGAGTGGTGGTACCTTAACACATTAACCCATGCCGACGAGTTTACCTGGCAGGAGGTAGTAGCCTTCTGCCGAGCTCTGTAGCGTCAAGGTTATGTATGGTACACTAAAGTGGGTGGTATTGGTGAAAGGTAGACAGATTTAGCTCTACAATGATACCAAATAACTTGGAAGTTCTAGTTGCACTACAAAATACAGAGGGAAAAACCTCATAGTTTGGACCCGATTTTTTTCCACTCAAAATTTGCCCGTGGTCGGAATCCGATTTTGTGTCCGGATTTTAGACTTTTTGGTCTCAGATCTAAGGCAGACCGATATGAACTGCAAACAGACAGACGAACCTTTGCAAAAAGTAGGATAAGATGGGCATTTGGAATAAAAAGTGGTCTTGATACGAAAAAAAAAATGGTTCCGTTAAGCAAAAAAAAAATCTTTTAAAAAATCCAACTTTTACCCTTTTGCTCATGCGCGAGCCAAATAGCCAATGAAAAACAATGTTTCTAACACAACCATGCATTAGGTTATTTGAAAATCACCAGGAAGTTGATGTATTAGGATGTATTCAGGTATAGCTTTAAAAATGTGTGTCCTACTCGAATTTCAGGCGAAAACGACAAAAAAATACCTCCAGGGGTTAATGTGTTAACAGTTTGATGTTCATATTAGTGTGAGCAGCAGAGGGAGTGAACAGAGCTTTTGCTGGAATCATGAAAACAAAAGCCTCCTACGAAAACGAAAAAAGAAAAGGTCAACAACGTGAAACCGAAACCTCTAACTAACCGAGAGTCACTCTCTACCGGGGTAGCTTTTTTGTTACAGTTTTTTTTTTTTTAGTGTTTTTAAAAAGTATGCGCGCGCGTTTACCAACCGTGATACATTATTGTACTCGCACCCCCCTCTGCTGCTATAATAATTTTCAGTCTCATCCAAAAATTTTATCAAGGTTGTCACGTTTGCCTGCCCGCGATTACGTAAGTCAGGAACAAAGGAATGGGTTAGCGCCATGTGTATGTAGACCCTGCGTCTATCGTAGCGATTCGTGTTGTACAAGAGCCCACATCGTTAGGTGTCAAAACTAACATGTAGACGTTGGAAGCTTTGTTCTAGAACAAAGGATCCTCGATGCTGTTGTAAATCTCCCCGCTTTGACAGATGGCATGAGGCTCGTCTGTTAATCTGGACCGACTGGAGTAGAAATGATATCCAGTCGGAACTGAGGAAGGGTGGGTCCATCAATTCGAACCAGAATTTAATAGTCATTTGGGTTGGGAACGAATTAGTCATTGTGAAGCATCGTGCTGAGAAGTTGTAGCAATAACTCAGAGGAAGCCACTCGTGAATTGGCGGGAAACGAAACCTTGGTACATTCAAGGAGAGAAAGCTTCGTAAAGGTCAGTGAGTTATTTGCTCGATTGTTGCAGAATGTTACGGCATTGTAATTGTAATTATGTGCAGTGTGTATATTTACTTACTAGAATTGTTAGTACATAGAATTACCTTTGTATTGTTTAATTTACATGCGTACTTGAGAAATGAGCTATGATTATGTAGATTGCTAGCTCGTAGTCAGAATTAATATTGAATTCGCTATCTGGTTACTTCGTGGTAAACTAGTGTATTTATTTATGTGATATTCTAGATTTTGCAATTGTTGAATTAAATTATAACTTTGGAAATGGTTGCAGTGTGTAAATTTAAATAATATGGATATTTGAATATTTGTGTACACTTGTGGGAGTGTAATGTACAGAAATGCGTCTGTTTCTTGTGATATTGTTCAGAATAATGAGATTAAGAATATATTGATGTGACACAATCTAGTGATGCCTGTATGATAAGTAGGATACCGCTCTATATTGCAACGTTGTTTTCTATAAGAACGTGTGTGCTTTTCGATGTGCTCGAATGCGTGACCGAAGATGTAGATAGCCTCTATCTGATGATTGATTGTTGATTTAGTGTGAGCGAGATGGCTAACGAAACATGCTAACGTCCTTGTGTTTTTCACAGGAAGCTTTTGGGGACAGAACTACCGGGTAGTCAAGTCCCGAGTCTCAGAGAGACAGGATGGAACAAGGCAGTAGGCAGAGAACAAGCCTAGTTGCTAGAGAAAGAGAGAGAGAAGGGGGAGGAGAAAAGGAGACAAAAAGGGGAAAGAGGATAGGAAGAATCGGAGTACGGAGAACGCCGGAAGGAGGAAAGGAATTAGCAGAGTAGAGCACAGATGAGTAGAAACCAAGTACAGGGGAAAGCCATCTCACACTATAATCACGTGATGAAATAGGTTGTTACATGGTCGAGAGGAAGAAGATCGGTTGAGAAATTAATATCGTTTAAATTGTATTAAATTGTTATTCTTTTGAATTTCACCTTTGTGTTCTTAATAATTTAATTGTCGGTATTGCTGACTGGGGGCTCGGAGCTGTATCTCTCTCTATCACTAATTTCACTTCCTACAAAAACGAGCCAGTGTGGGAATTCCATAGTAATTCAAATAAATATTGGGAGCACCCCACCCCCAACTCATAATAGAGCGTTCGTAGAACGCCACAAAGACCTATACGATATCGTGATTTGGGGTCGTGTAAATGTATTGTTATAAATCCGTGTGGGGTTGACTGTGTTCGCGAAAAGAAGTTTTTAAATTTGGTTATATTCATATCATTGCTACACCAAGTCTGGTGAATATTTCGTAACGTATGCGTATCAACTCCGTTAAATACAACTAAAATATTAGTGGTCTCTGATCACTTTTGGTATTTGTGTATACCGCTTAGTAACATAAATCACGTCTGTGTTTTTATGCCTGCCTCTGGAAAATATTCTAGCTGGATTTGGCTGTTTATCGAGCATGACATCATCGTATACAACTAAATTGTTAATAAATCCATGAAGATCATATACAGACGGTGCTTCACCGATATCAGTTACAAAATCAATATCTACGCCATCTTCATTTAACAACTGTGTATTTTCATTAAAATCTTTAAGCACTTCGTAGCATCGTTGGTCGTCAACTGACGGTGCTATCAAATACAATTAATCCCATTTGATCCATCTCATTATCAAATTAAGTAGCAATTGTATTTTACCAGACCCGGACGGCCCAATTATCATTCAAATAGAATTTGGTAGCGCTGGATGATGTTTGACTGGCCCTTGTCTTTTTGTCGCTGAGAAATCAATGACATTCATGTTGTAGAAATATAATAAATAATATGGATCTATATTACGTTCGATGAAAAAGATCCCCTCCCCACACGAGCGAACTAACAACTATAACAACAAAAAAAAAAAAAAAAAAAAGGTGTGCGGTTACAGCAAGTGTAAACGATGTGGTACAAAAAAATATAAATTTATTTCCAAGAAGACAAGTGGTGACATCGCTACGTCGTTGGGAAAATTACCAGAAACTCCATGGGCTAAATATCCAGGAGAAAAACATCTTTCAGGATATAACTATTGTCATGGTACCAGACTTGATATCAGACTCGATAACCAAGACCAACCAAGGTCTGGTGAGTATCCAATAAAGGCTATTGATAAAGCATGCCACGCTCATGATGTAGCTTATAAAAGTAAAGATCTTCAGCAAAGACATATTGCAGATGTGAGGTTGATTCATGCGTTAAATTCCATAAAAAAATATATCTTTCAGAGAACCATTAGCTAATTGGTTGGTGGTAAGATCTGCGATGAAAGGTAAATAATAGTAGTTAAGTGGGCCACTTTACCGTCAATGGGAATTAGCATTACAAGACCCCTTGGGCAACTCTAGCGTCAAGGGAAATTTAACATGGAGAAAAATCGTGGGCAACTCTAGGGACAATGGGAATTTAACATAGAGTTTGGGTCTGTCTAGGGACAAGGGAAATTAACATGGGGAATAGAGTTTGGGCTTTTGGGATTTTTTTTTTTTTTTAATTTTTTTAAATTTAAATTTAAATTTAAATTTAAATTTAAAAAAGGGGTAGGCAATGGAAAGGCTATCTCTTTTCGAGAAATATGGCTGGCCCTGAAAAGGGCCTTTGGGTTTATGTTAATGTATTCATTAACATAAATGGTACCGCATTGGTCTTCTTCTTGTCCTTAGGCTGCGTCTCACTGTTGGTCCGTAAATCAGCACTCTTTTCAGGCATCCTTGTCTTTCTACGTAGATCCTACGTATCCACAGGCTGGTGTTTGTCCTGTGGACAACGGCCCACTTGGATCGGACATACATGGGTATGTCCGTCCGGAACATCATGGAAGACACAAGCGTAGAAGATTGCACATCGGTCCACATCTTGAAGCGACGAGAACAGGTGAATCAATGCACTGAACTGCGCTTATTTATAGGTAGAGGCAGGATTGAAACGGATTGAGTTCATTCACCAATCCAAACACGCGTTACAAAATTCAGTCAGCCCACATCCAATCGGAAGAGAGTAGTCTGTGACGTCAGTTGGTCTATATAGATTCGCTAGCGCTTGTGTGCAGTCAATCTATGCGACAGTGATTCAACATGACGGAAACTCAGAAAACGATCCATTGGGGTGCACCAGCAGGGGAGACTGCCCAAGGGAACCCGGACTTACTTTCAGAAGAGGTACATTCGGATTTTGTGGATTTTCTTACCTCGCAAGAATTTGTTCCGGAACCTTCGTTACCTTCTTCATTACCGCAAGTGGAGAATTTTAGACAGAGACAGAAAGAAGAATTGGAGAAATTTATGCAACGACAAAAGGAAGCGGAACAAGCTTTTCTCCTACAGCAACAGCAACAGCAACAAGAAGAGGTAAGAAAAAACAACAGCAACAACAGCAAGAAGAAGTAGCAGCAAAGAAACAAGAGGGTGAAAATCAAACGGTCACGGTACTGTTGGACATTTTAGCGGAGTTAAGAAGTCTGAAACAAATGTATCAGACTTCTTTATCACGACCGAAGAGAATACGACCTTCCCGAGCTAAACACGCCAACCCTGTGACTAAGCCTGCCGTACCACCCTTAGTGATTTCAACCCAATCATCAGAAGTAGGCCTTGGCCGTGGCAAAGGCTTAAGGCAGTTAAAGTTGATTGGTTAAACTCACTCCTACACCATAAAGAAAAAGGCCCTTTTCAGGGCCAGCCATATTTCTCGAAAAGAAATACAATTTCAATTTGCCAATAACTCAAAAATAAACCCACCCATTTTACCCTTATAGTACGTGTCTGTGTATGAGTGCGTGAGTGTAGCTTCTTATTTTAAAATCAAAACTCAAAGACACTTACCTTATATCATTCATGTATTCTTTTATCCATTTTTTTACAATCCAATTCATAATTCACCACAGAACACTTTAAAAAGTTCGTACACTTCTTCTTTTTCATTATTTAGTCTCTCTGTTTTTTGAATTTCTTCACCGTTTTTTCCTCATTTTCTTCCCTTCTTCTTTTCTTCTCCTGTTTCTTTGCCTCTTTTAAATAGAATTGTCTTCTTTCTTCCTCTTCTTCCTCTGAAGAATCCCTCTCTTCTTCCGAAGAATCCCTCTCTTCTTTTGAAGAATCCTTCTTTTCTTCTGACTCCTCTTGTTTCTTTTTTGGGCAATCTGGAGACCAATGTCCTTTTTCTTTACAATAATAACAGGTATCTTGACTTTTGTCTTTTTTAGCCCCTGTTTTTGTTCTTTTTTGACGGTCTGGACACTCTGAAGACCAATGCCCTTTCTTCTGACAGATATAGCAAGTATCTTGACTTTTATCTCGAAAGGAAGGAGAGTAGTCTGTCGGCTGGTCTGAAGAGAATTTTCTAATGACCCCTCGCAAAGCTCTGACGAAACGTTCCATCTGGGTAGTCTCTTCCATCGTTGTGCTCAGCTTGAGAGTGAAATGAATAGTGAAAGGACAAGACACACACCCTTTTTGTATACGCTGGTTTGCCAAGACTATAAATTAGTCTATGGTGTTTAAACTTGAGTCATTTGACGTTTTGCACTCAAGATGAAACGATCCCATTCATTCGAGAAGAAAGAAGAAGAAGAAAGTAAGAGGCAGAAACGTGATCTATCGCCTCGTACCAGGGCTGAAATCTTGGCACAAATTCATGCCAGTGATTTTGAAGAGGACATGAGTGAACCAGAATCCGAACCCTCTAAACCAAGTTCACCACCCTTAGTCAACCCTGAAAAGTACTATTCCATTCGAGAGACGGAAAAGCGCTCCTCTAGAAAATTTAGAACCACGGCTTACACCTACACGGTGAAGTTTAAAGATTTCAAGGCCGACGTACCCTTGGAGAAAGCAGAAGGGTTTATCACCGAGATGTGGGATTCTTTGCTCACCGCACTCAAGCGACAATGTCAAGCCAAAGAAGACGATCGCTTGACACTATCCATAGATCACGACGGTTTGAAATCCCCTGTTTGGATCGAGTTTAGCAGACCCGCAGAACTGACCCCTTCCAAAGTCATGGACAAGATACAACACGTACAACAATCTAATGACCAGTTTGACATCACCGATGGTAAAGCCACACTGAAAATGGCCCACGTCTCTCCTCCTCAAGGGACAGGACGCAAAAAGATGTTATTGGTGGACGACCTTCGCAACACCAAAAAGAGTCTCGTCCGAATTAACAACCCTCAAGACCAGATGTGTTTAGCCAGGGCCATCGTGGTGGGACGAACCTATGCCAACAAGAACGACACGGTAGAATGGAAAAGAACCTGGAACATTATTCAACAATCCGACCGAGCCAAACAACGAAATGAAGCAGAACTCCTGTTGCAACAAGCTGGCCTGTCCAAAGACACACCCTGTGGCATTCCTGAGATGCAAAAATTGCAAGATGCCCTAGCTCCACGCTACACCTTGAAAGTGCACCCTCAAGAAATGCGCGGGTCTCTGTTGTTTCGAGGCCAAGACTTTAAGGACGGAAAATACATTCATGTTTATCATCACGATGACCATTTCGATACCATTACCAGTATCACCGGATTCCTGGGATACAGATATTACTGTGAGAAATGTGACTATGGTTATAATAATCGAGAGCAACACAAGCATTGTGGATGGAAATGCCCAGGATGTTTGGCCTCTCCACCCTGTCTGAGCGAAGAACCAGTGCCTTGTTCGACTTGTCTGCGCACGTTTGTCAGCCCTACCTGTTACCAACAACATTTGAAAACACAAGGTTTACAGAAGAAATGTGCTTGTCAGCTCCTGAGATTGTGCCCTACGTGTAGACAAGGCATACGTACCAACAATGCCAAGGCACACGTATGTCGAGGAAAGAAAAAATGTCACATTTGTCACCACATCGTGGACTTGGAACACCAATGCTACGTGCAAAAATACCAACCCCCACCAGAGAAAGAGGACGGTCACAAGAAGAAAGGCAATTTCATCTTTTTCGATTTCGAATGCATGCAAGAGACTGGCATTCACATTCCTAATTTCTGCGTGGCTCATCGAGCGTGCGAGAAGTGCATTCAAGAACCTATCTTCAGTCATTGCCCTCACTGCAGCAAGATTCCTGGAGGACGTGAAAAAATCTTTCGGGGACCAAACACGTTAGCCGATTTTGCCCAATGGGTCTTAGACCCCGTCGACAAGACGTGGAGCCAAGAGGACATCGAACGTTACGGAGATTGTCATCGTCATGCCACGGTGATGGCTCACAATTTCTCCGGATACGATGGACAGTTTCTTTTGAGGTACTATACGGAACATGGCACCGAACGTCCTAAAGTGATTTTGAACGGAGCCAAAATCATTTTCATGCAAGTGGGACAAGTACAGTTTAAAGATTCGATGAGTTACTTGGCCATGCCTTTGAGTCGAATGCCTAAAACGTTTGGAATGACAGAAATGGCTAAAGGGTACTTTCCTCACTTTTTCAATACGGAAGCCAATCAACATGCCGTTCTACCCCATTTACCTGAGGCTCACTATTACGACCCCGACAACATGCGTACCGAACAACGAGAAGCTTTCTACGCTTGGTACCAAGCTCACGCCTCGGACCCTTTCGACTTTCAGGAAGAAATGCTAAAGTATTGTCGTTCCGACGTGGACATTTTACGGCGTTGCTGTGGAAAATTTCGAGAACTGTTCATGGAACACGGAGGGGTCGATCCTTTGAAAGAAGCTTGCACCATTGCCAAAGTGTGTTCCTTAGTGTACCGCCAACGATTCATGCCTGAAAACACCGTGGCTGTCATCAGTCCTCAAACGACCCACTATGTCAAGCGTCAATACTCGGTCAAAGCCCTACGTTGGTTACATTACTTGTGCGACAAGGAAGACAAATGGATTCAGCATGCCCGCAACGGAGGAGGCGAAAAGACCATCGGAACGTATTCGGTAGATGGCTGGGACTTAGAAAACCCCAAGATCGTGTACGAGTTTAACGGTTGCTTATTTCACGGATGTCCCGTCTGTTACCCTGACCGTGACACTAAAAATCAGTTTTTACAACGAACCATGGAAGACTTGTACCAGGACACTTGTCAGCGACGCCTAAAGTTAGAACAGCAAGGATACCAAGTGGTGGAAATGTGGGAACACGAGTACGATCACCGTTTGAAAACCGATTCCGAGTTTAAACGCCTCGTGGAAAGTTACCAGTTCATGGACCCGCTGAACCCGAGGGATAGTTTGTACGGAGGAAGGACCAATGCCACCTGTTTGCTGTACCAAGCCGACGAAGAGAAAGGAGAAGAAATCAAATACTTGGACGTGTGTTCGCTGTATCCCTACGTGTGCAAATATTGTCGCTTTCCTGTAGGGCACCCGCAATTGTTCACTGAACACATCGACCTGAAAAACATTCGACAATACGAAGGCTTGATCAAGTGTAAAGTTTTGCCTCCCACGAACCTATACCATCCCGTCTTACCTCACCATTGTCAAGGCAAAGTGATGTTTCCATTGTGCCGTACTTGTGCCGAAACGTGCAACCAGGACCAACCTTGCCATCACAGCCAGGAAGAACGTGCCTTGACGGGAACCTGGGTCAGCGTGGAATTGTTCAAAGCTCTGGACATGGGATACCAACTGTTAGAAGTGTACGAAATTTGCCACTTTCCCAAGACACAACAGTACCACAAGGGTGACCCTACTCAGAAAGGCATTTTCGCCGACTACGTGGATGCCTTTTTGAAACTGAAACAAGAAGCCAGCGGCTATCCTTCCTGGTGTCACACTCCCGAAGACCAAATACAATTCAAAGAGAAATACTACGCACAAGAAGGCATCTCTTTAGACCACATCGAAAAAAACGAAGGCAGGCGATCGTTTGCCAAAGTGATGTTAAATTGCTTGTGGGGTAAAATGGCACAACGACCGTGTTTACCCAAGACGGAATATTTGACAGAACCTTCCCGCTACTTCCAGATGATTCACGACAAAACCAAATACATGAAACACGTGGACGTCGTTCGCGAGGATTTGATCTTGGTCAATTACGAAGAAGATCTGGACTTTGTACAACACGACCCTTTTGGAAATGTCATCATTGCGGCTTACGTGACAGCTCATGCTCGCTTAAAATTGTACGAAGCTTTAGAACTGTTAGAAGAACGCGTCCTGTACTCTGACACGGACAGTTGCATTTACATCCATCACCCGATTCAACAGCACCCTGACATCGAAGGAGACCGTTTAGGAGCCTGGACAGACGAACATCCCGACGACAAGATTCTAAGTTTCGTCAGTGGTGGTCCCAAAAATTACGGCTACGAATACCGGGACAAACAAGGAGAAGTGCACACGACGTGCAAAGTGAAAGGACTGACTCTGAATCATCGTACCAGTCGAGTGGTCAACTTTGGGGTATTGAAAGAAGCCTTGCAATCGGGAGAGGATGGAAACTTTAAAGTGACCACCTATCAACCGAACAAGATTGTACGTTTACCCACTCACCACATCGTCAGTCGACCCTTGGAAAAAGTCTATCAAATTGTATACCAGAAGCGAGTGCGACTTCCCAATCGCTTCACCTTACCGTACGGTCACGTCGGTATTGGTCTGTATATGAAAAGGAACCCTAGGCAAGATCGATAGTTCATTGTTCATTGAAGTAACTTACCATGTCGTTGACGAAGAAGAAACCAGATTGGTTAGGAGTCAAATGTTGGACATCACCGAGACCAGGGTTTTGAGGCTTGGACACAAGAGGTGGCCCAGTATGCACGAGAGTTATTCAAGGAAAAAAGTTACTTTTCAACCTGTGTTAGTGACGGTGCCAGAAGAACCCGTCACCCAGGACAGGACTGTCGTGGACAGGCCTGAAAGACCCTTTCGGGAGGACACTTGTGTGACCTTACCCCTACTATAGAACTGGTTAGAACTTTACCCAAAACATGTTGTACAGACACTTGTGTTTATTCCACGTTCATGGTTATCATGTGCCTTTTATTCTTGTACTTAAGCCTTTGGCTTTTATGCATTTTTGTCTTTCGTATTCATGTTTGAAACATTCAATAAACGTGTTCTGAAAAAGTATATAAACTCTTGTCTTGTTTGTTTTTTCGTGTCACAAGTGACATTTCTCACACCATGGCTACCTCTGCTGTCTCTGCTCCCTCTTCCTCTACTGTCAAAGTCATCGACGAACACTTAGATCGTGCCAGTTGGGAGGCTTTGTATCTTCGCCATCCCTTTAACATGCTCATTGCTGGACCTAGCGGTTCAGGCAAAACCGAATTCGTCAAACGTTTGATCGAACATAAACATCATTTGATCGATCGACCCCCTCAACGAATCGTGTGGTGTTACAAAGAGTGGCAATCGGCGTACAGCCTCTTGCGAGAAAGTCAAGGCGATTCCATCGTGTTTGTGGAAGGCATTCCTAAAGAAGACGACGGCATCGTCTCTGACTCCCGTCTAACCCATTTGGTCATTTTCGACGACATGTTAGGAGAAGACGAAGAAGAAATTAAACTGTGGTTCACGCGCAAAGGGCATCACCGTAATGCCAGTGTCGTTTACATCACCCAAAATTTGTTTCAACAAAGTAAAGCCCATCGCACCATCAGTCTCAATGCGCATTACGTGGTCTTGTTTAAAAGCCCTCGAGATAAATCGCAAGTGCAAGTCTTAGCCAAACAGTTAGGAACGCCTTGGCTGACTCAGGCGTACGACGATGCCACTCAAACTCCACACGCCTATTTACTCGTCGATTTGAAACCTACGACTCCCGAGGATTTGCGATTTCGTACCCACTTGTTTCACCACTGGTGCCAAGACGGAGGGCCTGTCCTGTACACGTCTCCGTCCTCGACTTCATTTCACTCCCCATAAAAAAATCTATAAAAACCTCAGACCCTTTTTCGTCTGTCTCACTCTCAGTGCGAACATGACGTCCCTTCAGTCGCATCTTCCCGTCAAATTGATTCGTGCCTTGTATGGCATCAGTCGAGAAAAAGATCCACAAACACGAGCTCGTGTCTTAGAAGCTAGTCTCAAAGAAGTCTTACGATGGTTCACGGTGACGGCACGTCAATTACTCCAAGGAATCATTCAGATTCCTCATCAAACCAAACGCTTTTTCGATCGAAACAAAGTCGCTTTGGTCCAACTGGCCGATCCCCGCATCGACACTCAAACCAAAAAACAAATCATTTTGAAACCTGGAGGGAGCGGTACTCTAGGAGGGGTCATCATTCGCTCACTCTTAAGATGGGATCCTAATGCCCCCAAAGTTATACCCAAGACAAAAGTCCAACGAAGCCCCAAGAAGAAAAAGACCAGGTCCCCAAGGAGAACTTCTCCAGAGGCAGGACCCTCCTCTGACCAGACACCACCCCGGAAAAAGAAAAGAAGCCCCCAGAAAAAGAAAAGTCCACAGAAAACTAGTCGCAAGAGAGGCACTTCGGCCAGGACGCAACCTTACACTCGCAAACCACGACCTGCCACAGCGGTGACTGCGTCTCCGGCAGCTTCACGTTTGTCCACTTCTCCGTTAATGACACCCAGAACTGAAGAGTACTTGGAGACGTTGATCACACCAAGAACTTCTCCGTTGATGACCCCAAAAAGAACTTACCCAGTGGCAGGACCTTCCAATTTAGTGGCAGTGGCTGCTGCTCACAAAGTACCTTCTCCCAAAATCAAAGTTCAAGAAAGATCGGACATGTTACAAAGTTTACTGGATTTGTCCAAGCAAGAACTGGCTCGATTTAGTCCGTTGCGTACCCCTGCACGACGTGTCATGCCTGTCCTCAAACTGATACGACGTAAAGACAATCAGTGGCGACGCGTTCCAGTATAAAAAAGGCCTGTGACCAAGTCGGGTATCAGTGTTTTTTCGGTGCTCCTGAAGACTCAAAGATGTCACCCTCCAGAAAACCCCAAGGAAAGAAAAGGAAAGGACTGCCACCACGTTTAGCCAAACATGGGGACATGTTACACTGGACAACAAATTTTTACAAAAGTCATGTTACTGAAATAAAATTAGTCAATTCTTATCAATTTTTATGTGCTGAACACGAATATGACAGTCAAATTGCAAAATTGGCTCTAGTTTTTTTGTAATCTGCAAGAAATTAATGTTTACATAACGAAATGCATTCCAATAGTAAAAGGTCAACTGTAATAGCCTACCTATAAAAAATCAAGTCATTGACTACATCTTAGATTTCTTCGCCTGTCTCTTGTACAGCTGTTCGGGAGCATCTCTGAGGAGTGTCCAGCAGTAGTCAGCCAGCATTGTAGTGGACCATTTTCCCTGGTATCTTTGTTCCATTGTTGCGATATCTTGATGAAAACGTTCGCCGTGTTCATCACTAACAATACCACAGTTGCTAGGAAAGAAATCCAAATGGGAATGAAGGAAGTGAATCTTTAGAGACATATTGCAGCCAAGTTTCTTATACTTCATCAACATGTCTTCTACTAGTTCCTTATAGTTTTCTGCCCTAACATTTCCGAGGAAGTTTGTAGAAACTAGGCGAAAAGCATTCCATGCTTGTTTCGCGTCACCTTCCAGCAAGTTGTTGAACCGGTCATCTTTGAACAGCTCTCGAATCTGAGGACCCACAAAAACTCCCTCTTTAATCTTTGCTTCGCTGAGTCGAGGGAATTTTTCATGCAGGTATCGGAATGCTGGCAAAGTCCGGTCAATGGCTTTCACGAAGTTCTTCATCAAACCTAGTTTGATGTGAAGGGGTGGTAGCAAGATTTTCTGAGCCTCAACCAGAGCTGGGTGTTGGATATTCTTCTCTCCAATGGCTACATTCTGCCTGTGAGTCCATTCCTTCCTCATGTAGTGCATTTCCCTTGCTCGGCTATCCCACTCGCATAAGAAACACATGTATTTTGTATATCCTTGCTGCAGTCCCATTAAAAGAGCAACTACCTTCAAATCACCACAGAGGTGCCAGCTGTACTTGTTATACTCAATGGAATTCAGTAGCTGCCTTAAGTTATCGTATGTCTCTTTCATGTGGACAGCATACGCTACTGGAATAGATGGAAGAATGTTTGCATTGTGCAAAAGCACAGCCTTGAGACTCAGTTTCGAAGAGTCCACAAATAGTCTCCATTCTTGTGGGTCATGAGTGATTTTTAAAGCATTCATGAGGCCCTCAATATCGGAACAGAATATCAGATTACTTTCCTTTCTGAAGAAAGGCTCCAATTGCTGGTGGCGCTTTCGATATGCAGTAATTGTGACATCTTCTTCTAGAAGATTCCATTGTTGGAGTCTTGATCCTAGCAATTCTGCCTTGTTCTTTGACAAGTCCAAATCACGAATCAGGTCATTTAGTTCTTCCTGTGTTATTCTGTGTGGGGTTGATGATGCACCACAGTGAAAATCTGGATCACTGCATGCTGATGGACCAGGAGAAGAACAGGTCGACTCACCTTTGTCTTCGTCAGATGAATCAAGAGAATATTCTGCTGGAGGTTCTGGAATAGGAAGTCCCTCACCATGTGGAACTGGTCTCAATGCAGACGGAATGTTTGGGTAGACTATTCTCGACTTCTTTCGCTTCGTTATTCCGCCGGAAAGAGGAGGAATCAAGCAGAAGTAACAGTCATTTAGGTGGTTGCTTGGCTCTCTCCACACCATTGGGACTGCAAACGGCATTGATGACCTTTTGCAATTCAACCACTGTGAAAGCTGTGTTGTACATGTAGCACAGCATATATGCGGAGCCCAAGGCTTGTCTTGGTCACCAACCTTGCATCCGAAGTAAAGATGATATGCCTTCTTCACTTGAGAATTGATACTTTTCTTCTGGTTGGCAAATGTCACTTCCCCACAAATATAGCAAAAATTGTCCGCGGTATTAACACACTTTCGAGGCATTACTGTTCTTTATTGTACGTAAATGGATAAAATAATAAGTTTTATGTAACAGTAGCTTGAACTGTCTCGCACAACGTCTAAAATATTTTAAATGCTGAACCTATCTGATTGGGCTTTATATAGTACACTGCTTACGTCAGCTTCAGCAGCCGCCTGGCATTAGTATAATAGGCCTACACATGTATAGTACACTGCTGACGTCAACTTACTTCAGCAGCCGCATGGCATTAGTATTGCATTGCATCAGAAAATGATGCAATCAACTGTGGATGATGTGAGCATGATGGTATTATGCAATGTTACATCATTATTCCGGATGTTGCTGCAGTCCTACTGGAGAAATTTACACAGTGAAACATAGAAAATGAGGTATATGAATATCTTCAAAACGAGAGCCAATACAAATTTTTCACGGTTATATTCGTGTTCGGCACGCCAAAATACTACAGATTAGGGCCTTTTCAAGTCAGTAATGATTTCACTGTTGACCAGTGTTATCTGTCCTGTCCAAAGCTTCTCCACCCCTACGAAAAAAACTCATTCAAACGGCCTCCAAAGAGGTCATCGATACCGTGTGCGAATGTTGTTTGAACGTTTTGAAAGGCACGATCCCTTTGTCCAAACACCAGAAACAATGCTTAAGCAAACATCGTCACGTTCTTCGCCAAATGGTTCGAAAGAAAATTCCCATTCGTCAAAAAAAGAAGATGTTAGTGCAACGTGGAGGTATTTTACCTCTCTTGTTAGGCCCCATACTGAAAGGAGTCTTGGGAACCATGTTGGGAGGACTGGTGGGAGCAAGATAAAAAGGCCTTCGGAAGTCCCAAGATTTCAGAATCGACCCCTGACAACCCCATGGAAGGACGAAAACTAGCTTTAGTGCCTTACAAACGATGGATGGAATACCATCGGTGGCAAGAACAACGCACCCCGCATTTACCTCCCAATCCCCATTTGAGCGAGATGTCCCAGTTACAACACGAATTGCAGTCCTTGATGGATCGCCAAGATTTGTCCGAAACAGAAAAATCGCAAAAGTACGGTCAACTCTTGCAACGACTGCAACTCTTTCACCAGAAGCTTTAGACGAAACAGCTCTGCCCACTCTGAAAGATTTTAAGACCTTGATGAAAAGTCCAGCACCATCACCAGTACCAGTACCAGTACCAGTACCACCAGTACCCGTGACCAAGACAGAAAAAGGAGAAGAAGAAGAAGGGTTTCAAACTCCACCAGAAAAAGTACGCAAGTTAACAACACCACCTACCTCCAGAATTGGATGGATTAAAAAGATGATGGCCACCCCTTCTTCCTCACAAGAGAAAAAGAAAGTGAAGACAGAAGTGAAGACAGAAGTGAAACAAGAACCGATATCCCCCGCTCAGACATCCTTCTCCTCTTCGACGCCTATTGCTGGCCGCACACGCAAAGCATTGCAATCCAAGAAAATACCCCAAGAGAAAAAGAGTAGCATCCTCCAAGAGTGGGTGTCTTATTAACACACCAACCAACACAAAAAAATGAAAAAAGTCTTAGCCAGCATTTACTACGATCCCTCGCATCCTGCAGGTTACGCAGGAGTTCAAAAATTGTATCGTGCTGCCAAAACTCGACTGAAAAGTCTCCGTTTACCTCAAGTGCAACGATGGTTACAAGAACAAGCTACCTACACTTTACACAAACCCATTCGACGCAAGTTTGCCAGAAGTCGCACCCGAGTGGAAGGCATCGATCATCAATGGCAAGCCGATTTAGCCGATGTCTCTCATTTGGCCAGCTACAATCGTGGCTACAAATATTTGTTTTGTGTCATCGACGTCTTTTCCAAATTTGCTTGGGTCGTGCCCTTGACTTCCAAATCGAGCAGCGAGTTAGTGCGAGCCCTGCAACGAGTTTTGAAACAAAGCGGTCGTCACCCTCTTCGATGGCAAACGGACAAAGGCACCGAATTTCTGAACCAAGCTTTCCAAAAAGAATTAAAGAAACGTGACATTCATTTTTTTACCACCGAGAATCCCGAAACCAAAGCCAGCATCGTGGAACGTTTTCAACGCACTTTGAAAGAACGCATGTGGAAATATTTTACGCATCACCACACTCTGAAGTACATCGACATCTTACCGCACCTGGTGCAAGCGTACAACCAATCTTACCATCGAAGCATCGGACGTGCCCCGCAAGACGTGACTCCCGAGAACGAAGTGTTGGTGTTTGAGCGCCTGTTTGGTACGTCCCGGACGAGGGCTGTCCCCAAGAAAAGTGGAGAGTTGGCCGTAGGAGATTGGGTGCGCATTGGCAAAACCAAACGCACTTTCGACAAAGGTTACTTACCTAACTGGACGACCGAATTGTTTCGCGTCACTGGACGAGTGCATGGCCGTCATCCTGCCGTCTATAAATTGGAAGACATGAACGGAGAAGTGCTCAAAGGAACGTTTTATTTCCCCGAGTTACAACGTGTGACCAAAAAAGAAGACGACGTGTACGACATCGAAAGCATTCTCGAACGCAGAACCCGTAAAGTGGGCAAACGACGTGTCAAAGAAGTCAAAGTACGTTGGAAAGGATATCCGCCCAGTTTTGATTCTTGGATCGACGCTTCGCAAGTCATCGACTATAAAAAGAAGTGACCATCATGCCCTTTGACACAGCAGACGCAGCTACGTCGACCACTCCTTCTTCACCTAGTTCTTCTGTGCAAGATTTACAAAAACAACCCTTGTGGGTGTGGTGTGGAGAACGTGTGCCTAAAACGCAAATCGTCTTTTTCTGCCAAATCTTCGTGGTGTATTGTGTCATCGGGGCAGCCATCGCCAATTTGAGTTTGCAACAAGGAGACAAACAATTGTGGACCATTTTATTGAGCAGTTGCATCGGTTACCTGCTTCCTAATCCCTCCCTGAAATTCACCTCGAACGGGAACCACGGGAACCTTGTGTCCAGTGCCAGTGCCAGTCACCACTTCAATCACAACCAGAACCCCATTTTAGACGGAGACACGCCTCTGACGTCCAGTAACCCCTCGGACAGCCACAGAACTCTGGAATTATGAGTCACCAAAACCAATTTTACTTAACTTTACCCAGTGACAGTTCCATGGAGGTGTTTCCCAAGAACACGTTGTGCTGTTACACGGCCAAATTACCTCAAGCCATCCAGTTAGATCACGAAGCCCATTGGGAAGTGGCTTTAGTAGAAATGATTCACCCGACCCAAGTCCTCAATGTCCTTCCCAATCAAAATTTTTTTGATGTGGAAGTTCATGACGAGCAAATGCAACAGTGGATGGATAGCAATGTCAAATATGACAAGAAAACCCGTACACAAAAGTACACCACCTATCACTTGTTCATTCCCCCAGGCTATTATTTTAGTGGTCAACATTTGGTCAGCACCATAACCTCCAGGTTTAATGTCGTGTTTCTGAATTCTTTCGAGCATGTCAACAAAAGTGTCACCATGGAGTATCACAAATCAGCTCGTCGCTTCTTGATGAAATTTGAACGGAGTAAAATCCTGTCCATTTTATTTTGTCCTGAATTGTTTGACATGTTGGGCGGAGACATGGACATGAGAAAGACCATGCTCAAGAAAAACGAATTACCCATCGTTTACGACAACGAGTCTTTTAGCAAGTTATTTCGTGCCCCGGTAGAACTGAACCAAGGACTGAATTTGATGTTCGTGAATTCCGATGTGGTGGAGTACAACGTGGTGGGACACACCTCCGTACCGTTACTGCGTGTCATTCCTTTCAAAGTAGATTCCGTCACGAACGCTGACGAGGAAGGTGGAAACACTTACCACGTCCACCGCGAATTTGTCCATCCTCACTATTTGCCTGTCAGCAAGTCGTATTTGGACACGGTCAACATTGCTATAAAAGGAGATCTGGGACAAAATATTCCATTCACCAAAGGAAAAGTCACGGTGAAACTCCATTCTCTCACGACTCGTAAGTAAGTCATGTATCCAGTGTACCGAGGGGTTGCTCGACAGCGAGGACACGGTTTAGGAGACATGTTAAAATCGGCCTTTCGTTCGGTGGCCCCAGTGTTGAAACCGATGGTGACACGCGGATTGCACGCCTTGAAAGATGCGGCACTGACGCAAGGCAAAGAATTTCTCCAAAATGTCATCATCGACAAACAAAACCCTAAAGAAGCCTTCATGAGGGCAGGCAAAAATGTCTTGCTGCAAACGGGCAAAGACATTTTAGGCCAACGAGAAACACCTATAAATGCCCTGCACGCTACCGAGTCAGGCATTCAGCAAGGACAAGGCAGAAAGAGACGACGAAGAAAACACCCTTTCACCAGACTTCAAGCGAGAAAGGCCAAGAAAAGAAGAACCGTTCGAGACTTAGATGTTTTCGATTATTGAGAAAAAAGAGACAAAAAAATGATGCACCGAGAATCTTGCGCTTGTTCCAAGACGGAACTGGATCTGTTTGCCATGCCCCCCACGATGATGACGATGCAAGAATCCCAGTGGGTGGAATTTCACCCCGTCTCCTCACTGACCGATTCCGCTCCCATCGAGTTTGAAATCAAAGGACAGCCCGAAGATTACATCGATCTGAATAGCAGTTACTTGTACCTGAAAGTCAAAATTCTAGATAAGACTGGAGGTGCTATAGACGATGAAGCAGTAGCTCCCGTCAACAATTTCATGCATTCCTTGTTCAGTGGAGTGGATTTGTACTTGAATAACAAACTGGTCAGTAGCAGTATGGATACTTACCCTTATCGTGCCTACCTGGAAAATCTCTTGACGTACGGAATAGATGCCAAGAACACTCATCTCAATGCCTGTGTGGTATGGGAAGCTGACGAACCTACCAAGTTTGAAATATTGGAAACTGATGAAAAGAAAGACAACAATGATGGATTTGTAGAACGAAGAAAGAGAATCACGGGAGCCGACACAAGTTTAGAACTGATGGATCGTTTGCATTTGGACATGTGGTTGCAAGAAAAGTATTTGCTGAACGGGGTGGATGTCCGCCTGAGACTGAATCGTAGCAGTGCCGCTTTCCATTTGATGGCTGATAGTGACGGTTACAAAACCAAAATCCTAGAAGCCAGACTCTATGTACGCCGTGTGGAAGTGTTACCTAAAGTGGGAAACGACATCAGTCAGACGTTGAGTAGAACGACTGCCAAGTATCCCATACGACGCGTGGAAGTGAAAACCTTCACCATTCCCAAGGGACAGCGATCCATGATCGAAGATCATCTGTTCCAAGGACAGTTACCCAAACGTTTGATCGTTGGTATCGTCGAGAATACAGCCTTCAACGGAGCTGCCGAAAAAAATCCTTTCTACTTTCAACACTTTGGCGTGTCCAAAATCGAAGTCAGTCGCGATGGCAAGACCTTGTGTACCCGACCTTTCGAACCTGACTTTACCAAGAAGAATTACTTGAGATCGTACTTGTCCCTGTACGAAGCCACCGGACAGTTAGGAACCAATACCAGTCACGGTATTACGTACGAGGATTATGCAGGAGGCTACGCTTTGTGGGCTTTCGATTTCACTCCAGACCAAGGCAGCGACGAGGGACATTTCCACCCTATAAAATCCGGCCAGATTCGTGTGGAAATTCAGTTTAAAGACCGAGACCCTGATGAAACGGTGAACGTCATCCTGTATGCAGAATTCGATAATACCATGGAAATCAACAGTTTGAGAGAAGTCATCCTAGATTACTAGAAACCATGGAAGACTGTTATCCCTCTTTACCTAGTGGAGAAACTTTTAGTGTTGGATTATTGTTAAAAAATGTTAGAGTTCTTGTTGTTTAGTGTTAAGTGATTTTTGAATAAAAAAATGTTGTGTTTTGAAAAAAATTGTTTGATGTTATGTTGTTGGATTATTGTTAAAAATGTTAGAGTTGTTGTTTAGTGTTAAGTGATTTTTGAATAAAAGATGTTGTGTTTTGAAAAAAATGCCTTTGTCTTTTGTTTAGCTATAAGAATGTTGGATTGATGCTCTTTCATTTCTTACTATCCCCCTCATGACACTCACTAAACGTTGCGACTCAAAAACCGTGCGGGGGATGTTTTCCTTCACGTCCGCGCTTTGACTTTAAGAACCAGGTTGTTTCCAGTCTAACCATCCATTGTCGACTCATCCTCCTAAGAAGATGTGCTCCAAACTAGCTAAACTCAACGAAGCCTACGTGAATTTGCATAGGGTCAGACACAGTCTGATACCGAAGCCAGAAGAAATAGAGAATGTGAGAATGTTAAAAATCACTGAAGACCTGATAGAAGAGCTCTTCAGAGAAGAAATGAACAGGGAAAAAGAAGAATGGACAGAGAAGTACAGACTTCAGAGACAGCAGCAACAACAACAACAACAAGAGCAGCAGCAGCAGCAACCTGAACCTGACAGAGGCTTTGTCGATTGCCGTATCGACACCAAAGAGTTCTTCTTTTCTTTCCGAAGAAGCAGACCTATCGCCAGAAAGTCTATCCTCAGAGGACATCGCATTCTTAGAAACTAAAAAAAGAATGCCATAGCAAAAAAAAAAAACAGCCCTTTTCAGGGCTACCCCAATACTCTAGAAAAGAAATAACGATCGATTTGCCAATGTGTGTAGGTAGAGTAGTGTGAAAATAAACACTAACTCTTTTTTAAAAAATGTGAGGGTATGTGTTTGTGTGTTAGTAAGTGCTTAAGTAAGTTGGTATGAATAGTAGATTAAAATCATGTTTTTTTTGGTGTTTGAGGTGTATATTTGGAGTTAGATTGGATTGCTTTGCGTATGTGGATAGTCTAATGAAGTGATTTATAAAAAATTTTAAAATAGTGATGGGTAGCATAAAAAAGTGAGTGAGTGTTTCTTTTAGGTCCGCGCGTTGTTATTTTTTGTCATGATGTAGGTAACATCAATTTTATGTTTTTTAGGGGGATGTTTTCCTTCACGTCCGCGCTTTCACTATAAATTGAAACTCGTTGGGCAGTCTAGCTACCCTTGTTGATTGATCAACACCAAAAATGAACACGAGACTGGAGAAACTGTTGGAACTTCATGTGCATCTGGAATGTGCCAGGCGCCTGTTGAATGAACTGGCCGCGGAAGCCATTGTGGAGGAGGGAAGGATAAGAGAGGAGGAGGAAAGAAGAAAAAAAGAAGAGGAGGAGAGAAGATATAAAGAAGAAGAAGAAGAGGAAAGAAGATACAAAGAGGAGGAGAGAAGAAACAAAGAAGAGGAGGAGGAGAAGGAAAAGAAGAGAAGAAGAATAAATTTCAGAATCCCAGAGAGCGAAAATTGGGATTCTGAAGCGACATATCCTGCCTCTGCTCTCTCCCCCAAAAAAGTAAAAAGTAACTGGGGGATAAGATGTGTATGTGGCGCCAGGCCTGGAAGGTGCCACCATTAACCAGGTGTCCATGAAGTTCCAAAAAAAACAGCCCTTTTCAGGGCTACCCAATACTCTAGAAAAGAAATAACCATTAATTTGCCAATGTGTAGGTAGAGTAGTGTGAATATAAACACTAACTCTTTTCTAAGATAGTGTGAGGGTATGTGTTTGTGTGTTGGTGCTTGTAAGAGCTAAGGTATGTTTGTGTGAATAGTAGATTATGGGTTTCTTTATTGTTTCTTAGCGTATGTGGAGAGTATAGTTTGGGTTTTGTAACCGCTCACGTACGATTGTGTGGATAGTAGATTATGGATTTTGTTTATTGTTTCTTAGCGTATGTGGAGAGTATAGTTTGGGTTTTGTAACCGCTCACGTACGATTGTGTGGATAGTAGATTATGGATTTGTTTATTGCTTCTTAGCGTATGTGTTTGTGTGTTTGTGTTTGTGTGTTTGTGTTTGTACCCGCTCACGTACGATTGTGTGGATAGTAGATTATGGATTTGTTTATTGTTTCTTAGCGTATGTGGAGAGTATAGTTTGGGTTTTGTAAGCGCTCACGTACGATTGTGAGGATAGTAGATTATGGATTTTGTTTATTGTTTCTTAGCGTATGTGTTTGTGTGTTTGTGTTTGTGTGTTTGTGTTTGTACCCGCTCACGTACGATTGTGTGGATAGTAGATTATGGATTTGTTTATTGTTTCTTAGCGTATGTGGAGAGTATAGTTTGGGTTTTGTAAGCGCTCACGTACGATTGTGAGGATAGTAGATTATGGATTTTGTTTATTGTTTCTTAGCGTATGTGTTTGTGTGTTTGTGTTTGTGTGTTTGTGTTTGTACCCGCTCACGTACGATTGTGTGGATAGTAGATTATGGATTTGTTTATTGTTTCTTAGCGTATGTGGAGAGTATAGTTTGGGTTTTATTATATGAAATGAAAAAGTAGGGGATGTTTTCCTTCACGTCCGCGCGTTGTTTGGTCATGATCTAGGTAAGATCAATTTTACGTTTTAGGGGGATGTTTTCCTTCACGTACGCGCTTTAAGTATAAGAACCCACAGTATTCGTCGTTCAAACCATTCTGCAAAGAATAAAAAAAGAAGATGGCTTCTAACCAAATGGACAAAATACAAACATTACAAGACGTTTTAGACAACTTAGGAATGATGGAGCAGATGTTGATAAGACTGGTTGAAGACCATTATTCCTATAGTCCCCATCGTGTAAAGATGGAAATTAATAACTTAAAAAAGGTAAAGAACAAGATTAGTGGTGTCATGAAAGAGATAAAGGAGGAGAAGGAGGATGAAGAGGAAAGAATAAGAATAAGCAAATGGAACGAAAAGATTGAAAAAGAAGAAGAAAATGAGAAGAGGAAGAAAGAAGAGGAGGAAGAGAAGAAGAAAGAAGAGCAGGAGAAAAAAAAGAAAGAAAAGAAGAGAAAGAGTGTTGGAGATAAAATAAGAACTTGGTGGAGAAAAAGAAGAAACTAGAAGCAGAAGAAAACCCAAAGGCCCTTTTCAGGGCCAGCTATATTTCTCGAAAAGAGATAGCCTTTCCATTGCCTACCCCTTTTTTTAAATTTAAATTTAAATTTAAATTTAAAAAAAATTTAAAAAAAAAAAAAAAAAAAAATCCCAAAAGCCCAAACTCTATTCCCCATGTTAATTTCCCTTGTCCCTAGACAGACCCAAACTCTATGTTAAATTCCCATTGTCCCTAGAGTTGCCCACGATTTTTCTCCATGTTAAATTTCCCTTGACGCTAGAGTTGCCCAAGGGGTCTTGTAATGCTAATTCCCATTGACGGTAAAGTGGCCCACTTAACTACTAATAATTATTAGGAAATGGAGTTTCCTGAAATGGAATTTCCCAATCCGATAATTAATCAACGATTATTAAAATAATGGAATTAATTTATTATAGCCCAAGAGGATATTGGAAGGGTAGAGCAGCGATTAGTAAACTTTCTGATGCAGCAAATGTAACACGTTCTGCCGCCGCAGCGTGGTTAGCACGACATGTAATATGGCAAATTTAACTACCACCGCCTAAACGAATCTAGTATCCAGATTTTGATGTCGGCGTTCCAAATGAAGTTCATCAGGCGGATATATTATTTTGACCACATGATACTATTAAAATTGGAAGACGTCGATCAACATACAAATACGCGTTAACTGTTGTACGATTTAATCGAACGCTTGCTGAGCGGTTATTTGGATATCAATACGCGAAGGAAATAATTCAAAAAAATATAAGATATCGTGAATGGGTTGCAAGATTACCAAGTGTGATATCTGCATTAAATAACGAAATCACTCGAACAACTGCCATGAAACCTATTAGCGCGATCACAAAAAACTTAAACCAATACAACGACGCCCTTTTTCAAAACAAGCAGTATTGGGTAATGTAACTGTAAGATATTTATTTGAACCTGGTGAACTTGAAGGTGGAAAGAAAAGAGCAACTGATCCTATCTGGAGTATTAGAACGGATAACATTTCTAGCGTGGTAAGATCTACGGGTAGACCTGCAACCTACAGATTAGATTCAACGGCTCCTCGATGTGGATTTACACGTGAACAGTTACAAGTTATTCCCGAGGATACACAATTACCACCGTGATCACTTTTGTAAGGTGCCAGCACCCTTACGTCGATTACATTCGAGACAGGTCAGCATTATATTTTCGCGTGATTGACCAAGACTACTATTATTTCTGTCTACAGTAAATTGTCTTGGATTATTAAGAATATTGCTCCACAACATTACTGTATTACAGCTCGCACAATGATTATTCTGCTGTTGTTTCAATGTTATGATAAATTCACATTGCTGGTAACTAAAAAAATTTCTCACTATTCGTGTTGTAACTGAGACATCTCGGTCAGATGATGATTGGGAGGTGAATACGGGTTGCGTTGTTCTTGTCAACGACGGAATTCCATTCATCGTTTGTAAGGGACTAAAGTCAGCTTTCGTCCTTCGATAAGATTCCAAGGTACACGTTTGAGATCTTTTCACCCCAAGGTCCCTTTTATCCTCTTGGTCCTTTTTATCTTGGACCAATGGGTAAAACACCTCCCAGCATTGCTCCAGCTATTCCTTTGAAAAAGGGTCCTAGCACGGGTAAAAAGCCTCAGCGTTGCATCAGCATCATTCTGTTTTAACGAATGGGGATTTTCTTTTGAACCACTTGGCGACGAACGTGTTGATGTTCTTTCTGGTGTTGGGACAAATGTATAGTTTCTTTCAAGACATTCAGATAAAATTCACACACGGTTTCGAGGCTGTTATTATTGTTTTCGCATGGGTGGAGGGGCTTTGGGCAGAACTGAACAAACATCCCAATGTTTGGCTATACGAGGAGGGAGTCCTTTCGTTATCTTTCCTTTTGTGGCAAGAGAGTGACCACCACATGCACGACTGGGTCTTTTCTGAGGTGAAAGATATTGGGAGAAAGATGATGGTAGTGGTGTTTTCTTCTTTGTACAGGAGCACAAAAACACTGACACCCATCGTCTTCCGTGTGTCGTTTTTATTGTGGAATGCGTCGCCACTGATTTGTTGGTACGTCGTATCAACTATATGACAGGCAACACTCGATGTTGAGGGGTTCGCAGTGTAACATGTCCGATCTCTCTTGGGCTTTGATTTTGGGGGCAGGCACTACGTTAGCAGCTACCGCTGGAGGAGAAGTTCCTGGATATAAGGGTTTACATTTTTTCATCAAATGAGGAATGACGCGTGTCAGATTGGGTTTGGCTGGCATCACTAGCAACTGTGAAGTAGAAGAACCTGAGGCTACTGTAGTCACGGTCACCGTCGCTGCAGGTCTTGGTTTGGGAATATAAGGGTGAGTTCGGGTCGCAGTGACTCTCTTGCGGGTAGAAACTGTTTTCTGGAGTCTTTTCTGAGGACTTTTCTTTTTCTTATGACTTTTCATTTTCTGGGACTGTGACCTGATCTTGACAAAACTGCTCTTTTTCTTTTTGGTACGTTTGGGGTGGGGAAAGGCTTTTATTCTTGGGGTAACCTTTGGTGCATTGGGATCCCACTTTAAGACGGAGCGAATAATAACGTTTCTTAGAGAACCGCTGTCTCCAGGTTTCAAAATGATTGCCGTTTTGGTTTGAGTGTCGATGCAGGTATCTACCAGTTGCGTCAAGGCTACTTTGTTTCTGTCAAAAAAGTGTTTGGTTTGATGAGGGATGTGAATGATGTCTTGAAGTAAATGACGTGATGTCGCCATAAATAAGCGTAAGACTTATTTGAGACTGGCTTCTGTGACACGAGCACCTATTTGTGGATTTTATCGCGACTGATGCCGTACAAGACACGAATCAATTTGATGGGAAGATGAGGCTTAAGAAAATCATGTTGAGACAGACCAAAAGTGTATGAGGTTTATATAGTTATTTTCGTTTTTTAGTCGACGGGGACGTGTACACAACAGGCCCTCTGTCTTGGCACCAGTGGTGAAACAAATGGATACAAAATCGCAAATAATTAGGGGTAGTGGGTTTTAAATCCACGAGTAAATAAGTGTGAGGGGTTTGAGTTGCACCGTTGTATGCATGAGTCAGCCAAGCAGTTCCTAACTGTCTGGCTAATATTTGCACTTGCGATTTATCTCTAGGGCTTTTAAACAAAACTACTCAATGAGCATTGAGACTGATGGTGCGATGGGTTTTACTTTGTTAAAACAATTGTTGGGTAATATAAATCACACTGGCATGATGATGCCATTTGCGCGTAAACCATAGTTTATTATCTTCTTCGTCTTCTCCTAGCATGTCATCGAAGATGACCAGATGTATCTGATTGGGGTCAGACACGATCCCGTCGTCGTCGCGAGGAATGCCTTCCACAAACACGATGGAATCGCCTTGACTTTCTCGCAGGAGGCTGAAGGCCGATTGCCATTCTTTGTAACACCACACGATATTTTGAGGTGAATGGATCGATCAAATGATTTTTATGTTCGATCAATCGTTTGACAAACTTGTTTTGGTCTGAACCGCTCTGTCCAGCAATTAACATGTTAAAGGGATGGAGAAGATACAATGCCTACCAACTAGCACGATCTAAGTTTTCGTCGGTGACATTAAAAGTGGAGGAAGAGGTAGCAGACGCAGCCATTGTAAAGGTGCTCCCAACTGTGAAACGAACACAGACAAGACAATAGTTTTTATACTTTTTAGGACATGTGTATTCCAAAATATTTAAAATTAAACATGAAAGACAAAAACACATAAAAGCCAAATGTTTAAGTACGTTGATAAAATACACATCAAAACGATCAAACTGGAATATAAACAAGTGACTCTACAACATTTGTTTTGACGCAGGTGGGGTGTCCTAGGGATACTGGGTACTGTTTTTGGTGTCTCTAGACTTGTCACAGTCATACAGGTGTCCTCCCGGAATGGTTTGTCAGAAGTGTCCATGTCAATGACAGATCTGTCCTGAATGGAGTGGTTTTCCTAGGTGTCGGGTTCTTCTGGCGCTGTGGCTAACACAGGTTTAAAGGTCACATTTTTCACTGGACGTTTGACTTCATTAACACAATTTGTTGGCATACTGAGTCTTATGTTACGTGTTTAGGCTGAAATAAACAGTAACACAAGAGTGAAAACAATAAGCTTTGAAAAATATAATTTATTTCCCTGGACTAGCGTGGGTACGTGGGAAAGCCTGCCAGTAGCTTCTCGTGGGTCAGTGGTTCTTCCCTGGGTTTTCCAGGGTTCTTCCTCCACCAGTTATACTGGCCGCCATGTATAGCCTATCTTGTGCTGAAAAATGGCGTTAAACCATAGAACAACAACAAAATTTCCCTGGAAAAATTCTGCAAAAATGAAAATAATATGAACTTACCGTTTTAAGAATCAAATCCAAAAATAATCCAAGAATAATCCACGAATAAAATTTTTGAAGTCATAATAACAAAATGATCTAATGCTTTCAAGTTCGAGTCCCGACGAAGAATCCAAGATGGAAGACGATGACGTATGCTGTAACCTGATGTGTTGAAGTCTACAGTTCCTTGTATAAACAAGAAATATCACTCCGGTTTTGGAAATCTGAATAAATTTTTACAAAAGCTGTCCTTGTTCAACAATTTCATATGAGCACACGTATTTTCCAGGAAAAAAGAATTAATCCTTTTGAATCCAAGTAATTTGAAATAACTCCAAACAGTACAACACACCTTCCAGTGTAAAGAAAAAACTCAACTACTGAGAACATCTCTCCAAAACAAAGGTTATATCGTATTCTAAAACGCAAAAAGGGCCACATGATCATATTGCAGCACATCGTCGAAATTACTTACTTGTTACAGATCACCTACACCCAGTGTGGCCCTGACGAAATCATTTTACTCTAAGAAATAAAATTAAAATAAAATTGTTTGCATCTTAAATCAGTAGTCCAATCATGACCTCGACAACAATTAATCATTTTAAAATAAAAATAGAACTTATTTACGTGGTTGCTACTAATTTTGAATCAAGATCAGGATCCAGGTCAACAACTGGTGTTTACTAAAACGAACAGCTAAGTTCAAACTATTTTTTGGAAAAGGTATCATCTCTAGTGAAGAAATTTACATTACAATGTATATATATATATATATATATATATATATATATATATATATATATATATATATATATATATATATATATATATATATATATATATATATATATATATATATATATATATGTTAAATCAGATAAAATTAAATCAAATATACCTAACATGAGCCACTTGTTTCGTCCGAGACTCGAACCAAAGACTTTTTCAGTCACGTACATCTTGATAATGAGGTTGTAAGTCAGAAGCTATATACACATCTTCGTAAACATCCTCAGTGATTAAAATTTGACCAATTTTTTTCCCCGTAGAGATCAAAAAGTATCGAGATGAAAGCGCAAGGCTTTTAACAGAATGAGTCTCTTGTGTACATTTAAAGGTACCACCCACATATTTTGGTGACAGAGTCTATTCGTAAAGAGTCGGCAAGGAATCGGCTGGTAACGAAATCCCTGAACGGAAGTCACTAAGACACACACCACACGACGTCCCCAATTCCAAGGATTCATTTCTCGCAATAAGTTTATGTAATCCTGCACAGTCTGAATAGTGTGACTGACTTCCTTTCACGACATTTGTTGTATTACGACTGAAAAAGGTTTTTACATGGTAGCATGTTTTTATACCGTTCTTTGTTGAAGGTAATAACTGTCCTTTTTGAACAGAAGATGTTTTATTTCAGTACCATACCAAAATTGTTAAGTCACTAACTTACTCACCATACGGAAATTTCCTCCTGAACCAAGATTTGTTCGTGTAAAAGAGTTTGGTAATGTTCGAACTCTTCCTCTGGAATTCAGTGCAGCAGCAGAGAGGGTGAACAGACCATAGAATTCCGACAAAACAAATAAAACAAACAAATAAAATCATCTCGTAGAAAGGTCCAGATTTTACAAATGAACTTTCCTTGAGATGTTTATTTTTGCAATGACCGATTGTGCTAATAAAACCTCAGTTCGAAATAGTAGCTGAAAAAATAAAGTACTCTACGTGTTTATTTATTTCTTGTTTATTTTTTTTGACGACCAACGTTGGTAGGTACCCTCTCTGCTGCTATTAATTTACCACCATACCAAGTTTGATGAATATTTTTCAACGCGTTCTCGCTGTCCTTTCTCCTCATCTGTTTCATCTTCATCTGAATCTTCGGAATTTGTTCTATGTTTCAAGTAATATTCAAGTTCTGATGGTGGTTTTTCTATTTTGGGATTTATGTTCTTTCTTTTTCTGTAATAGTTCATCAAACTTCGATATCGATCTCCACCGCAATTTTTACAAATCTGATATAATCCTCTAACGCCGTTGTTACATCCAACACATCTTCGTGGACCAGCATGAGGGTTTTTCTTTATAAGATAATTATGTTTCTTGCAATATTCTCCACGGCACCTTTTGTTGCATTTATCTGTTGTTCCTTGACGCAGCCACGCACAGTTGTTCATTATATTAATGATATCTATTTAATTAAATTTAATTTTATCATCACCCCTGTTACCCAAATATTTTATCAATACCCACACGATATCTTGTTCTTGGATCATGTAAATTTATTGTTATAAATCCATGCGGGGTAGCTTGCGCTCGTGAGAAGAAATTTTTGAATTTAATTATATCCATGTCACCACCACACCAGGTTTGATGAATATTTCGCAACGTGTGTGTGTCTACGCCATTAAACACAACTAAAATGTTGCAGTTGTCTCTGATCACCTTCGGAATTTGTGTATATCGTTGAGTAACATAGATCACGTCTGTATTTTTGTGTCTACCTCGGGAAAATATTCTGGCTGGATTTGATTGTTTATCTAGCATCACATCGTCGTATACAACTAAATTATTAATAAATCCGTCTATGGAATCTACGGATGGTGCTTCATCAATATCGGTTATAAACTCTATAACATCATTATCTTCATCCAGTAATCGCGCGTTTTCATTGAAATCTTTAAGTACATCATAACATCGTTGATCATCAACGGATGGTGCTACTAAATACAACTTATCCCATTTCAACCATCTCATTATCAGATTAAGTAATAATTGCGTCTTACCCGATCCAGATGGTCCTATGATAATCATTCTGATGGAGTTCGGTAGCGCAGGATGATGCTTAACTGGCTCTCGCTGCCGAGTTGCTGAGAAATCAATTATATCCATATATATTATAACATGAATTTATATTGTTTACGTTGTAGAGTTAAAACTCCAACTACTGATTTAGCCACGGTTACAACAAAAAATAAAAAAATAGCGTATGGTGGAAAATGTTCTATATGCGGTAGAAAGAAATTTTCATTTTTACCTAATAAGCGCGGTGGTGATATTGCTAATTTGATGTCAAAGTTTCCAGGGGCTCCATGGGCTAAATACAGCGGAGAAAAACATCTACCAGGATATAATTATTGCGGTCCTGGTACCAGACTCGATATCAGGCTCGATGATCAAGATCAACCTAAACCAGGCGAGGAACCAATAAACGCTATTGATCGAGCTTGTCATGCTCATGATGTAGCTTATAAAAGTAAAAATCTACAAGATAGGCATATTGCAGATGTAAAATTAATTCATTCATTAAATTCTATAAAAAATAAAAATATTAGAGAATCATTAGCTAATTGGTTAGTAAGATCCTCGATGAAAGGTAAATTAGCGATTGGGGCTGGTAATTAATAATGGAATCAATTTATTATTCGCCGGGAGGATACTGGAGAGGTAAAGCAGCAATTGGTAAACTCGCTGATGCAGCATCGGTTAAACATTCTACTGCTAAAGCGTGGTTATCTAAACAAGCAATATGGCAAATTTATCTACCACGTCCTAAACAAATTCAGTACTCGTATTTCGATGTCAGTGTTCCTAATGAAGTTCATCAAGCTGATATTCTGTTTTTACCGCATGATACTGTGCGTAGAAAAACGTACAAATACGCGTTAACCGTAGTTGATGTTGCAAGTAGATATAAAGAAGCAGAGCCGCTATCGGCGAAAACATCATCTGAAGTAGCCGATGCGTTTGAACGAATTTATCAACGAGGACTTGGACCACGAGGTGGTCTACGATGGCCGCAGCTGCTACAGGTTGATCCTGGTAAGGAATTTCTTGGTCCAGTATCATCGTTGATGAAACAACATAATACCAAAATACGACGAGGTCATACTGCAATTCACCGTGATCAAGCAATTGTTGAGCGATTTAATCGAACACTTGCTGAGCGGTTATTTGGATATCAATACGCGAGGGAATTTATTCAGGATAAAAGATCTCGCGAATGGGTTGCAAGATTACCAAACGTGATAGCTGCATTAAATAATGAGATCACACGAACAACCAACATGAAACCCATTAGCGCGGTCACAAAAAAAAATATACCAACACAACGGAAAGATGCTGGAAAACAAAAAATATTAGGTGATGTCACAGTCAGATATTTATATGAGCCTGGTGAACTTGAAGGTGGTAAGGCGAGAGCAACTGATCCTATTTGGAGTGTTACCACACACAAAATATCTACCGTGACAAGATCCACTAGAAGAAATGTAGGCGTTTCCAAACCTGCAATCTACAGATTAGATTCGGCCGCTCCTCAACGTGGATTTACACGTGAACAACTACAAATAATTCCCGCGGATACACAACTACCACCGCGATCACTCCGGTGATTTCGATCACTTAACTAGCACTCAAGGCGCTAGCGCCAGGGTGCCTGCACCCAAGGTGCCAGCGCCTCTACGTCGATTACACTCAAGACAGGTTAACATGGTATTTTCTCGTGTATGACCGCGACTATTATCTTTTCTATCTACGGTAAATTGTCTTGAATCATTACTCGAATATCGCCATAACATTATACAATTACAACTGATGCAATGATTGTTCTGCTGCTGTTTTAACTTAATAATAAATTCAACATCAAGATCAAAGTCGCGTTTATTTTTTTTTGTCAGATTGTTTGTATCCGATTAATTTTTTTCTTATTATATCATCATCGATGATGTTAAATTTATCAACGATTTCAGGAATTATGATTCTACGTAATTGAGATATATTTCTGACCCTCGATACCGCTAAATAAACTAAATTTGACCACTCGATGCGATCGTCTACAATCCAGACTCGTGTATCAGAAATAGTTAATCCCTGAGACGAGTGGATCGTCATAGCGTATCCCAACACCCATGGAGATTTGTCAGCGCGTAATGCATCTTCGACCACACTGATATCAACGGCGACAATATCATTTAATACGAGATTTTGTTTCCTTGACTCTGTCTGTCCTGGAATATCAACATTAATATTCTGTTTTCGTGTATCTGATGGTCTATAACACAACGGTACGGGTAGTTCTGAATATTGTTCTTTATGTAGCTGAAATAACTGCTGCTGTAAAGCGTCTCTGATTATTTTTCTACTTGCTACGATCAAATCGGTGGGTCTCCATGAGTTCAAAAAATCACTCATTGATGTCTCTGAGATCACTCCACGTAATATTTCACACTGAATTTTGTTTGATTGTAATCTGATTAATTTTTTAAACTCCTTCAAATTTGCATCAAGAGCTCTATGATCATCATCTATTTCTTCGTAATAATCAACGAAATTTTTTAACCAATCATGTGGAGATGGTCCAACAAAAGGCGGCGGTTGACCATGATCGCCACACATTATTATGGCGGTATTTTTCGTCAACAACCAATCAAGAAACGTTTTAAATGTATCCAATGAGACCGTGCATATCTCGTCCCAAATAATTATTTTAGGTATATATTTTTCTCCCATCCGTTCAGGAGTCCATGTATCTCCGCGCCATCGGAAGAAACTATGATACGTACACGATTGTACTTGCCGCTGTTTCATCTCACGTGCAAGTCTATGTGTGGGTGTCAGCACGATTATATCTGAATTTCTAAAAACATTAATCGTTCGAGTTGTTTTGCCGCATCCACCAGGTCCATTGAGATATACTGTCTTATATCTAGTTATTGGATCACTTAACGATGGTGCCTTTGACATTTCTGATATTTTATTACCCTCACGATAAAAATCTCTCACTGGAACATCTGCTGATTCTGTGTAATTGTGTAATAGTTCCTTTTTTATTCTCCACGAACCCCATCGTTCATCATTACTTGTAAATTTCATAACAGGTTCTAAATATTTACTTGAAATATAAAACGAGTCCGTTGCGACTCTGACTGCGGTCTCAGGAAATCTATTAATCATCGATAATAAATTTATAGAAACATAAGCCAACATGGAAGATCTTAGATGAGTATATTGCGGGGATACGTCATTTATGTAACTAACGATCGTACCTAATTTTGTTCCGTCGGATAAATAAACACTCTCTCGATTTACAAATGTATTTTTCGCCGTTGTATCAGCGATTATAAAATCGTACTCGGCATCATCTAGAATTAATCGTGCGTGATGTCTTTTATAATCATATGCACCACCTTGAGTAAATTTACCTATAATTTTTCTACCGAGATCTTTTGCGGTTTTGAGTTTATTAGGAATATCGTCCTTAAACTCGCTAATAACTTCAGAATCTGACATGGGCAACCAAACTTTGGTCTGTGCATGATATGATATAATCGCCTCACTGACCACCAACGATGTCAGTATCGCACAATCTAGCATATATCGCAACAAAACTATAGGTGCCCAACGTTTTTCACAAAAATGTCTGCCAAACCAAACATAACAAATCTTGTGAAGATTTTCGTTAAACTCGAACGACTCAATACAGGCGAATCCAGTCAGATCAAAATCAGGTAATGGTCCATTAATTGCCACCCGCGTCATCTCGTTTGTTGGGTGACCAAATCTT
Organism: Sinohyriopsis cumingii; assembly: GCA_028554795.2. Lineage (NCBI taxonomy): Eukaryota > Metazoa > Mollusca > Bivalvia > Unionida > Unionidae > Sinohyriopsis > Sinohyriopsis cumingii. The sequence continues at coordinate 45,039 of JAPYKE020000365.1, read as the reverse complement.
TCAAAGTACGTAGAACAATCTCCGTATCCCAGAAAACTTCCTGGATAACATGCAACCATATCAACCGAAATAACATCATTGTAATTGTATTTGGTATTCCATAATCCGCCATGTCCATATTCGACGCAACTTGCGCGTACGTCCTCGAGTAAATCAAATCGTGTTGGTTTCCATGAATTTCGTTCTCTGGCGAAATGAGCCGCAACAGATGGAACGGTAAAACAATTAGTTAGTAATTTGTCAGTATTTTCCGAGTGCTTGCACTGTAAAAACGTCGCAAGATTTTTCATCTCGTCATGGAGGGATTCTGTTCGATATATTTCACCGTTCGGTTTGACAAACTGATCAAATTCACCCTCCTCATTACTTTTGAATAACCATACCGATACAGGATCGGTTTTACTTATTTCGTTGATAAAATCAAACATATCTGTGGGGTAAAATCTAACAGTTCGATCACGTGGAAATATTGTTACTGCGTTAGTCCATGCGTGCGCGTTATGATCGATAATATTTATTGGAGCTCCCTTCGATTTATATTTCGACTGGTACAGTACTTCTCCCGTTATTGTCGCCACAGTTATTGGAAATTTTAATATTTTTCCTAACTCAGCAACATCTTTTATTGTAGCACCGGTATCCTTAACTGAATCAGCCCACGAGTTTATTTTTTCACGCCTTAAATCAGTTAATCCATTTCCACGCATCGCGTTTGTAAAGTGTTCTATTACTCGTTCAGCTACACAATTTAACCTTGAAAATTTCATCGGCGCTAGTTTATCAACGTTGGGTTTTTTATTTATCTCATAGATTCCATAAATAACCGCCGTTACAGGATACGCTCGTTCATAATACGGTTTATCAATACCTGTCAGTAGACCCGGTCTGGAATTTTTACTTAATATGATAGTTTTATTATTACCAAGGACAGGATCATATTTGTCACGGATAATCCAACTATCTGTTTCTGTTAATATAATAAATTTTACTCTGAAGAAATATTTTTGATTGCCCTCGTATTCAGCGATGTAGTTAATGATAGTTGCCGCTCGTTTGTCATTCATTGTGGCGTCCGTGACAAAGTCAGTGTTTCGTATAATCTTGAACGTTGACCATGTATGAGATGCACCATCCGTGTAAAATTCTTTCTTAGCGTCATGAATTTTCGAGATCAAACTTTTATTTTTCGGATCAACCAGATCTCGTACTGGCAATTGAGATAATCTGTCAAGGTTGAATTTATACTTAACAGGCCTAGTTTGGGATAATCTCTCAAACTCGTTCATATAATTAAAACAAATATTTAAATAAAGAAAATTATATATATATATACAATGTCCCAATGCAGATGGTTGATGATCGGCTCAGTAAATCGATGCAACAAATCCTGTAGAAAGGAATTTTGTTGGATGCACTCACAAAACATACGACGAGGAAGTCTAGGACCAATACCATGTCTACGGTGTGGTATTGGAGTGCGAGGAAAGACAGAATTATGTGGGAAGTGCGGCGGGAAACGGTTCAGAGAACTTAAAAGATATTATGACAAAAAAAATAATAGCGGTGAAAACGCTATAAAATCCGTGAGGGATTATATATCAAGATTTCAGACAAACAATGATTTAAACATATAATATTATTATAATGGAGCAAAATATATTTGTCCCACATCCTGTCATAACAAACTATGAATCAAATATTAATGGTGTCATCAGACACTGCAAGTTGAAGAAACAAGTTGGTTATATTACTAATGCTGGTTATCTAATGTTCACATGCGGGGGGGAAAAGAAACATTATCTATGTCATAGATTTACGTACGAGTGTCACAAGTGTTTGATCAATGATGGTCTTGTTATTGATCATGTTGACGGGGACACTCAAAACAATAATTTATCCAATTTACAAGCTATCTCTCACAGCGAGAATAATACACGTGGAAATACAGGAAGATGTAAGACAATCGGAAAGAGGGCGGTAATTTCTACAAACATAGAAACCGGTAAAATAATTATGTTTCGTTCAATATCTTCTGCTGCGAAATATTTTGATATTCACCCGCAATCAGTACAAAGAGTGGCAGAAAATATATATAAAACAGCTTTATCGAAAAAATATAAACAGAAAATTATCTTTAAGTATCAATAACTATCATCACCACATTATTAACTATCATCACCACATTATTAACTATCATCACCACATTATTAACTATCATCACAACATTGAATTAATTTTTTTAATTTATGTCACAGTAGGTCCTCCATATACTACTGAATTTTTGATTACATAAGGGGAGATTACTTTGTAATATATAGTTTTCTTCGTAGATGGTTGGTTTTTTATGATCGTAATTAGTCAGTTTAACTAATTACATCGTATAGTGCCGACGAACCTAACTCATTAGACTCATAAGTATTATTTATGGTTTTTAAATATTTTCCCATCATACAACACATGATAATATTATTGATCCGTAGGAAGCTGTGTGTAAACAGAAACCGTTACTCATTGTAATTGACCTGCAGTTGTGTGTTCACTGAACTTACAATTCTGGAAAGTTCTTTGACTGGTGCATTAATGCCACCGTTATTATTGATTTTCGGTCTGCTTAAGAAACCAGCTACAAATACAGAAACTATTATTCAGAAACTGTTATAAATACAGAAACTGTTATTATTCAGAAACTGTTATAAATACAGAAACTGTTATTATCCAGAAACCGCTACAAATACAGAAACTGTTAAATACAGAAACTGTTATGATTCAGAAACCGCTGTTTAGTGTAAATATTGGTTCCTTAGCTATATATTAACTTCCGAAACATATGTTCGTAACAATGTTTGATAGCTCGATCAGTATGGTATTGGACTGTGGCGCTCGCGGTCCAGGATCGAATCCCCATGGCTGACAATTTGTCGGTGGTGCGCATAATTGCGATTTTTATAATAGTGGGGGGAACCGCAAGAACCCCTCCGCTCAGCAAATTCACAAACCACAATATTGACTTGTGGTTGATACATATTTTCGTATCACCCACTGGATTAATTATTGTGGGTGTGATTTTGCTGAGCGTATATGTTTGTACTGTCCTTAGTTAGTGCCGTTTCATTCATAATCTGAGCTCGCTAATACACTCGATAGGGGCTCTTCATTCATTGTATATAACCATTTCATTGTATATAACCATTTCATTGTATATATGTTATATGTATGTCCGATAAACTTGGTAGATTGCGGTGGCAAGCTACGAGTTTAATGAGGACTGTGCTGTCCTTAGTTAGTGCCGTTTCATTCATAATCTGAGCTCGCTAATACACTCGATAGGGGCTCTTCATTCATTGTATATATGTTATATGTATGTCCGATAAACTTGGTAGATTGCGGTGGCAAGCTACGAGTTTAATGAGGATTGTGCTGTCCTTAGTTAGTTATATGTTATGTGTATATCCTCTAAACTTGGTAGATTGCGGTGGCAAGCTACGAGTTTAATGAGGGTTGTGCCGTCCTCCCTCTTGGGCCTCTAGACCGTTGTTTGGCGGGTTAGGGGCTCTCGTAGAGGGAATATTTGCCTAATGAACTTGGTAGATTGCGGTGGCAAGCTACGAGTTCTTGGCTGTGCTGTCCCTGAAACATCCCGACGAACTCGCTAATACACTCGATAGGTGTTCTAGGGATATTTTTTTTTATTTTAAAGATTTATATATTACATAATGAACCATGAAAATATCAATGATGTAATTGTCGCTATTAAAAAATTAAAAAAAGATGGAATTAATATATCTGATGAACTTAATCCTGAAAAAATAGTTTCTGACTTTGAGATTTTACAAGAACGTAAAACCATGGGGACACACACACTATCATCTGAATACAGGCTCATGAAACGGATTCAATCGGCAATGTTTCAGTCGCTAGCTACCGTAGAAGATGATCATGTGAAGGAGTTCGTTCCTCTTTCTACAGCCGTAGAAAGAATTAAGTCGTTATTATCCCACGAGTATGAGGCAAAGAAAACGATTAGTACCCGCATAAGACTATTAAGAAAAATAATGTTAGATCGTGAAACGATCCAAGGTAACCCGTTACTGGTGAAACGATCCAAAGTAGTAATTTTGAAGATGACTGAGATCTTTGATCAGAAATAATATTTCTGAATTTGATGGGTTAGTAATTTGTTTTTTTTTTACTGAAATTTAACAAATTTGTACAAATTTCTTAATTTTGACTACCATTTACCCCATCAAAAGCATAAAATTGTACAAATTTCTTAATTTGAGTACCATTTACCCCATCAAAAACATAAAATTGTACAAATTTCTTAATTTTGACTACCATTTACCCCATCAAAAGCATAAAATTGTACAAATTTCTTAATTTTACAAATTATTTATTTCTGAATTAATTTATTTATTTACTTAATTAATTTATTTTTTTTTTACTAAAATCAAGAAAAATGCACAAATTACTTGATTCTGACGGGGTAGTTGGTAGTCAAAATCAAAGAAAAATGCACGAACTACTTGATTTCTGACGGGGTAGTTGGTAGTCAAAATCAGGAAAATTGAGCAATTTCGTTGTATTTTAGTAAAAAAAAATAAAAATCTCAGTAAAAATAATATTATTAATAAATAAAATTAATTTATAATAAATAAAATTTGTTAGGAACAATTTGACAAGGTTAGAACTTTCTTGATTTTGACGGGGTAGTTGGTAGTCAAAATCAAGTAGTTCGTGCATTTTTATGTTTCTGAGGGGGTAGTTGGTAGTCAAAATCAAGTAGTTCGTGCATTTTTATGTTTCTGAGGGGGTAGTTGGTAGTCAAAATCAAGTAATTTGTACAATTTCAGTAAAAATCAGGAAAATTAATAAATATTATTTTTTTTTGTGATAGAAATTTTAATTTTACTTTCATCGACTAGCTTTTTTAGTTGCCTGGGCCGATTAATTTGTACCAAACACAAATTTGTGCCAGTAATAATAAAATATTTTTTTAAGTTGATCGAATTTGATTCTGATCTCCGTTACAAATGTTCTTCTAACTGTTAAGAAATCCTCGTGTGTAAAAACCCTCCATTACATGAAGATCTACGATAAAGTCTTACGACGGAAGTCTTACGACGGAAGTCTTTACGACTTTACATACAGATTTATCACAAGCTCTTCTTCACGTATGTCAATCAAGCGATTAAGGTGGTCTGTGAGTTTAAAATTGATTCGTGTTAACATATTATTGTGACACCGCAAATACACGGGATTAGTTGGTTCTTGCACGATTAAATTTCCAGGGGGAACTTGTGGTGTGAACGTGTACAGGATGTATCCTTGTTGAGCTTGATTTGATCTTCCGAGATCTATTTGATAGCTGCCATCGATTACGTCACAAACCAGATTGACTGCGACCGTCGATGTTATATTAACGATTCCCGGAGATACGTGTCTTCCGCCGCCATGTGGATCATTATCATGTCTAAGAACAGTTGGAGGTGGAATTAATTTTCTCCATGCATCGAGTATTTTAGGAAAAAACTCATCAATGACATCATTGATAGATTTTCTCAACTCGGTTACACTATACCCGGGAAATTTATAATTTGGTACATCGGCTTCTGTTAATTTATATTTTTCTAACCATGCTTTTGCATCAGAATTTTCAGGTGATTTTAAAAGACTAACCATCTCCTGAACTATTCGGTTATTAATATATTCCATATCTGATATAAGCTGATTTAATATTTCCACACGCGTGATGATTTTTTCACGCGATGACGCTGATATGTCAAAAATATGTTCGTTAAAATATTGATTTAGTTGATCTAGTTGTTTTTTACACTCTTGATTGATTTCCTGAAAATATTCAATAATCGTTTCTCTAAAAAAACCCCTAAAATGTCCTTTTTCTCCCGGATTTTTAAAAAGCCATGCCTCAATTTCACCGAAAAAGGCAAATTCGTGAAGCATTGATTTATTTTTTATAATACGTAGTTCTTCCCCGTATGATGGATTAATTTCATGATATGATTGTCTATCCGTGACATAATCAGACTTTTTCGGTTCTGGTGGTATCGGTGTTATCGGTTGTGATATTTCAGGCCATCCTAGCACGGATCTGATTGAAGATTGATAAATATCAACGGCATAATCAGGCGAGTTTATTTCAACCGTCGAGGACAACGTCGGCTCATGAACGTTTATTGATATTTTTGATTCTTTTCCTGTTATTGATTTTATTCTACGCGCAAATTCCTCACTGATTTGTTCGATCTCATAACTGCCGGTTGGTATTCCAACAACAACCCAGTCAGGTGTTCCATCGGGTTTGTTCTTGTTAGCAAATACGAGCGAATTATTTGCTGGTGTACCATTAAATGATTTTGATCTGATATTTGGCCAGCTGTAATATACTCGTAATTGTGCTAGTGCTATTTCTTTTACTGGAATTGCAGTAGGAAAATTAACACTAAATTCAGGATTAGTTGAACTTACCGAGATCATCGTTATCTTTGGCGGAGTTGTGTTGGTCACGATCTGCTGGAGTAATTCTGTCATTATTGATACTTGTATCTTTAATACCTTCATCGTATATTTTGGTTATCATTGAAAATTCGAAATCAGATATAATTCCATCACTGAGACTCGCTGATAACAACGAGGATAATTTCGAGTATGCTACCGTCGCTGTATGTAATTTTATTTTGTAATCGGATAATTTTTCATTCGTACAAGTACATATTTTTTTTGTGATGATACTAAGCACACCTGCAATAGTTGTTGCTGCTGATATACAGATAGTTACAGCTACTGGTGCCATCGTTGTCAACGCTGATAATATTACACCGGTTTCAGCAACAACAGCGGATACTGAATAAACAATCACATCAACGATAACCAATCGTCGTCGATATTTTTTTACTTTTACTGTATATTGATCAACTTGATCTTTTAGCGCAGCCTGCCATTCACGTGCTTGATTGTATCTGTATTGTGCACCGTCCATATATATTTTTATACAGTAACCAATTGAGGTGTTTCAGCTACAAATTCCAAACACCACCAGAAGGATGTTGCGGTTAATTTCTTGTCATCTGCTTCCAGAATAAATATTTCTTCGGTTCCGATATTTAATACAACAGATACAACCCCGGAAAACCTGTCGGTGGAATGACGCCATGGAAACGTTGTAAATATTTCAAATTTTGCAGCACTAAACACAGACAACCTGTACACGCCAGTGACTGTTGCGGTATATTTGATAGTATTATTTTGCTGCGACCATGTTGCAAATCCCGATGATACCGTGCATACGATGTTTGTGATATGCCCGGGAGTTATTGCAGCTGGAATTTTTATCAAATTCGTTTTACCGACAATCTCAGGAATTCCCGCTACGACGTCTTGCTGTGTTTGTTTGATCGTGTCTAGGTTACTTTTGATATCAACGAGTTTCATGTCAATGGCGCGTGGAGTACCGAAGAATTTATCTATGGTATCATCGATTTTTTGAAAATTTCTTCGAAATCTTCCAAAAGCTCCTGCGTGAACGTCATACTCAGCCCGTAACGTGGATAATTTACCGTCTACGGTGCCATAGTTGACATCGACGTATTTTTTGTTGCTGCGTCTTCGTCAGATGTTGGATCTTTTAAAACTACTATTTTGTTCCCGTTCATGCTAAGTTCACCCATCATTGTGTCACCGGTGTTTCTCACGCGATTAGCAACACTTTTTGCAATTTCATCTCTGATGGTTGCTAATGATACACTTGAATCTCTGATTTTGCCGCTCTCAGTAAACACGGGAATATTATCTGTAACTGCACCAAGTACTCGCCGGACTATATCATTCCATTTGATATTGCTGGTTTTTAGTTTACCATATCGATCTTGAAAAATAATAACCTCATCTGGATCAACTCCAGCAAGGTTCATAATATCAGTGAGGTCATCTTTAGTCGCATACTTTGACAGATCAACGTCGGATTTTATTTTCTTACTAGTAGAAGATCTTCCGTAGATGTCAACCATTATAATAAGATCCGTTGTTTAAAATGCTTTACGCGCAACATATCGGTTGCTTGTATAATCGTGCACGACTTTATGTGGCGGCCTGGATGATTTTGATATAGCGTCGAGTACATTAATTACTTCACGGCCGCATATTGGCGGATCTGTCATTGTTTGTGTGGGTAGCGTTGAATACCAAACTTTATAACCGCTAGTTGTTGCGTGGAGTGGTGCGACATACTTGATAAATTCAACAGGTGGAGCTAACCCGTACGAATCAAAATAAACAATTCCACGCGGGTCAACCGCGTATGATACCCAATGAGTACCAGGTCCGGAACGTTTGTCAAGATTAATAATACCTGTTTCTAGTTTGTTTGGTTGTTTCGGTAATTGATCTCGCATAAAAACACCTCTAAAGGCGGATATTTTTAATTATTTAGCAGCATCAAGTAAATCAAAATTTGATGCTGGAACGTCTAACGAAATGACCCCAGAAGCTTTAGGCCTCTCCCCCAACGAGATCCTGGCAATCTTAGGCCGCGTCCCTTTTTTTTGTATCCCTTTCCTGCTGCTTTCTTTAGTGCCATTCCAGCGGCTGTTCCAACAGCACCTAACGCGGCCGCTTTTGCTACGGCTGGAGCAGCTGCAGCTATTAATGCCGGAATGGCCGCAAGAAGTGGAAATATACCACCCGTTTTAACCATGTCTTTGATGGCGCTCGGGGAGAGATGGAATTGAACTCCAGTTTTTGATTCTAGGGCTTTATTGAAATGTTTAATCTGATTATTTGTCAACGATAATTTGTTTGGACCACCACTAATATGATCTCGTTTTAGTGATATTTTAGTTCCGCATTTGTTGGCGGTTTTTGATTGAAGCTTTTTTACCTGACCCGGGGTCAGAGTAACATTAACATGACTATACATTTTTATATAAAATATATTTTTCTAAATAACACGATTAAAGATTTTCCACCGGTGCATCAACGACCCTCATTCGACCACTGCCACCTTCAAGTAACATGGCCTTGTCGCTAAGTATGACCGCGATCGCTCTGTAATCAACACCAGCAGTATTTAATGTTGCTTTGAGATGTATATCAACGACAGATCGTTTTGATAGATCAAGATGTTCTAATGAAAAATAATAAATCGGATACAATTTTTTAAAATCTAGTTGTGATATTTGCAACCCGGTATCAACATTTTGATCACGTCCCATAAATGACATCAAACGATGATATGCACGTCCTATGTGATTTAATGCATAATTTAGTTGTACATTTTCTGTTGGTTCCTGTTGTCCGTTTATCCGTAAAGAAATATCTGTGAGACCTAGTTGGTCAAATATCATATGAGAGTGAGTTTGTGAGTTTAAACGATCACGGTTCTGAAACGCAATAAAAATATGACGTGGTGCAGAAACACCCTGTTGTGATGCTATATGCCATGTAAACTGATCGTTAACGTTAGTTTGCATACTGTCTGTGCTTGTTGTTAACCATGACAACAAGGATTTACCACCTGCATCCATGAAAGAAATTAATCGCTGTTCTTCTGCGATCGTTAGAGTCATTACCGGCATCCACAGTGAAAGTTTCGATAATATTACTTTACCAGCGTCACCAACGGGTCTCCACAGAGCATCATTATCATCGTTCTTTCTTACAAGAACAACCGTGTGTCTAGCTCCAAAAATAACCTTTTTAACATTCCTGCAAAATCCAAAAATATGCGATAGTGGAATTGTACATGAAAAACCTCTATTGCCTCCTAGCAACATATTTCTACGTGATGCAAATCCCAAGTTGAAATTTTCGCTAGAACCATGAACTACTGGCCACATATCAACATCAGCGTTATCGGCAAAATTTCTTGGTCGTCTTATATTATACGGATCACTTTCAGGGTTATTGGAGTTATCTTTCACAAACATCATTGTGGGACCTGCTGATCTTGTATAATCATCAGAATATCTCGCCAGACCAATTATTGTTGTAGCAACGTCGACATCATTCTGAATTGATTCAATATTTTTTCCATCAATCATATATGTGGCGCCACTAAATAATGCTATGATCCCGTTGTTGACAAAACCAATTTTTACTGGATCCAAGTAATTAGTATCGTTTGTTCTTATAATTGTACCTTCTACCTCAAGAAAGGCATCAGCGGGTAAAAAGTATCTACTTGTGTCATGAACTTGTAGTTCAATTCTTCCACGTTGATCTGGTTGTTTTGCGTCATAGGAATAAAATTGATAATCACGTACAGATTCATCCTTAAGGACGGGTGCTTCCATGTCAAATGCTGTGTCGGATACGCGCTTGAACATTTTATTATAATTATTTTTCGTCTAACACGTTGATCACCGCCGCCGGAAAGTTCCACCTCGGGAAGTTCCACTTCCGGATATCAAACTTGAGATATTATTTCCAGATTCACCGAGTCCTTGATCTGCTAACGCCGCTAGTTTTTGATTTGCAGCCTGATTTATTATTTTACTAACATCTGCAGGCATCACCTCAGTACTTGCCAGTTTCACCGGTGGTTGTTGTTTTCGTCGCAATAATCGTGCTAGTCTTTCTTTGATCGCCGAGAACGCCTTACCAGCAACATTGACAATTGCACCAGGAGCTTTATCACGAACAATATCAATAGCCTTCATCGATAATTGTTTTGCAACAGGTGCTACTTTTGGAGCTATCCTCGTGAATAATCCTCGGATGACATCACCAAGTCCATTTCCGTAAATAACACTATAGATTGGTAATCGTGAGTTTACCGCTCTAACCTGTGTGGGTTTACGATGATTATCATGCACAATCATCTTATTTTATTTACCATTTATCTAACAACTAGTCATCAACGAGCTCATCAATAAGTTCTCGGTATACGCCAATATCCATGATACCACCTTGAAATAGTCGCCGACAAATATCAGCTGCTTCATTGGTTATTTCTGGTGAATTATTTCCGGCACGTTTTCCTCCTATGAGGACTTCTAACCGTGACACGTCATTGATGATATTATCAGGACATAAACCACGTCCTGTTTTAGGTTCATCTTGAGGTGTTTTAAATACTGGTGGTTGCATTACCGGAGTAAGTACTTCAGTGGTGGCCGGGGGTGATCCAGGTGGTGAATCTGTCGGTGTAAATGTCATTTTCGGTGCAGAAATTTTACGTAAAGGCGAAGGAATTTTCTTCGAGGGGGGTGATTTAAGTGACTCTTTAGCCTTTTTAATTTCCGACATCAACCTTTGCTGTGGCGAAGAAGATTGTTGTTGTTCTATTTGTTGCAGAGGTGGAGGAAGCTGATACTGGGAAGATTCTTCTTGTTCTAGTTGTTCCCGTCTCTCTCTATAAAGTCTTTTTATTTCTTCTTTAAGTCCTTCAAATTCTGGACCTCTAGCTTGTTTTTTGTTGTAATATACGCGATATATCCATTTAATGAAATTATCATCATTTATTTTTTCATAACCGGGTTTTAAAATACTAGATTTATTAGATATACTATTTAATATTGCTTCAGGTAATTTCTCTCTTTCAGTTTTTCTAATTTCCTCAACAACTCCTTCTTAAATTTTGCAATTAATTCTACGTTTTCTCCTGCTGGTTTGGATTTAGATGCAAGTTCTTTTCTCACATCGGCGACTTCAGTACGAAGTTCTTCAATGCCTTCAAGTATTTCCTCATCAACAGATGGAGGTTGAGCTGCAGCTATGCCAGTTGGAAGGTCTCGTAAAATCTTTTTTGTTTGTTTGGTTCTTCTTGCTGTTTTTTCAGCCTGCACCGCAGTTTGTTCTAATACCGGAAAAATACCCTTTTTCCTCTTCTCATCTTCCTCCGCAATATCTCCCCATATAGTTTTTTCAACAGCCGCCGCAGCTTTCTTAGTAGCTGCAGTGACGGGTTTAAATAGTTTTTTAGTGTCTTCTTCGTACTCAACTTTTGATTCTTGCTGCGCTTGCAGATTTTTTCTAAATGAGTCTCTGACAGGAAGAAATTTTTTAATTGTTTCTAATCGTTCTCGTGCTGTTCTTGCAGTATGAGATTCTGGATGTACCATTTTTATTATAACATAATAATTTAATTAATATCAGCAGAAGAAGAGCAGCAGAGAGGGTACCTACCAACGTTGGTCGTCAAAAAAAATAAACAAGAAATAAATAAACACGTAGAGTACTTTATTTTTTCAGCTACTATTTCGAACTGAGGTTTTATTAGCACAATCGGTCATTGCAAAAATAAACATCTCAAGGAAAGTTCATTTGTAAAATCTGGACCTTTCTACGAGATGATTTTATTTGTTTGTTTTATTTGTTTTGTCGGAATTCTATGGTCTGTTCACCCTCTCTGCTGCTAGTGCAATATGGTCACATTGTAAGCAGAATGAATAGCATCCAAATATTTCTGAATTTCGTGTGATTCATCAATGTCTGACCATTGGAACACTTTAAAATGAAGCAGTCTTCTGATACCATCCAGGCACCAGTGGTTACAACATCGTTTACGTAAAGGATGCAATTGGTCCTTGCGTTGGACTTGTACTTTGACAAACTCTTGGTAATGCGTTTTCTCAGCTCCAGAGGTACAGTCTGAATGTACTCTTCTAAACTAGACATTCACAGCAAGGGGACGTCCATTAATTATGTCAACAATTTTTAAGCAATTTTTTTTACCCCTCCCCCCTTGTCAACAACCTTCAAACTTTCAGTGACCCCCCCCCCATAAAATTATGTCAAATGCTTTTTACCCCCCCCCCCCCACTAACAATATTTTATACGGCTGGCTTTTATGCTAAAACTAGAATTATGGAAATTAAAAGGTCTGCAAATAAATTTTAATACATTTTTTTTTACTTGTTTAACATATTTCAAATTGACTATAACACTTTGAATTCATGAAAAAATCGAGACTTTATATTCTAGCTTCTATCATCTTCCCATGGGGAAGCCAAATGTCCCTCAATTGTTATAATGTGCATTGTGGTTGATTCATTAATTTCTTCAGATTAATACCATATGTGGTTAATCTGTCTACAGTCTACAATCTACACTGAATAAAAACAAAATATGATGATGCAAGACTATGACTTCCTTGGCAAGAGCTCAACCGGTTTAGGATTAAACTCGTGGGCTGTTGACGGGCGAGCGAGTGTGTGCCATACCAACGCACCGACTAATTTCCTATTTTTTGATTTATTAAATTTATTGTAAAAAAATAACATTGTTGACGTCAATTTCTCTTGAACTCCCCCCTCCCCCATGTCAACAATTGTCAAACTTCCTCACCCCCCCCCCCAATTTTGTCGACATAATTAATGGACGACCCCCAATGTCTTTCGTTTGTCGGAGGTAATAAATGTACTTTTTGCACAGACGTGATCGTACTCTAGTGGCGAATCCAAATTATTTTGTCACACACCACACATCATTCAGAATTTTCCTCTACAGGCAATAGTTGTTGTAAAAGATGTCGGTAATCCTCTAAGTCTACCTCTGTGATTCATTGTAGTATGAACACCTTATAAGTAGAACGACTCGCAACCAGTCTTCTGGCCCTTGGGTAGTTTATCAATGTCTGACCATTGGAACGTTTTCAAATGAATCAGTCCTCTTATAGCATTAAGGTACAAGTGGTTAAAATATTGGTGAAGTAAAGGATGCAGTTAATCTTTGCGTTTCACTGGTATTTTCTCGGTAAATGCGTTCTCTCAATACCACAGGCAAACCACAGGCAAACCATGAATGTTCTCTTGTAAAGTATCCATGAAGAGATTACTTCGGTCCCACTAAAGGTAAGTAGTGACAGTGTGGAGATCATCTATTACGTTCTAGGTAAGCCGCATCTTTCTTCTCCCACTCGGGAAGTGACACATTGCAACTGAAACGCCTTACTTTATTACCTTCGAACAAGTAGACAAATCCGACTCTGGCTAATTCTTTGGGGGGAGGTTTGGAAACGACTTCAAAGTCTCAATATTCAGACAAACGCACTGGGAACGAATTTTCTTTTCTCACAAGTTCATTTAGATGAGGGTACGGTGAAATCCGAAGTAATTTGCTCAGACATGGATGACATCCGTAGGGTGGTAGACGCATGGTTTCACGTTGAGGATTAAAAGCAGTAAAGAGTCCACGATAACAAGTGGCATCGCTTTTGCATCCGTCAGGTTTGACACGCACAGCATCACCATGGTAGGTGTAGTAGCAATAGTAATCATAGCGAAGTTCCCATGGTATCCTGATGAATCGCTTTGGTCACAGCGTACGGCATCGCTGCAATCGCAAGGCATAGCATCGTACTCGACTTGAGAATCCCCGATCTTGAATTGTGTGTCTGAACTTGAGTTGTGCTTCTCTGAAATAATTCTTTTTTTTTCTATTTTAACGGTTGTAGTCACAATGAACTATCAGTCTTTGACGTTTTCAATTTTATATGCTGACAATATTAGCGTGTCCGTACGGTAAAGTGAAGTGGTTGGGAGAACGTACTCGCTTCTGGTACACGATTTGATATATTTTTTCCATGGGTCGACTGACGATTTGGTGTGTGGGTAAACGTACAATTATGTGAGGTTCATAGGTGGTCAACTTAAAGTCCTGATACTCTTCAGAATGCAATGTTTCTTTCAACACGACAAAGTCATCACTTAACTAGTGCGATGAATTAGAGTCACTCCTTTCATTTATACTCCGTGTGCACTTCTCGTTGGTCCCGGTATTCGTAGCTATAATTTTTTTGAACCACCGTTAGCAAAAATTAGAATCTTGTCGGGGTGCTCGTCTGTCCAGGCTCCTAAACGGTCTCCTTCGATGTCAGGGTGACGTTGACCAAGACCATCGATGTAAATGTAACTTGTCCGTATCAAAATACAGCACACGATCTCGTAAATAATGTAAGGTTTCGGACAATTTTAAGCGAGCATGGGCTGTCACTTAGGCCGCAATGATGACATTTCCAAATTCGTCGGCCTGTAAAAAGTCCAGTTCTTTTTCGTAGCTGACTTAGATCAAGTCTTCAAGAAGGATGTTCACGTGTTTGATGTATTTCGGTTTGTCGTGACTCATCTGAAAGTAACGGGAAGGTTCTGTTAAATACTCCTTCTTGGGTAAACACGGTCGTTGCGCCATTTTCCTCCCACATGCAATTCAACATCAATTAGGCAAACTATCGCCTTCTTTCATTTTTCTCGATGTGGTCTAACGTGATGCCTTCCTGCTCAAAGTATTTCACTTTGAATTTCTTTTGGTCTTCGGGAGTGTGGCACCAGGAAGGATAGCCACTGGCTTATTGTTTCAGTTTCAAAAAGGCATCCACGAAATCCGCGAAAATGCCTTTAAGAGTCTCGTCACCCTTGTGAAAGTATTAAATTTCGTACACTTCTATCAGCTGGTATCCCAGGTCCAGAGCTTTAAACAATTCCACGTTAATCAACGTTCCTGTCAAGTACCGTTTTTCCTGAGTCTGATGACATGTTCCGTCAGCAATTGTGGGTGCCATGCAGAAAAGTCACAATATTTGCACACGTAATGATACAGCGAACACACGTCCAAGTATTGATTTCTTCTCCGTTCTCCTCGTCAGTGTAGTACAGCAAACAGGTGACATTCGTCCGTCCTCCATACAAACTGTTCCACGGGTTCCGAGGGTCCATCAGCCTGTAACTTTCCACAATGCTTTTAAACTCTGGATCTGTTTTCAAACGATGATCTTTAGGTTTTCTAGGTCCCAGCTATCCACAGAATAATTTCCATGGGTCTTTTCGCCGCCGACGTTTCGGGCATGTTGGATCCATTTGTCTTCCTTACCGCACAGGTAATGTAGCCAGCGTTGGGCTTTGGACGATTATCGACTTTTGACAAAATTGGTTGTTTGAGGGCGGTTGACAGCCGGGGTCTTCTCTGGCACGAATCGTTTGCGGTACACTAAGGAACACGCTTTGGCAATGGTGCAGGCTTTTTTCAAAGGATCGATTCCTCCGTGCTCCATGAACAATTCTCGATATTGTCCACAGCAATGCTGTAACATTTCCACGTCCGATCGACCAAACTTTAACATTTCTTCCTGAAAGTTAAAGGGGACCGAGGCGTGAGTTTGGTACCAAGTGTAGAAAGCTTCTCGTTGTTCAGTGTGCATGTTGTCGGGGTCATAGTAGTGAGCATCAGGCAAATGGAGTAGAACGGTGTGTTGATTGGCTTCGGTATTGAAAAAGTGCGGAAAAGAGCCTATGGCCAATTCTCGCATTCCAAATGTTTAAGGCATTCGACTCAAAGGCATGGCCAAGTAACTCATAGAATCTTTAAACTGCACCTGTCCTACTTGCATGGAAATGATTTTGGCTCCGTTCAAAGCGACTTTAGAACCTTCGGTACTTTGTTCCGTATAATATTTCAGAATAAATTGTCCATCGTGCCCCGATAAATTGTGAGCCATAACCGTGGCATAGCGATGGCAATCTCCATAACGTTTGATGTCCTCTTGACTCCACGTCTCGTCGATGGGGTCTAAGATCCATTGTGCAAAATCGGTCAATTTATTCGGTCCTCGAGATATTTTTTTCACGTCCTCCAAGAATCTTGCTATATAGTCACATTTCTCACAGTAATAACTGTATCCCAGGAATCCGGAGATACTGGTGATGGCATAGAAATGTTCATCGTGATGATAGACGTGAATGTATTTTCCAGTTTTGAAATCTTTTCCTCGAAACAACAGTTTTTCACGCACTTCTTGAGGATGAACTTTCAATGTGTAGCGTGGAGCGAAGACATCTTGCAATTTTTGCATTTCAGGATGCCACAGGGTGTGTCTTTGGATAGGCCAGCATGTTGTAACAGAAGTTCTGCTTGTCCTTGTTGTTTGGCTCGGTTAGATTGTTGAATAATTTTACAGGCTCTTTTCCATTCTGCCATGTCGCTCTTGTCGGCATACGTTCGTCCTACGACGCTGGCACGAGCTAAACATATCTCGTCATGAGTGTTGCTAATTTGCATGAGGTAACGTTTGATACTGCGAAGGTTATCCACCAATAACACTTTTCTGCGTTGTCCGGTCCCTTTGGGAAGATAAACGGGGGACAAGTACAGTGTCGCTTTTCCATCGGTGATGTGAAACTTGTCGTGCGACTGCTGTACGTGGTGAATCTTGTCGATGACTTTAGGAGGTGTGAGCTCTGCTGGTCTGCTAAACTCGATCGAAACAGAGGACTTCAAACTGTCGTGGTGAATGGAAAGTGCCAAGCGATCATCATTGTTGGCCGACATTATCGTTTTAGTGTGATGCAATCTGTAAAGAATATGAAAGTGCAGTTTTCTTGAAGAATGTTATTCTATTCGCAAATAAAGTGCTTTTAAACCACGAAACACAATGAAAAGTTAAATTTTTTCGTGAAAAAGGCGCAGTTTTCAAACAGCGTTGTTGTCCAAGTCACAGTGACTCGTAACGTTGCTTCCAATTGACTGGTCATACATGTACTATATAATAACTACAAGGAAGGACACTTCTCTCCTTTCTCGCGCGACCCATTTAAGAATAAATGCTGTTATTTCAAGCTACATTTTGCGTAGCGTAATAAATTTGGTACCGATGTTTAGCCCAGGCATTCGATTTTGTACTCGTATCCAAAGTTTGGCTTACTATCATACCTTTAAGGAATGACAGACCATTTTCGGGGGCCCGAGTGGTCTAAAGCGCTCTCCGTTACGGATCACTGCCATCTTACCTCTGTCTGCGTAGGTTTGAGTCTCGGATTCGGCCAATGTGGGTGGGTGTGTGAGAAAGCTTGCCAGTAGGTTCTCGAGAGTAGGTGGTTCTTTCCGTGGTTCTTCCTCCACCATTAATACTGGCCGCCATGTATAGCCTATCGTGTGCTGCAAAATGGCGTTAAACCCTACAACAACAACAACAACAACAACAGGCCATTTTCCCACGCTACTGCTCGACATGGCCGTGATCGTGCCCGCTTAATGTGCAAGAACAACGCGCTGAATGAAATTCTACCTTCTCATTGGCCAACTGAAAATAAGTTATAAATAGTATTTATTATATAGTACCTGTATGACAGGTCAATTATAAGCAACAATACGAGCCCCCGTGGTCCAAGTCGCAGAGATAGTCGTACAGTAGCCCGTTGATTAAAACTATCTCTACCACAGTTATTATTATTATTATTATTATTATTATCATTAACTTTAGGAATCCACCACTACAACAAGTTAATGACTTCAATACATGACAAAATTTTCATTAAAGAAAAATTCAAATAATACACATTACAACTATTAAAAGTGCTTTTGATATATGGTCATCCACGGAATGAAAATTGTATATATGGTTCCGCAACCTGCCACAGTGCAAGTACGGTCGTCAAGGGAGATAAATAATAGCCACTTTAACAGTTACACTTTGTCGAAATCGAGGTGGCTTATGTAAGCAAACGGGTTGATTCATCTTTTGTGACATATTTGGTTGCATCATCTGTTCCAGGGATCATGGGTGGTTCCATGTGAAAGCCTACCTTTAGAACATATTTGTTTTTAAACTGAACCAGAGAGGCAACTAGCAGAAAAAGGCAGTTACACGCGCACCTGCTGTCTGCCATAACTACGTCTACACATTAACAGGCACTAAACAGGTAAATTTCTTGGCACAAAACTGGATCCTCTCATTTAATTTCACGTAGTTTAATTTTAGGCTATATACATTTTTGCTTCAGCAGCGTTGATTTTTACAAATGTGACGATTATGCAGCCTAATCATGAGCATTGGAAAAGAGAATATTTTAGTTGATGGCAAGGCAAAATAAAGATGGCCGACACATTTTTAATTTGAAATAAACTAAAGTTTAGCCCGCATTTTGTGTATTGAGCGAATATTTTAAATAGACAGAAGGGTCGTACAGCGTTTTTTATATTAAAAAATACAGAAATTGAAAATAGATACCGACTTTGAATTATGTTTTAAAGAAAGAGAATTTACAGTGGTTATTGATTTTGCTGAAAAATAAAAAAGTTCTCTCGGCTACTAAGCAAAAGGTACTAAAATGGCTCTCCATGTAGGCGTGTCTCAGTCCTACTTGTTTCCCGTCACGAAGAAATTAGATTTTTCGGTTTCATTAGCAGGTTCAAGTATTACCGACCGCTAATTTGATTTTTGTTAGAGATATTCACAATTTTTTTATTTTAACACAAACAATAACTGCTGTATACATTTCGATTTTTAAATGGGCAAACCAGTAATTGAACAGACCAATTAGAAATGGCCATGGGACAGGTTTCCAGTTTCACTGTAGGATATGGTTTTTTGAAACACTAGAATTTGTTCAGAAGGCATGAAGGAAGTCTTTTTTTTTCATCCAATAAAATACGTTGATTTGTAATTTTAATTATGCAGATAAATAAAAAATCAAACCAAATTTAAAATATTTGTATTAAAAACAATTTTAATAGTTTATTTAACAAGATAAACTGCATGATAACCATTAAGAACCTGTGCAAATCAGGTGAATTTTTTTTTTTTTTACTTATTAAAGCTATGTTAAAAATTCAAATCACACACACACACCACACCTTGTTGTCTTTACTTCAAGATGCTTTTTGACGGTTATACAGTAATTCTTTGTGGATGAAGTCAGTACTTGATGATGTGCACATTACCAATTCTCAAACAGTTTGGAGAGATCTTTATTTATGAACAACAGAAACTGGTATATACATTGGTGTGGGATAGGGAAATCATATTTGACAGTCAGAATGTTTGGACAGGAATAAAAGGTTTTGAGAGTTCCCACTGGTGTGGGATAGATAAATCATATTTGATGGTCAGAATGTGTGGACAGGAATAAAAGGTTTTGAGAGTTCCCACTGGTGTGGGATAGGGAAATCATTTGACAGTCAGAATGTGTGGACAGGAACAAAAGGTTTTGAGAGTTCCCACCCAAAAAATATGATCCCAGAGGTATAATTTCCCAATCCCACATCGACACACATGATGGATTAGATTAATCTCATTTATCAATAGCTAATAGGTTAGTATAAAGATGGCATATCATTATTGTTGACTTTAAAAATACAAAGTACTTTGGAAAGAGCATAAGAAGTTTATTTTACTCAAATCATTTTTTGTATTCAGGGATTAGTTTTAAATATGGCATAATGTATCTTTTCAGTTCTAAACATGCAAGAAACATGGCAGACTTTCATACTGTTTTAAGTATGACCATGTCAGCTATAGTGTTAATTAGTGCCCTCAGGTGTGATAAATGTTTCAACATGCCTTTCTCATATGTGCAGACTGTATTACACACACGGATGTATATAAGAATGAGAGAAAGCCTTTCCTAGTTTTTACCTTCAGGTGAAACCAGTAGACAATTTTATACTTAACCTCAAAACAATAACATTTTTTACTCCACTGGAAAAAAAAGTTAAATTACTTTTGGAAAAAATGAATGACAGTCTGATTTTTTGTCATTTCGAGGTATTAAACCATATTTTGATGTTAAATGCACAATTACCATATATATTTGATTTTAAGTCAGAGTCCAACTACAAACTGCACACACCCAGATCTGCCAGTTTATTATACTATGGCAGATCAGGATCTTTGTTACCATATATACATGATTTTAAGTCAGAGTCCAACTACAAACTGCACAGATGCTATGGCAGATCAGGATCTTTGTTGTTTGCAGTTAGACTTTCAAGTGAGCATATCTGTGTCATTGTAACAGGGTGTTTGGGTGGATTGTTGGAGAGGAATCTTTACCAGTCCTTAAGGTTTTTGGTTATCATTATTAACACATTAACCCCTGGAGCTTTTTGTCATGTTTGCCTAAAAATCGAGTAGGAAACACATTTTGAAAGCTATTTCTGAATAGACTCTAAAACACCGAATCTCCGGTCATCTTTCAATAAAATACTGGACAGTGGTGTTAGAAACATCGATTTTTGTTGACTATTTGACTCGCGCATGAGCAGAAGGGTAAAAGTTGGACTTCTTTTTTTTTTTTTGTTGCTAAACGGAGCCATTATTTTTGTATGGAGACCACTCTCTATTCCAAATGCCCATCTTATCCTACTTTTTGCAAAGGCTCATCTGTCTGTTCGCAGTTCATACCAGTTTTCCTAAGATCTGAGACCAAAAAGTCTAAAATCCGGACACAAAATCAGATTCCGGCCATGGGCAAATTTTGGGTTTAAAAAAGTCAGGTAAAAAAAATGAGGTTTTTCTATCTGTATTTTGTAGTGCAACTAGATATTCCAGATTATTTGGTATCATTGTAGAGCTACATCTGTCTACCTTTCTATAATACCACCCACTTTAGTGTATCATGCATGACCATGACGCTACAGAGCTCGGCAGTAGGCTACTACCTCCTGCCCCGTAAAGTCGTCGCTAGGGGTTAATGTGTTAAGGAGATGACTGATCATGGCGATATTGCCTAGATCCAGTAATTAATAACAAAATGTGAAATTAATGGAATAACAGAGTTCTGAGCAGAGATATAGAATAGAATAAGCCACAATATGTACAATATAACAGTTTAATCAATTACATAAACAAAAATGGAACAAATTTCATCATATAATTGAGTGACAGATCAAGATCAGATTGCCAGGCATGACAACATCACCTAGTTCTTCCTGTCTTTCCCAAATTACTGCTGGTGATCAGTCAATGTTTCCGTGTCTTTCCTTCTCTTTCTGCTTTCTCTTGGGTCATCAGATCTTGATTATGGACTGCTCTCTCTTCCCACTTTGCAGTCAGGTGTTTGTGAACTATTTCCTTTAACTACAAATGATAATACCCAACATGTCAGGGTCCTTCTCGTGTGATGAACAGATATTTCAACTCTCTCTTTATGTCAGACATCATCTATTGAAAATCAACAGAACTGGCTAATGTGGACATTTGCAACCTAATATTGATACACAATCCTATTGATTGTGAATTTATGCCCTTTCTGTTGCCATCACATTCCTACTGAGGACCTGACATAATTAAACTGCTTTAGATAAACCATTGCACCCTACTGTGGCTATAAATTTACCAGCTGGTGTTCATTCTTAATGCTTTACTGTCATTTCAGTTGGAAAGGATTCACAATTTAATTACATACAAATTAATGGACTTCACTCCTTGTCCTAACCAGGTTAATTTGCAGATTAGTGATTCATTGACAAGGGTTGTTATTGCCAGGGGTGGATGTGGGAGATAAGCACCCACTTCCCTTGTAAATCCCCCAGTGGCTTGCGTCTGATATAGCCTCTGACAACCGAATCCAGCTGCAGGCCTTCATGAGTGGCAGAACCTGTTTAAACTGACTGGAGAAGGGATGACAGGTGAGTTTCTGTTGCCTCAAAACCAGACGCTTCACGTAGATGGAGCTCGTTAACCTTAAGTGGTTGCCCGTTTAGGAGAAGGTAAACTCCGATTTCATACCTTCGCTGCCTTGTGTCTATACCCTCTCTTGGGAAAGGCTAAGGGAGTAAACCCCAACAGAAAATCCAGAGATGGAGTCCCTAAGGCAACTTGGCATTGCTTTGAGTGTCATCTCGGCAACTCCTGCAACATAGCTGGTGCCATGATGTATCGGCTTGTCCTTTCCCTTGGATCCATCAGCTGCATGGAGGGGGGAATCAGCTGCATGGGTAATAGCTGATTTTCCCTATCACCCTGCCCAGGCTTGCGTCATGGAGAGGACACTCGAGCTTTGCTCCACAGCTTTGACACAACATGGGAAGCAGCAGTTTACCAGTTATAAATCACCGCTTGATTGGCGTAGAGTCAGACACCAAGGGTTGCTTCTGATGGTGGGAGAGAACAACAGGTCTCACTGGACAGCTACCGCCCAGCTCAAGCTGGGCAGCCCCCAGACAATAAGTTTCAGTCTCGCCACAGTTCGCCTGCCTTGCTGGGTGCGTAAGGCTTAAGGTACGCGAGTACCTGACAAGCGGACTGCAACTACTGCACCAAGAAATAACAAAAGAAAACCAGCAAGGAAACCTTCAATCCTTAAGCTAGGTACCTGGAATGTCCAGACCATGCTGACTGGGCTCTCAGATGATCTCCAAACAATTTTCGAAAGACTTCAGTCATCAACGATGAACTTACAAGACTCCAGGTCAACATCACCTCACTGCAGGAGACATGGCTACCATATTCGGGTTTCACAGAGAAAAGATCTACATGTTCTTCTGGCAAGGAAAGAGCGCCAATGAAGCCAGAGAGTTTGGTGTTGGATTTGCGGTCAGGAACACTCTGCTGGGGATGATAAGACCCTGCCAACAAGGAAACAGAAGACTGCTATCCTTCTGCCTCCACACCACAACTGGGTCTGTCAACCTGATCAGTATTTATGTTCCCACACTAAGCAGGATGAGTTCTACATGAGTTAGACTTGCTCATTGACAATATTCCAAAGGAAGAAAACTTGATATTACTGGGCGACTTCAGTGCTAGAGTGGGTGCCGACCATGACCATTGGTCTTCCTGTCTTGGCAAGTTAGGCGTTGGGAAGATGAATGAGAACGGGCAGCATCTCCTAGAGGTGTGCTCATACCATGACCTCAGCATCACCAATTCATTTTTTCAGACAAAGCCACAGCATAAAGCATCTTGGAAACATCTCTGGTCCAGACACTGGCACCAGCTGGACTTGATCATTACAAGACGGTCTGCCATGAAGGGTGTGCTTCTTAACTGTACCTTCCATAGTGCTGACTGCGACACCAACCACTCGCTAGTGTGCTACAAAATGAAGCTTCAGCCGAAGAAGATTCACCGCTCTGGGCAAGAGGGTAAACCACGCATTGATGTAAAACTTCATATCCAGACAAGGCTGAAGAAGTCACCTATGCCCTCTCCAAGGCATTTGATTCAGAACATCCTAATGGCAGTGCCAAAGAGAGATGGGATCACATGAGAGAGACTGTGTACAGCACAGCCACATGGATCTTTGGTAAGACGCAGTCAGAGAACAATGACTGGTTTGAGTCTAACTCTGTCACACTCATGCCAGCTGTAGAAGAGTGCCGCAGTGCTCACCTGGAATACAAACGATTCCCTTGCCAGAAGACACTACAGGCATTCAGGTCTACCAGAAGCAAACTGCAGAGATTAGCACCGCAGTGCACCAGTGAATACTGGCTTCAGCTTTGTCAGAGCATCGGAAATATCAGAGGCATGTATGATGGCATAAAGAAAGCAATGGGTCCCATGATAAAAGTGACAGCACCACTGAAGTCTGCCTCAGGTGATACCATCCACAACAAGGGCAAGAAGATGGAACATTGGGTGGAGTACTACTCTGAAATGTATTCCAGAGAGAACCACGTGACCAACAATGCCCTGAACGCCATTGAAAACCTCCCTTTCATGGCTGAACTGGATGAGAAACCTACTGTAGCCGAACTAAAGCAGGCCTTAGAGAAACTGTCCTCAGGTAAAGCCCCAGGGTAGGATGGCATCCCAGCAGAAGTCGTTAAGTGCGGCTGCAGTGTGCTGCTCACACACCTGCACAGTCTCCTCTGCCAGTGCTGGGATGAGGGTGCAGTGCCTCAGGACATGAGAGATGCCAACATCGTAAACCTGTACAAGAATAAGGGTGACAGAAGCGACTGCAACAACTACAGGGGCATATCCCTTCTCAGCATTGTGGGTAAAGTCTTTGCATGCGTCATCCTGAATAGACTGCAGATGCTTACTGACAGAATGTATCCAGAGTCGCAGTGCGGGTTCTGCGCAGAGAAGTCCACAATCGACATGATCTTCTCCATCGGGCAGCTGCAGGAGAAATGCAGAGAACAACACATGCCCCTCTTCCTGGCCTTTATAGACCTCACCAAGGCGTTCAGTCTGGTCAGCAGAGATGGACTATTCACAGTCCTGGCGAAGACTGGATGCCCTCCAAAGCTGTTAAGCATGATCCAGTCCTTCCACGATGACATGAAAGGCATAGTGCGGTATGATGGCTCAATGTCCGACCCCTTTGACATCCATAGCTAAGTGAAACAGGGCTGCATCCTTGCCCACATGCTCTTCAGCATCTTCTTCACTTTCCTGCTCAAGCACGCCTTTGGGACATCCACAGAAGGAATCTACCAGCACACTTGATCGGATGGCAGACTGTTTAACCTGGCACGACTGAAGGCAAAGAAGAAAGTGTTTGAAGCAACCATAAGGGACATTCTCTTCGCAGACAATGCCACTCTAGCCACTCACACAGAAGCTGAGCTACATCGCCTGATGGACCACTTTGCCAAAGCATGCGATGAGTTTGGAGTGACCATCAGCCTAAAGAAAACAAACATGATGGCTCAGGACGCGGACCCCACCCCAAGCATCATCATCAGCAACTACAAACTTGAGGTAGTCAGTCAATTCACGTACCTCGGCTCTACCATCACGAACAACCTCTTGCTCGATGCAGAGCTCAACAAGCAGATTGGAACAAACTCTCTCCAGGTTGTCACAGAGAGTGTGGAACAACAGCATGCTGACCCTAAACACTAAGATCTCCATGTACTGTGCCTGCATGCTAAGCACTCTCCTGTACACCAGCTAACCTGGACTCTGTATGCCTCACAAGAGAAAAGACTGAGCACCTTTTACATGCAATGCCTCGGATGCATACTCGGGATCACCATGAGCAGTCGAGTAACAAACAGCGAGGTGCCTGAATGTGCCAAGATTCCTAGCATGGTCACGCTCCTCCCCCAATGTCGCATGAGATGGCTGGGCCATGTGTGTCGGATGCATGACGGGTGGATCCCCAAAGACATTCTTTATTCAAAAGGTTGATTGGACGGCCACATCTCCGCTTCAAGGATGTCTGCAAATGCGACTTGAAAGCCCTTGATATCGATGTCAACATCTGGAAAGAGCTTGCTGTACACAGGTCCAGCTGTCGACATGCTCTGATCACGGGTCTGAAAGCCGGTGAGGACAGATACACTTGCTAGCTGATGAAAAGTGATCGCAGAGGAAGAAGAAGCAGTCCAAACCACACCAGACTCAGCCTTCAAGTTCAGCAAGGACTGCCACTCCCATGTTGGGCTACATAGCCACAGCAGACGCTGCACAACCACCAACCGGGACATCTCTCATGGGCACACTTCTATTGTTTCTCGAGACTAACGGATGCCAACCCACCAACCAACCAGTGATTCGTTGACAATGATTTCCAGACACAGGAAAATCAATCCTCAGCATAAATGAAATAAATCATTCAAGACATAATTTACATATTCACACAATTTGCATTGGAAGAAATGCATGGAATCTTACATGATTCTTTTACGTACCAAATCTCTAAACCTAAACTGGTTCTTGTAATGAAATATTAAAAGACATTCTTGCAACACAAATCATAAAACATGCACTGTTATTCCTGAACACAAGGGGAAAAATAAAGCATGACTTTAAAATGAATAAATTCAGCAATAATTGCTGCCTTACATCAGTGAATTAACATTGTGTACAGTTGAGACTAACCTCGGCTTCATCTGAACCCTAGCTCATTTAACATTAGAGAATTCTCTCTGTTCCTCTCTGGATATGGATCTCTTTGTGATGGAAGAACACTTTCTGCTCCCATAGTCAAAACTTCCCCTTCAGCAGAAAACTTGGACTGTTTAATTTTGTTAAGGGACATATTCTAAAACCCTTTAATTCCATCTGGGAATACACACCCTCATTTAGATTAACCAATCAGGATTACTACTTTACCTGCCAGAATTCTTATCAGTTCCATAGAAGTTAGAAAATTCTTCCTATAGTCTGCCTTTGTTAATATTCATTCTGGAAAATATCATTTATGACACCTGTTCCAAATGGACATCAATTTCCTAAAATATTCTCTGGTTTAAATCAACTCTGGACAGTTTACTGTTATGACCTGATACTGACATCACTCTCTATCTGTCTGGCTAACTGTTAACAAGTAGGTCCTAACTAAACCTCAATTCATACCCGAAACAGAACAGATTCTGTCTCTCTCAGTCAACAATGTATTGTGGAGACTAGCCAATACAATAACCTTAATTTATGTGTTGCACTGACCACAAAAGAAAGCAATTTGACATACTACAGATTATTCTTTAGAAGTTGGCATCATAAAATTAATTTATTTCGTTAATCATAATCATAATTGCCCTTCATTGGCAGTGTAATCGCATAGTGTATTCATGATTACAAATGAATTAGACCAAAAAAATCATTAATTGTATTCTTAATAATTATAAGAATAATTAAAGTTTCCACAAACAAAAGTCCATGAATGTTGACTATTACAATAAGGAATGGGGAATTTTAGGTAGACATTATACAAGTGAATTTTTCTATTTAAAAAATACTGTGTTTTGTTGTTTTAGGTGAGTTAGAAACTCTTTCATCAGATATAAATTAGCATTGAAATAGACATCAAATAAACACACCTTGAGCAGACTACCAAGTTTATACAGCAAAGGTGAGAAGTTTAGAAGGAACATATGAAAAAAAGATTTTGTCGTGTGGCTTTTTGTAATTGTTCATTGTGAAGTTGATGTTTCAACATGGCTTCTTCTATGTTCAACCACTTTGGGCCATTAAAGTCATTGCTGTAATTGTAATTGTAATGAAGCACCTGTAATCCCTCCCATACCCAGTAATAGTCCAAGCACTCTAGTGAAGCACAAGGTGATGACAGTCATGTGTGGATAAGATGGCATGAATTTATGGGTATGTGAAGATATGAAGTGACCTTTTGGGTAACATAACAACCTCTTAAGAGACTTTGTTTTTTTTAAAGAAAATATAAGCTAGATGTTAAGTAATTAAATTTCAGCCAGTGACCAGATAAGGGATGATTTAATGTCTAACATGGAGTTCATGAATAATATGTATGGCACTAAAAATAAATTCTGTGTGAAAATATGTAAGAATTCTTTTTAACACTACATGTCTATCATCGAATGTAAAATCAGCTGCAGTGTGTTTTTCCCAATGCCATGCAGACATTTAAGAAATAGGTGTTCTGGACAGGTACTGATCTCACAATTCTTGGATTATGAGTCCAGTGCTCTACCAACTGAGCTACTGTGGCATTCTGAAGAATAGTGTTTGTGTTGTGTGGTTTAACACCATTTTTCAGCACACGATAGGCTATACATGGCAGCCAGCATTAATGGTGGAGGAAGAACCTGGGAAAACCCCGGAAAGAACCATCGACCCACGAGAAGCTACTGGCAAGCTTTCTCACGTACCCACATTGGCTGAATCTGAGACTCGAACCCACGCAGACAGAGGTGAGATGGCAATGATCTGTAACGGAGAGCGCTTTAGACCACTCGGCCACTTGGGGCCCCCTGAAGAATAGTAAGGCTAGTGCTGATTATTTTCATGACCATATAGGTTAACATATTTTAGGATGGAGTGACCCTGGGCTTAATAACTGTCCCCTTGACCAACACAACAAGAGAGGAAAATAATGTAGATAGGTCAGTATTTGCATTAACTGAAGGATTAAATGCATGATCAGGCAAGTGCAACTTTATTGTAGTGGTTGATTAATGGGAGGAAAAAATCCATTGTCAGGCAAAACTGTTGCCATAAACAAATTTCAGAGGGCAAAGTAAAATTTTCACATGCCTAGAAATTAATACAAAATATGAAGGGAAAATCAATTTGTGTAATGAAGGGAAAATCAATTTTTTTTCCAAAATGTTGAAGAGTTTGTTTAGGCAATTATGTCATTTTAGAATTTGTCAAGCCCTGTTATTGATAGTCCTTATAATTGTGCAAGAGGTCAGTTGCAGTTTCAAGGAATTGTTCTGTTTAAGCTTTTAGGACCCAAAATTATGGATTGATTCTATGATGATTCATATAACAGTCATATATATACATGTAATTGTTAAAAAATAGTTCTCTAGACAATATTTATAGGAATTCTAATGATTTTGTTTCTTTTCTTCACAGATTAATTTTTATTTAACATTATGTGAATAAAATGATTTGACATAATTTTGTATCTATTATTACATTCTGAAGGAAAATAAAAACAAAAATAATAAAATGTATCATACATCTATGTAATTGCACATATTTAAATTAATTTTATGCCATATACCATATATACACACTCATAAGTCAAGTCAAACTGCAAACTACAATGATCCTGATCTGCCTTAGTATAATGCATCTGCAGATCAGAGTCTTCCTTTTGATTACTCCTAACAAGCTGCACAGACCCAGATCTGCCAGTTTATTATGTGATAGGAGATCTGGGTCAATGCAGTTTGTAATTGGACTCGTCTTATAAGTGAGTACATATGGTATTATCTTTTATAAGTCAAATCCAACTGCAAACTAAAATATCAGTATTTGCTGTTGCATAACGTACTGGCAGATTTAGGTCTATGCAGTTTGTTCAGTACTAATTAGTAGAACAAACATCATAGACCCTGATCTGTGAACATATTATGTAAAGGCAGTTCAGGGTCAATGTTATATGCAATTGGACTCAACTTGTTTACAGCAAATGCATTGATATTTGACATGAGGTGTCAAAGTGTTAACACATTTAGCTTGAGGGAGTTTTAGATTTCTTAGCTGAGATGGGGTAAAAATTAAAATAAATCTCTTTGGTTTCTCCTAAGAGCAATCCAAAAGAAAGTTCAATTAACTGTGCATAATTTTCTAATTGCTATAGTTGGTTAAGTACCTGGAAGAATGTTCTTTTTAGAGACTGACTACTAACATGACATGCATGGAGAGATTAACTAATTTTTGGTTAAAGATTCAACCAATTAGCCACACATTTTGATCAATGTTGAATTTATCCTAAGTTTTGTAAGCTAAACTTTTCTGTTTGCTACTTTGGTGGAAGTGGAGAGGAAGACTAAAATCTGGATAGGAGATCTGAACCAGGTATTGACTACTTTTTAACTTTAAAATTAGTTCTCAGAATAAATTAATTTTTTTGCTAAGACCTTGTGGGTGTACATACCGACTGGAAGAAGGTTACCATTCCAATAGTAGAAAAGTGTGTTTATGTGTGATTTGGATTTTTAACGTAGCTTTAACAATTTTTCAGTCATATCGCTACAATGTCTGCAGTGTGACAGTTTATAGTGATGTCTAGCACAGCGTCATCATGCCGCAGACATGTAGCATGATGTCCCACCCAGTCACATTATTCTGACACCAGGCCAACTAGTCCTAACACTAACCTCTTAATGCTGAGCGCCAAGTGAGGCAGTGTTAGTACCATTTTTGTAAGTCTTTGGTATGACTCGGCCGGTGATCGAACCCATCACCTCCTGCATCCGAGGTTGGACGCTCTAACCACTAGGCCACCAGAGTGGTAAGAGTAGAAAAGTGTTAAAAAGGCACAGTTGACCTCTGGATAACCCATACAGACAATTCTGGTTGCCCAGGAGGAACATGAGAATCATTGATCGTCCATCATAACATCTTTAATTACTCGGCTATTCAAAATTAAGCATGTTATTTTCTTGTAATCATGCAAATAGTATGTTTTTATCTGTTTCTTGTTTTTGGATAGTCTGCTTGAATGATCTTGGCAAACATGCATGTACTTAACTATATTTAGAACTGTTGGCATCAAAAGCTGGTTGTCCAGATGGTTTTGAACTTTTACCCACTTGGTGGCCTACTTCTAAAAAAATTATCTGACTACTGGGCAATGGAATTTTATACCTTGGCACCCCATGCAATGTAAAGATGTCACTATGGTTGAATGTGTTCATTCTATCTCACAGTCCTTTCATGAGAGAAAATGTATATTTTATATAGCAATATAATGCAGACACATTTTTTACCATGTAAAGTGTGCACCCAGCTGCAGTGTATGATGAATGGTATGGACCCTGACCCTATATGATGAATGGTATGGACCCTGACCCTGTATGATGAATGGTATGGACCCTGACCCTGTATGATGAATGGTATGGACCCTGACCCTGTATGATGAATGGTATGGACACTGACCCTGTATGATGAATGGTATGGACCCTGACCATGTATGATGAATGGTATGGACCCTGACCCTATATGATGAATGGTATGGACCTTGACCCTGTATGATGAATGGTATGGACCCTGACCCTGTATGATGAATGGTATGGACCCTGACCCTGTATGATGAATGGTATGGACCCTGACCCTGTATGATGAATGGTATGGACCCTGACCCTGTATGATGAATGGTATGGACCCTGACCCTGTATGATGAATGGTATGGACCTTGACCCAGTATGATGAATGGTATGGACCCTGACCCTGTATGATGAATGGTATGGACCCTGACCCTGTATGATGAATGGTATGGACCCTGACCCTGTATGATGAATGGTATGGACCCTGACCCTGTATGATGAATGGTATGGACCCTGACCCTGTATGATGAACAGTATGGACCCTGACCCTGTATGATGAATGGTATGGACCCTGACCCTGTATGATGAATGGTATGGACCTTGACCCTGTATGATGAATGGTATGGACCCTGACCCTGTATGATGAATGGTATGGACCCTGACCCTGTATGATGAATGGTATGGACCTTGACCCTGTATGATGAATGGTATGGACACTAACCCTGTATGATGAATGGTATGGACACTGACCCTGTATAATGAAATGATGAATGGTATGGACCCTGACCCTGTATGATGAATGGTATGGACCCTGACCCTGTATGATGAATGGTATGGACCCTGACCCTGTATGATGAATGGTATGGACCCTGACCCTGTATGATGAATGGTATGGACCCTGACCCTGTATGATGAATGGTATGGACCTTGACCCTGTATGATGAATGGTATGGACACTAACCCTGTATGATGAATGGTATGGACACTGACCCTGTATAATGAAATGATGAATGGTATGGACCCTGACCCTGTATGATGAATGGTATGGACCCTGACCCTGTATGATGAATGGTATGGACCCTGACCCTGTATGATGAATGGTATGGACCCTGACCCTGTATGATGAATGGTATGGACACTGACCCTGTATGATGAATGGTATGGACCCTGACCCTGTATGATGAATGGTATGGACCCTGACCCTGTATGATGAATGGTATGGACACTGACCCTGTATGATGAATGGTATAGACCTTGACCCTGTATGATGAATGGTATGGACCCTGACCCTGTGTGATGAATGGTATGAATCCTGAGCCTGTTAGTAGATCTCAGTCTGTATCGTCTGCATTTGGATGAACAGAAAGTTTGTTTATAAAAATGGAACTCTCAGATAACTCGGTTTGAATTGAAAACGTTGGAAATAAATAAGTCCTATTATAACAATGTACATGTATGAAAGAAATAAAAATGCTGGTAGCATGTTTTCCTCACTTCTAAAGTTTTATTACCTGGATATGCTTTTGTATGATGCACCAATAGATCAGCATCAAAACTTCTTGCTTCCAGCCGTAAGTGGAGAATTGATCTACCAGTGCATTGCATGAAGGCATATCTTTCAGTTCATTGTTTATAGTAACTTGCATTTAAGTCAAGTCAAGCTGTAAACAACAAAGACCCTAATCTGCCATAGCATAATGTGCCTGCAGACCAGGGTTTATGTAGTTTTGTTCTACTGATTGCTCATAACAAACAGCATAGAGCCAGCGCTTTTGCAATGGCAGAAGTTTTTGCAATGACAGATCTGGGTCTTTTGAACAGTTTCATTTGGGCTCATCTTGTGAGTATATATGGTAGATTACTTATATAAATATATATATATATATATATATATATATATATATATATATATATATATATTGTTATTGTTGTGGGGTTTAACACCATTTTTTAGCACATGATAGGCTATACATGGCGGCCAGTATTAATGGTGGAGGAAGAACCCGGGAAAGAACCACTGACCCACGAGAAGCTACTGGCAAGCTTTCTCACATACCCACATTGGCTGAATCCTAGACTCGAACCGCCGCAGACTGAGATGAGATGGCAGTGATCCGTAACGAAGAGTGCTTTAGACCACTCGGGGCCCCTATATATATATATATATATATATATATACTCATTCTTGTCCTTGTTAACGTTACATTGTCAGAATCATGCAGTATTTTTATGATGCTGAACACCTTCATATTGCACATACATGAACGACACATGTGCCTAAAGGTAGTATAGTGTATTAGGAACTACTTTATTAATAAACCATGTAGACTCATGTAGTAGACATTTTAGGTTTTGTTTGTGAATGAACTAAAGCAGCTGTTTCGTCCATTTGAAAATAGAGATGATAAAATTAACACTGTGGACGAACTTGCAAACAAGTGAACATAATATTCACAATGTCAACAACAAACATGAGAGACTTAGTTATTGAAAATACCAATCAGATCATTGATTTATTTATTAAGGAGAATATCTTTTCAGAAGTAGAATGGTTCTGACTATGACCATCTCTGTCTATGGTCTAAAATATATAGCATAGAAAAGCACATTGAGGCCAAGTGCTATTGCATATCAGAGATGTACCATTTTACAAAAAAGACCGTCAAAATACTAGATTCAAGAAAAAAGAGCAACTGAAGGTTTTGGGAGGAAACTAAGAGCCTCAGATTTCTCTGTGTAACTATTTTGATACAATATTAGGCTTGCAATAGAAGGCACTGTATGATACAGGTCACAGCTGAGGTCCCTCCAACACCAAAATGCAAATGTCAGGGCATAAACATGTTTTCTTTAGCTGGTAATAAGAATGGTAATAAATATACATGTACTTATATTCATGCATCTTGAATTTTCTAAAATGTACTTTCTTAGTTCTTCAGATCTGACCTGCAAAACCTGATACAGACTGAAACTCTACTGGAATTTTAAGTGTCTTTCATTTCCAGCTGAAAATCATTCTCCTTACTGCACTGAATTGACTCAATAATCCAATCCATCATAATCAGAAAAGCAGAATTGAGGTGGATCAACATAGAAACAACATTCATGCTCATTCATTCACAATATGACTCAAAATTTCAATTTTAAGTAGACTAAAATAACAAAAAAAAATTAAACTGATGTCGATTGCGTGACTAAATTCAAAGGTCGCTGGGCTATGTATGCATTAATATTGTTATTGTGTATTGATGAATCAACAGTTGTATGTTTATATTGGAATACAGCATAAATTCATTTAATTTGTTTCTTTCTTAGTCCATTTTTTTATAATTAAGCCTTATGTAGAATAAGAAAGTGAGTATATAATATAAAGATTTTCTCAGATGGATACTGCATGACCTATGGGAGAGCAGTATCCACACAAAAAAACTTGTTCATATTATATATATATATATATATATATATATATATATATATATATATATATATATATATATATATATATATATATATATATATAAAGCATACCATATATACTCAATTATAAGCTGAGTCAGACTGAAAATAATGAATAACCTGATCTGCCATGGCATAATGCACCAGTGGACAAGGGTATATGCTGTTTATTATACTGATTACTCTTAAAGACTGCAAAGACCCAGGTCTGCTGGCCCATTAGTTGACGCCAGATCTGTGTCTGCAGTTTACAGTTGGACTAGACTTATAGCAAGTATATGTAGTACATTATTTCTCACAAGCCCAAAGTGTCATCCATATAAATGTTTTAAAAAGTAGGAGTGGGCACATATTCAGATGAAGATACGTTTAGTGAACACCATATTTTTCAAACTTTTATATAAATTGGGTGGGCTTATAGTCAAGCATGGGTTTATAATCAGGTAAATACAGTGTGGCAGTTAATTTCTTTCTTTTTCTTCAGAATGGCATACTCAGCACAAGTGTTTAATAAGGCACGTGAGTACCTGAGGTCTTTTGCTGACAACCAGTTGGATGATAGAAGAACTACTATGCCTTCAGGAGCACAGCCAACATTTTGGATGTATACGTACCCAACACAGCCCAAAAATAACTTTGATGAAGTATTTCCTGGGATAGTATTAGGGGACCAGTAAGTTAAAAATTCAAAAGGAAGAGCAGAATCCTGAAACAAAATATTTCCTTGCCAGTACATGTAGATAGATTTAGGTATGTAAGTAAGACTTGTTATGGCAGATTTTGTGCCCAGAGCCGGACTACCATAGTCTGAGTTCAGGTAGATTGGGTTACTACGTTATATTATCATTCATTCAGAAGAGAATAATAAATCATAGCAAGGAATAAAAAGAAAGTATAAAAATCTTACAGTCACATTAAATTACATTTTAATATCAGTAATACTCAACCTGTTGCTATTTGCATAGCTAGAACTTTTTTGGGATGAAAATACCTGACACCATGACGAAAATTTTGTTTTTTTGTTAAGATGAACCAGAAGCTTCCAGAACGCTAGATCAGCCCTGTTGAAGAATCTTCCACATCTTGGGCATGTGTGAAGGCTTCTATCATAGTATTTTTCAGTAACCATTGTTTAGAAATAGAATATTAGCCATTGCCTCATGGGTCATCCAGTAAATTATTATTCATCTTGTGTGCTTTGTAAACATTACGATTACACCCTGACTGTTTTTATCGCTGATTAATTTAGCTCTTCTGAGATGCTTTAAACAATTCTTCCACATCTGTCACCAATGGATCTCCATTGTTTTTTTTCAAGCAGTGGCAAAAATTTCTGCATATGTCCTAGTCAGTAGGGCTTCTCTACCTCTGTCATGATGTTAAACATGATTTGAGATACCATCAGCACTGTTCCCATGCATTGACTTCTGGCTTTTCAAAACCAGCCAAGGAGCAGAATCATCCTGACTGAGGGGCCCCAAGTGGCCGAGTGGTCTAAAGCGCTGTCCATTACGGATCAATGCCATCTCACCTCTGTCTGCATGGGTTCGAGTCTCAGATGCGACCAGTGTGGGTATGTGAGAAAACTTGCCAGTAGCTTCTTGTGGGTCGGTGGTTCTTTCCATGGGTTTTCCTGGGTTCTTCCTCCACCATTAATACTGGCTGCCATGTATAGCCTATCATGTGGTTAAAAATGGTGTTAAACCCTACAACAGCTACAACTACATCCTGAGATCAGGACCCACCTGTTACATTTGTTTAAAGTCATGCAGCCTGAGTCAAAGCAACAACCACATCTCAGAGCTTCTCCTCTGCAGGTGGGTCCAGAGAAGAAGTTCAGGGTCATCACCTTTCCCACGGACAAGGGTGGACAGTCCTAGTGACACTGTCCATCTCCAGCAAACCTCTAATTTTTCTTTGGTTCCCATTGGCACCAAATAAACCTCTCTTTGCAGGTTTGGTAAGGCATTACAGTTGATGGATGGGTTCTTTCGATCATAAGTGTCTAGGTTTAAGATCTCTCCCTCTCTAGTAAGGTCTCCTATTTGCTTCCACCAGTCAGTTTGTGGTCCAGTTAAAAGAAGAGGTTCATTTTTTTCTTTTGAACGATGCAGTAGAAAATCTCCAGTCTTCTATTCATGGATTTTCCTGGTTCCCAAGAAAGGGGGAAAAGTCTTGTCTAATTAATGACGTTTCCTGTAAGGGTCTTGGTCTCCAGAAGAATCTGTCCTCCACATCAACATTTGTAAATGAAGACATTGTTCTTAGGCTTTCAAATAAGAGGTTGCTGCTTGATGGTTTCTGAAGACAACACATCAGTGATAGCTTACATCAGGAGACAAGGGGCACAAAATACACAGTCTCTCTCTCTTAGAAGGTTTGGAATCTGCTGGACAGCTTCAGAAGGAGTATTTCTTTTCAGTTCACCATTTACCTGGTAGGAAGAACATTTTGGCAGACAATCTTTCAAGGAAAGGGAAGATATTTCTTACAGAATGGTGATTCTTCCAATTCAAAGCAGACTCCCAGTTTCAGCTTTTGGGATCTCTCTTGGGGGACTTGTTTGCCAGAAGGCTGAAGAAAAAGCTTCCCTTTTATGTTTCCCCCAGTCATTGACCAGAGGCTTTGGGCAGTGGATCCTGAAGTGTGATCATCTGTACACTTATGCCTTCCCATCATTTAGAATGATCCTATAGGTCCTACACAAAGGCAGACACTCCAGTATTCATCTAATTTTGATTGTCCCTCTGTGGCCCCTGTGATCTTGGTTAAATGATCTCTATCTTTCCTCAGAGGTTGGAGCTTCTGTTATGGCACAGGGGCTCTCTTCTCCACAACAGCTCAATCTTTCCTCAGAGGATGGAGCTTCTGTTATGGCACAGGGGCTGTCTTCTCCACAACAGCTCAATCTTTCCTCAGAGGATGGAGCTTCTGTTATGGCACAGGGGCTCTCTTCTCCACAACAGCTCACAGATTCTCCATCTTCACGAATGCTCTCATTTCAACTGATCTCTACACAGAGAAAAGTTTTAGAGCCCAGTTGCCAAGTGCATCCTTCACTTCAGGAGAAGATTGAGCTCTAAGGTGTATCATGTCAAATGGATAATCTTTTGTGATTGGTGTAGTATAAAACATGTCGTCCTAGCTGTCCCCCTGTGAGCACAAAGGCAGATTTTTTTCTCTACCTTTACATAGAGAAGCAATGGTCAGTTTATGCTATTAAGGGCTATTGAGCAGCCCTTTCCAACACACGCAAGGCCCTGCCATCTGGACAGATTCTTACTTAGTTAGCAGAAATGGAATCTCTTGTCTCTTGCAGTCTGTAAATAACCCCACCATGAACGTTGAAGCTTGCTTTGATAACCTAATCTACAAAATGTTTTTCTTGCTTGCCTTTGTTCCTGCTAGAGAAAGGAACAAGCTTCATGCCCTGTTCATAGGGTAGGATTATATGAGGTTCAGTGGGAATTAGGAAGTCAGTTTCTTTCCTTTGCCATCTAGATTTTTATTAGCAAACAGTTACCTTCAGTTGCCTCACTCCTGAGTGAGATCTCCAGTCTTTGCTGTATCTGTATTGAAGATGACTAAGATAGATTTTTATATCCAGTTAGGCGTCTATGTTTTTACTTGGCAGCCTCGAAAAAAAAGGAAGGAAAGGTAGGAAGCATTTTTTCCTTCCCGTCAAAGGTTCAGCTGATATTTCAGCTTCCACCTTTTCTCTGTTGAGTGGTCTAAAAATACCTTTCCTGATCACTGCCATCTCACCTCTGCCCACAGGTTAGAGTCTCAGGCTCACCCATTTTGAGTACGTGAGAAAGCTTGTCAGTAGCTTCCTTCCTATGGTTCAGCAGGTCCTACTGAGGTTTTCTGGGGTTCTTCCTCCTTGAGTTATACTGGCTGCCATGTATACCCTGTCATGCACTGAAAAATGACATTAAACCCTAAAAATAACAACTTTGTCTTGGTGATTTACATTAACTATCAAGAAAGTTTTCCGTCCCTTATTAATAGGGACCCATCTTGAAAATTAAAGCCCATGAGGTTAGTGCCATGAGGCTAGTGTCATTGTTAGTGCCATGAGGCTAGTGCCATTTTTAGTACCATGAGGCTAGTTCCATTGTTTCCTCATGGGTCTGTCTAACCCATTCATCTTTGGAAAAATGTGATGAAAGCTGTAATTTTTGGCACTCTCACACAAGTTTCTCCTCCTTTTACCATTGCTCATTAGCCTACCAAAGTGAAGGCATTTTCTCATGGGGCCCATTCGTTGTTGCTCAAAAAATAACCCATACTGATTCCATCCTGCAGTAGTTTCCAGCTCTTCTGTGAGGGTGAGTATTCTTTGTCTTTGATTTTTATTTGCCATTTATATCATCAGACCTCTCGCTGAACTGATAAATTCAGCCATGCAATAATAGCAACAGGTAGAGAATTACAGATATTAAAATGTAATTGGAGGGGTGGGTGAGGGTAAAGCTAATTTTAATAATGTAATACTTACCTGTTGATATTGCCGGATTCCTTCTTCCCTTATCACTGCTTCCTCAAAATAATGATGAGGGACTCTCATGCACGCCCAAGATGGGCGGGATTTTCCTAAAGGGCTGATGCAATGTGTTACGTATATTTGATTTAATTTATATCTGATTTAATTGTTTGTAAGTTTTAAAATCTTTTTATTTTTTAATTTCATTATATGTTAAAATAACGTAGGTCTGTTTACTAGGAACTCTATACTTTTCCAGAAAATAGTTTGACCTTGACTTCATTTTGTAAACACATATGGCTGACCTGGTTCCTGACCTTAATTCATAATTAGTAACAGTTATGTGAACAAGTTTTTCTTAAAATTTACATGACCCTAGGCTTGTAAATAGTTTTACTGCAGTAAACAACTTTTTAAAAATTTTATTCTTTGAGTAAATGATTGGTTCTTCTCAGGGCCATGCTGAGAGTACGTGATGTAAACATGATCACGTGACCCTTATCCGGGCATCTGTTTTGTGCAATGTTCAAGTTTTAAACTATTGCTTAGAGAGAGAGATCTCATTTGGGCTTCTAAACACTGGGATGTAAAGGTGTGTCTTTTGTTGTGTCATTTTGGGAATTACATTTTTTTCAGGGAGATAAATAATTTGTTACATTTTTCAAAGCTTCTTGTTTTCACTCTTTCTTGTGTTTCTACTTATTTGAGCCTAAACACGTAACGTAAGAATTGGGTGCTCATCCTCGGGATTATTTTGAATTTTGGCTAGAATATTTAAGAAAACTTTGTTTTTTGAAATCTTAGTGAAATTGACAAGCTTTTTCAAAAATGTCATCAAAAGTGGAAATTTTTCTTTCAAATCATACCCACGAACAATTAGATCTTTTTTTAAAAAATGAATTGATTCAACTTGCCAGAAAATATGATCTTTCTGATGAGGTAAAGGCTTCCTTAACGAAACAGGAAATAATAAATATTTTGGTTCAGTATTTGGTAGAAAAGAATGTTTTGGATAAAAGTGCTTTGGTTTCGATCAGTATGTCTGTATCAGACTCTGACATAAAAATAAAGGAATTAAAATTAAAATACAAGATGGAATTGGAGTTGAGGAAGCTGGAACTTCAGAAGGAAGAAAGAAAGACAAATGCATTTACAAGCAGAAGAAAAAGAGAAAGAAAGACAAATGCAGTTACAAGAAAAACAGATGCAAATGCAGTTAGATAAGGAAGAAAGAGAGAAAAAGGACAAATGCAGTTACAAAAAGAGCAAATACAGTTACAGAAAGAGCAAACACATTTATAGTTAGAGAAAGAGAAGCAAGAGAGGCAATATCAATGTAGAATGAAAGAAATTGAACTGGCAACTGAGAACATTAATACTTCAAATCTAAATTTAAGTTTTGATCTTGCAAAGAATATTAGATTAGTGCCCTTTTCAGAGAAAAAGAAATAGACAAATATTTTAGTCGTTTGGAAAAAGTTGCTTAAAATTGAAATGGCCAAGGGAGCATTGGATTCAATTATTACAATGTGTACTCACTTGTAAGGCCAGTGATATTTAAAATTCGCTGTCAGTTCACCAAAGTGGTAACAATGATGTGGTTAAGGAATGCATTTTAAGGGATTATGAGTTAGCCAGAAACTGCAGAAAAGAAGCTGGACAAACTCGTGTCGAATTTTCTAGAGAAAAAGATGAAATTAGAAGTGAGGGTATAGGAAATTGATGGGGAAACGACCTGGAATTTACATTGCATTGATATCGTTGACCCCTACTATGTAAAGTCCCCGAGTATGGCAAGCCCCTTCAAACATCACAAGTAGGATCATACGTTCAAATGAACTGTATCCTTTCTATTCCACTTTAATTCACTCAGGATTAGTTTGTGAATGATGAAAACCAATTATGATTTATTCTTTTCATATCATTAAATATATGGTATGCTATTTTTGTGTGCAGAATACTTCATCACTCCATCAATGTTGATAATACATTAATTCATCAGAATAACACAGTTTCTTTATAAGATGAGCATGATCATGGAGCCCATTTCATCATGTAATAATAATAATAGTATGTGTAATATACCCCAGTATAATGTACCTCACTATAAGGTGACCTTACATATAGCACAGTACATTTTTATGGCTTGCTTGAACAGCATTATGGCGATGGTGTGCTATATCCCAGTATAAAGCACCTTATATATAACACAGTACATTTTTATGGCTTGCTTGAACAGCATTATGGCAAAGGTGTACTATATCCCAGTATAAAGCAACCTCACATATAACACAGTACATTTTTATGGCTTGCTTGAACAGCATTATGGCAAAGGTGTACTATATCCCAGTATAAAGCAACCTCACATATAACACAGTACATTTTTATGGCTTACTTGAACAGCATTATGGCGAGGGTGTACTATATCCCAGTATAAAGCAACCTCACATATAACACAGTACATTTTTATGGCTTGCTTGAACAGCATTATGGCAAAGGTGTACTATATCCCAGTATAAAGCGACCTTATATATAACACTATACATTTTTATGGCGTACTTGAAAAAAATTGTGGCAATGATGTACTATATCCCATTATAAGAAAACCTAACATATAACACAATACATTTGTATGGCTTTCTTCAACAGCATTGTGATAAGGGAGTATTGAATCCCAGTATAATGTGACCTCATATGCATAGATTTGTATATTACAACCTACATAGATCTGAAATTGTTAAAATATCACTCACCAAATGTTTTGGGACAGTATCACTAAATGTTGTTGATAGGTGAGGAAAAAAAATTGTTCAGCATTTTTCTAATTTTTGATATTGAACCATTAACATATTCATCAATCAGCTTGTAATTTTTCTTGCAGTCAGTTAGCTCGCAACAAGCCTCAGCTCCAAGCCATTGGAATCACACACATACTCAACTGTGCTATGGGTGCAAAGTTTAACCAAGTCAACACCAATGCAGACTATTACAGTATGGCTGGAATCCAGTTCATGGGCATAAAAGCACAAGATAGTCCAACCTATAATATGATGCCACACTTCAAACCTTGTGCAGAGTATATTGACAAGGCCCTGAAAAGTGGAGGTAGGTGCATTGAAGAGAATTGATGTAGTGAAACCCAACTAAAAATCCTTTGGATCCCCAAAAATTTGGTTTTGATTGGTTTTCAGTTTATTGAAGGTTTTGTAGCTGTAAAAGAATGTCTTTTTAATAGCAGCAACAACTTACCTGTTACTACTGCGCAGCTTTACTTTTTTGTACCAAAAAACCCACAGTCTGTTTGATGTGAATATATCCTCCCAGAGAGTGGAGAACTGTCTGTTATCATGCAATCTGCTCATCTACCTCACGTGGTACATAAGCAGAATGATCATCTTTTTTAAGGAGACCATGTCTAAATCATCATGAGAGGAATGTGCTTGTAGCAAGTATTTACCACATTAGTGGTCTCCCTTCTTCATTTAATTTGAATCTCATTGTTACACTATACATTGCATGATCTAATTTTTATAATAATAATAATGAGGACTTTGTATAGCACCTAATCTTTAGAAGTTCTAAGCACTTTACAACATTAGACAACACCTAAAACATAAAAAACAAATAATGATATGATTACAAAAAACAAACACCATGAAATTAGAAAACATAAAACATAATGAAAATATTAAAGGTAGGAAACATTATTAGGTCTTTAAGTTTGTTCTTGCAGTCGAAATAGGTGAGTTTGAAGAGTACTCTTGAATGAGATCTTTGTGTCTATGTTCAGTGGGTAATTCCTTCCATGTTGCTGGGCCCAGGT
Organism: Sinohyriopsis cumingii; assembly: GCA_028554795.2. NCBI lineage: Eukaryota > Metazoa > Mollusca > Bivalvia > Unionida > Unionidae > Sinohyriopsis > Sinohyriopsis cumingii. The sequence goes on along the minus strand of JAPYKE020000365.1, from coordinate 2,383 downwards.
ACGCAAAAGAATGTTGTCCGTATGACTTCATTTTCATAGTGGGAATAATGAGCATACGATTATCAGAAGAGGAGTGTAAGTATCTTGCTGGTGTGTACACATGGGTGAGGTCAGATAGATATGTTGGACTGGAGTTCATCAATGAAACATAGCACAGAGAACAAATTTTGTGTTTGATTCTGGATTGAATGGATAGCCAATTTAGGTTACAGAGCAGAGGGAGGTGTGCTCTGGTCATGGTACTCAAAGGATGATCCGAGCAGCTGTGTTTTGAACTTTTGAAGTTATGGAGTAGATATTGAGATGAACCAGACAGAATTGAGTTACAATAGTCCAATACTGTGGTCTCGTCTAGCACTGCAAAGCTGGCCCCTAACACTGCTATACCATGGAGAACAATTTTGAATTGATACACTGCACTTGGTTGCTGGGGCATGTTTGTCAAGCAATGAACGCAGGCAGTTATCGAGTTCTGCTGTAGGAGGTAACCAAGTCGCTAGGTCTGCTTGGATGTTATGCATTAGTTTGGTTCTATTTATCATATGGAGGTTTCTCTTAGTAGCAGATAAAGGTGGAGGGTTAGGGACTGATACGTCAAGATGGCATATAATGTAGAGGTGGTCTGATGCAAGTTCGTGGGATACCAGGGAGGACTGTAGAATATTATCATCAGGTCTGTGAAGAATCCAATCTAAAATGTGACCATGTTTATGGGTGGGTTGGTTAACTGACTGTTTGAAGCTGAAAATATTAATAGAATCTAGGAGTTTTTATGTGTATTGATTTCCAGGACAGTCGAAGTGAAAGTTGAAATCTCCAAGAATAATCTGGTTGCCACCTATCAAATTTCCTTACTCCAGGAGATTCAGAAACTGCTCCTAAAAGAGAGATTCAGTCAGCTTGTTTTTTGTACTAGGAGGAGGGCAGTAGAGGCAGAAAAAAATGGACTGACCTTTGTTCCATTGTGAGTGTGGTTTGGACTAGTTCAAACGATGTGTGGTAGAAATTGAAAGTTGTGGTGTGGCTAAGACATTTGATCATGGAGTTCTTTGTGATGACAGCAATTCCACCTCCGTGAGAGTGGCAGGGAATGACTTGATGGAGTAACCGGTGGGTGTTAGATCCGTGCACTTGGACTCATCACCTGATGTTTTTAGCCATGTTTCTGTCAGGAAAAAGATGTTGATATTCTGATCTTTGATAAAATAAACTATTTCTATGCACTTTTCTGGTGGTCCTATTGATTGGGCATTGAATAATGCGATAGGCAGTTACTTCTCTTGGATAGTTGATATTTGACCTGGTAACCTTTTCTCCCTTTTTGAATTCAGTTCTTTAAGTGATGTACAAAGTTACCTCATTTATCCCACCCTTGTTTACTAATGAGGCAAAATATAGATTGACATAAAAAGATGGTTGATTTTTCTTGTTGTTTCCTTCAACAAGTATATTATTGATGTCTGTGTTCTCATGTTTCACTGCTCTTGCATGTGTGTCTGACTTTTTTCCTCAGTGAAAGGCTACAACAGTGAGACAAATCTTAACTTATTTCAAGATAAATCAGCTGTTTATCGCATGCAAACACAAGGGGGCACATAGTACACACTTCTGTTTATCTCATGCATACACAGGGGTATACTTAGTACACACTTCTGTTTATCTCATGCATACACAGGGGTATACTTAGTACACACTTCTGTTTATCTCATGCATACACAGGGGTGTACTTAGTACACACTTATGTTTACCTCATGCATATCCAAGGGTGTACATAGAACACACTTCTTGCAACACTGAGTTTATGTGGGACATTAAAACACATTGTCAAAATTATGTTTTTCAAAATAATGTCAGGACAGTCATAACACTGGGGACCTCTCCTCCACAAAAGCAAACAGATTCTTCCCCTTCATTCTTGGCTCATCTCTGGTGATCTCTCTACCAGAACAAGTTTACAGGCTGGGTTGCCAGTTGTATCATAAAGGTCAGGAGAGTTTGTTCATCCCAGGTCCATGATGCCATATTCTGTGATTGGTGCAATAGGAAACCCATTGATTCTAACTGTCGCTCTGTAATTTCTGTTGCTGATTTCCTTTTTTTCTTATTTGAGAACAAAAGAGGTTTAGTTTCCACTATCAAGGGATAGAGATCTGTCATTTCTAACACTTAAATTCTCTCAGGGACAGTATTTTGACCTGCTGAGACCTGTTGCCCACTCATACTCCAAGATGGAAACTTTCTTGTGTTTTATAGTTTTTAACCCAAACCCCTATGAACCATTGAGTGAGATATCCTTTCAGGACCTCACTCGAGAATATGTTTTTATTTGGCAAGTAGATGCAGTGAGATTTATGCCTTTTCTATTGACACAGGCAGTCTCTGG